>ML783902.1:795540-840272 GCA_009831015.1 Picea engelmannii | reverse complement strand
TTTTCTCTTAATTTTATCTGAAGTGCATCAATCAATTGGTCCTTCATTTCTATTTCATCTCCAAGATCATTTGTTGATTGTGTTGTATCAACCATGTGATCAATTATGTTTTTATTTTGAATTAATGCCCACTCAATATTTTTAACTTGATTTTACAATTCATGGTTGTCCTCTTACAATTCCTTGATATCTTAAGAGGCATTTTGTGAATGTTAGTTTTTTATCTTGGGAGGTACTCGACATGTTTTGTCTTGTATGTGGATGTTACCTTATGTTGACACTACTAGGCACTTAACTTTGTAATGGGTTTTTATAAAGTTGTTATAAAGTGGCTCTTTTATTAAAGTGACTTTTTATTGAAGTGTACATTCTAATATTAAAGTGACTTTATTTCATAAAGTGCACTTATCTAATAAAGTGAAATGTACTTTAATATTTTAAGTGATTTATTTTGGAGGGAATGAATCATGGTCCTTGATCTTGTAAAGCCAATATTAGATCTTGGCCTTTGGATTTAGGGTTGAGGAAGGTAAAAAGACACTTGGGAGGGAAAACGTCATTTTCATATTTTATAAAAGAATGCATTGGGTAGTGTGAAAGATATTGAGAGAAGGGGTTTGAGAGATTTTCTGAGTAATCTTGAGAGAGGAAACAAGGAATCAAGGAGGGAACATTTCTAAAGAGAGATAGGGTGCAAATCCCAAGGAATAATTTTTTTTTTTGAGTGCTGTTGTGTTTTGTTGGTATAGGCCATACTGTATGGATCTGTATAGGTCGTATAGAAGCAAACTTTGACAAGAGAGTGCATGTTTGTCGAGGTATTTTTATCAGAGTTTTCTGAAGGATATGGGCCATATAAGAAGAGGGTACAACAACATGTTTTTGAGCACAAATGTTGAGGTGCCAATTTCGGCAAATCCATACATTTGTATGGAATGTGGCACAAATTTCAAGGTAGATTGTGGTGGGACAATTTTTGTGTTGTAAGTGGTTTTTCTCTTGGCTGGAAATGTGTTATTTCTGCTTATATGTACTTTCCTGAAGCTAAATAATAAATCCCTCTCTCTCATTGAGTTTCCCCACATTAGGGTTTTCCTTGGCATTTGCCTAAATTTTTGAGTTATTCATGGTTAATTGAATGATGTTGATTGTGTTTATTCCGCTACATAAATTGCTTAGCAATGTGTATTTCTGCTTATGGTAATTTATGAATGTGGCTTGTAGAAATTTCGAGTTCATGCAAGATGATTATCTCTAGGTTGCTAAGTGTATGACAAAATATTAACTTGTTTATTTTGTCATTAAATTTCTACATGGTATCATAGCTTAGGCTCTAAGTGATAGTGAACAATGAGACTTTTGGGCAAAGTTGAAGGGGGGGAATTTGTTATTGTTTTCCTTGAGCTGTGACAAGGAATATGGCTGCATGCATTAGATTTGAGGATCGGTTGGATGATATTTACAACTATTTGTAGTGGAAGGTCCGGATGTCAGTTGTTCTCAAGGAGAACAATATTTGGAACTATGTCAGTTATATTGTTGTGGTTCCCATAGAAGATCCCGTTTCTTTGGATTTGCATGAGGTAAAGGAGGCCAAATCTCAGAGGATTATTCTAGATGGGGTGAAGGATCACCTTATCCCACACTTGGCTGGGAAGAAGACAAACAAAGAGATGTGGGATGTAATTAAGAACTTATTTGAGACAAAGAATGAAAACTAGAAGATGGCCTTGAAGGCTAAGCTACATGATACAAATATGGGTAAGGAGGAGAGTGTTTCTTCTTATCTTACGTGGGTATCTCAAGTGAAAAATGATATGACTGCATTTGGAGAGGTCATATTAGATTCATAGTTGGTGAGGATAGCCTTGAAAGGCTTCACCAAGAAATGGGAAGTATTTGTGAAGTGTGTGGTGGGTCGTGAGCATCTTCTAGATTGGATCAGACTGTGGGATGATTTCATTGAGAAGGAGATCCAGGAAGGATCTTAGAGCAGTGGAAAAAAAATGGATGGAGATGATTAGAATGCTTCTCTTGCTGCAAAGAGAAAGAAGAAAGGGAGTTCTATGAGGTACTTGAGTAAAGTCAGATGTTACTGTTGTGACCAGTTGGGGAACCTTTCTTCTCATTGTACTGAGAGGAAGAAGAAGAACAAGGATCCAAAGGGGCCTGAGACAACTGCTACAACAACCATGGAGGACTTTGCTTCCAAGTATGATAGGGAATTTTCTTTGGTTACCCTAGATTCCAATGTCGATAGTGAAGGATTTGGAGGTGATATTAGATGGATTTTGGATAGTGGAGCCTCTTTCCACATGACGGGAATTTGGCGAGTATTCCTAATTATCACAGAGAATGGTCCTAACTAACAGGTGGTAAATGAAGGTGGTATGGCACGAGATATATGTGGAGTTGGAAGGGTTAGATTTTGACTCAAGTATGGAGGATTCCTGGAGCTTGATGGAGTTATATTTGTTCCAGGGTTGAGGGTTAACTTGCTCTCAGTCTCATCCTTGGTGGAACTGCAGTTGATCGGTGATCAAGTGGACAGGTTGTATATGTTGTGAGGAAAAACTTCAGTCTATGATTCAACTTCATATGAGGAGCATGAGGAGGCTCCTGAGATTGCGGTGGTACCAAGGATTCAGTATTTCATTCTGAGAGAAGAGAGTGAGTCTCTTCTAAGCACCAAAAGGAAGCTCATCTGGTGTGGTCGAATCAATTCTCAGGGTGGAGTGGATTCTCCAAGGAGCTCAGGGTTCTGGGTATCTTTCAGGAGAAAATATTCTAGTTCGAGTTCTTTTCAAGTGTTGAGGATGGCTCCAGGTTCATAGGGATCTTCTACTGAGTACAATGTGATGGGACCAGATGATGGATATGACAACGATTACATCCCTCGCTAAGAGGGAGTGTTATCTTTTTAGCTTGGGAGGTACTCTGAATGTTTTTTCTTGTATGCAGATGTTACCTTATGTTGACACTACTAGGAACTTAAATTTGTAATGGGTTTTTATAAAGTTTTTATAAAGTGGTTCTTTTATTAAAGTGGATTTTTAATGAAGTGTACCTTCTAATATTAAAGTGACTTTATTTCATAAAGTTCACTTATCTAATAAAGTGAAATGTTCTTTACTATTTTAAGTGATTTGTTTTGGAGGGAATAAATCATGGCCCTTGATCTTGTAAAGGAAAGATTAGATCTTGGCCGTTGAATTTAGGGTTGGGGAAGGTGAAAAGACACTTGGGAGGGAAAAGGTCATTTTCATATTTTATAGAAGAATGCATTGGGTAGTGTGCAAGATATTGAGAGAAGGAGTTTGAGAGATTTTCTGAGTAAGCTTGAGAGAGGAAAGAGGGCAGTAAGGAGGGCATGTTTTCCAAGAGAGATAGGGAACAAATCCCAAGGAAGGATTTTTTTTTTTTGAGTGCTGTTGTGTTTTGCTAGGATAGGTTGTACTGTACGGACCCGTACAGGCCGTATAACAACAAATTTTGGAACGAAAATTGAGGCAAGAGAAGGCATGTTTTTCGAGGTAGTTTTATCAGATTTTTGTGAAGGAGTTCAGCCATACAGGAAGAGGGTACAATATCCTGTTTTCGGTCACAAATTTCAAGGCTCCAATTTTAGCAAATCCATACAGCTGTACAGAATGTGACATGGATTTCAGGGCAGATTGTGTTGGGACAATTTTTGTGTTGTAAGTGTTTTTTCTCTTGGATGGAAATGTGTTATTGTTGCTGATATGTACTTTCCTAAAACTGAATATTAAATCTCTCTCTCTCTCTCTCTCTCTCATTGGGTTTCCCCACATTTGGGTTTTCCTTGGCATTTGCCTAAATTTCTGATTTATTCATGGTTGATTGAATGTTGTTCATTGTGTTTATTCCGCTACATAAATTTCTTAGCAATGTGTATTTCTTCTTATGGTAATTTTTGAATGTGGGTTTTATACATTTTAGAGTTCATGCAAGACAATTATCTATAGGTTTCTAAGTGTATGACATAATATTAACTTGTTGATTTTGTCATTAAAGTTTACAGTAAATTCTTTCCTCCTTTTCCCATTTCTTATTATTCTCTCTCTCACTTGTCACACTCACTTGAAATAAATCTCTTGTACTTATTTATCTGAAAACATGCTCACTTGAATTGATGTCACCTAGGGTGTCATGTACTACCAATGATGCACCCTAAAGTGGGGTTACAATGATTTGAGTTTTGATGACTTACTTGACCTCCTTATTCAAATTTCAGGCAAGTCTTGTTGACAACATTCACAATTAACATTTTATTGATTTTAAAGGGGTTTTGAACTTTACCCTTTTGTACAATTCACTGCTCAAATTCAATAATTTATCCTTCATTTCTTACAATGCATGATCTATTTAGTGAGTTTTTTTTTCTCTTTCATGCTTTTAATTCCTATTTTTAATCCACCATTATCCTTTTTTGTAATCCACCATTATCCTTTTCGATCACATGATTATTGTGTGCTTCATTTGCATGATTACTTAAACTAGACAACATAAAAATCAAAGGAAATATCCACCATCCACGAGAATAATTGCACATAAGGAAAAAAGTCCTCAGATCCCCTTATTCAATTTCAGGTGGATCTGGGATACATAGCCTCCAGAAAAATCCATTTTTATTGAATATGTGATAGATCTATCTCTTAATACTTAAGATAAATTCTCCTTGTATTCTTCTACAATTGAGGAAGAATACCTTTTTCGACACAAAATACAATGAGAAGGAGACAATATCCATAAAAATAATCGATCATACCGCCTTTTGAAGTGAACAATGTTATTCATACTTCAATTACAATAAATATGCCTCCTCAAACATGCACCTGCTCAAATAGTTTTGATCTATTGTACAAAGAGGAACAAATCTTTTACAACTTCTATATATCAAGATTCCAAACTTGAAATCATACAATGATGTTGTAATCTAGGTAAAAGTAGGGAATGTTACGAGTAGTCCATCACATAAGAAATCAAAGCATAAAGGTTATATACACATATGTAAAGACATACAAAAAGTAGTGATAGCTCGAGAAACAATACTTTATTTTATATATATATATATATAACAAAAAAGAGAAACTTTCCTTGATACATGATCATCTATTTATACATAAATGTTTATTTTCTAGGAAGTTGTAACTAATTAATTGTCTGGGTCGGTAAACTTAACATATACTACCACTAACTTTCCATTCCCACTTCGAAAGTCAACCAACTACTTCTTAGTTGATTGTCGGGTCTAGTCGATAGATTCAACTATCCCTTACAACATCTCCCCCCACCTCATTTCCTTTTTCATCCCAAGCAAGATGGGGTTTGTTTAATACATTTGGTAGAGAGAGAGAGAGAGAGAGAGAGAGAGAGAGAGATAGAAAAAATGATTTGGTTCTGGATTTACTCAAGTCTAAAGAGGTTATTGTTGTAGGAAAATTCCATTGTGGACAAATTGAATCTCCTCTTGGATTCTAGACCCCTATACCAAGACAAAAAACATGCTAACATTGGACACTAAAATTCCTTTGAATCTAACTAATCAGAAAGAATTCCTTTGAATCTAACTAATCAGAAAGAGAAGGAGAAGGAAGAAAGTGTGATGCAACTTATTCCGATGTTTTTCCTTTCTTCTCTAACTTGATCTTGATCTTGATCTCCAATCTCTTTAGCACTATTTGAGACCTACAATGCAATGGAGAACAACAAAAAGAACTCCTAATCTACTCTATAATATTAGTCCAATAAAATCCATCTATAAGACAAACATACGTAAACTTTAAAGAGACATAGGTTAGAAGGAAATAGGCCAAGCAATATATTAATGAGAACTCTTAAAGAAATACTTACAGACTGTAGATTCATTTGCGACATCTTCCCCAAGTCTTCCTCATCCAACCCTTGCACAAAGCTCCAAAAATCATAGGTTTGATATCCTAAATATTTCTCCCAGGACCATAGGTTTGATACCTCAAATATCCACCATCCTTCCTTCTCCATGGAAAACCCTCATTATATAGGATTTGGAGGCTTAACCACCATGGAGAGGATCACTCATCAGATCCACTAAAAATGGATCTGAAAGATATTTAGGAAGAAACAAATTCTTAAGGATTTTAGGGAGGAAATATCTCTTATGGATTTTAAGGAGGAAATATTTCAACATCCAGGAGATCCTCCACCTTCCCTAAAAAAATAGGAAACCAAATGTGAGGTGGATTCTCACACTTAATTAATTTTTTTTTCATGGATATTAATAATAATTCATGTGCACTTGGTATTTTTTCCTTCATGTAATATATCCCTCCTCCACATTGAATAGGGATTGTGACATAAGTTATTCCATGGTGTCAAGGTGTATGAGACACTTATATGACACTTAGGGCGAGGTACCTAGGTGTGAAAATTTCATGTGTAATAGAATGCCCCCTGAAGTGTGAGGTCAAAAGAGAGAATGATGGCCTAAACACTTTACAAATATTTAATGAAAGGGTGTGGAGTTGGAGAACCTATAAGAAGCTGCAAACAACCATCAAACATTATTAATATATGTTCCATCTCTAAGGCAGGCATAACTATGCTTAGAATATAAGATGACTCAAAGCACGACCGCTGACCAATACACTGTGGATCCATGAAAAATGTTGACTAAGGATATGGCCACCAAAGATACAATGTGGATCCATACCTCCATGACATGAACTTATCGTAGCCACGAAAAATACACAATGGAGCTATGATATGATAAAACATAGCCACAGACCAATACAATGTGGATCTATGTCACAGTCTGTACATCAACATGCTCAAATGATCTCCTTTGCGGCCTGGGAAAAGAAGTTTAATAGAGTGAATGCTCAAACCAGGGTCTTCATCCCAATCCCAATGTTGTACGAATATAGCCATGTGAATAGATGTTTTGATGTCGAATATTGTAGAAACCACTTGATTATCTGTCATTGAGGTCAATTGTTAACAAGTGCAAGGGAAATCACCAATGATGTCAATTAATCCCAAGGTACTATAGTACAATCCAACGAATGTGAATAAATGAGCTCAAGTCGAACATTCGTGGAATCATATTATCAGAGGTCAATTATGTAAACCTATTTTCAGAAGCGAGGAGGCCTACCATTGAGGCATACAAGTCCCAAGGTACTAACTGGTTTCTAAGTCTAATTTCTGGATGATGTGTTGAAGTCGACAGGAAAAGACTTGTTGAAGAAGGGCCTTGATGTGTCCCCCACTAATGACACGAAACCAACATAGAAAAGTGATGTAATATGGTGAATCAAATGAGTATGGACTAACATAGGGAATGGAAAATGGCAATACTGCAGATGGATGGTTTTAAGTGAAACTTCCCTTGAACATGATGAGGCACGACAACTGACTTGGCAGCATTGACTCGACGAGTACCAAGAATGCAATTTGAAGACAATAAGAGCACTCTTCGACTGGACAAAAAAGTATGGTGACACATGGAATTGGTATGAATCAAAGACAGGCAGATTACCCAACTATAAGACAAAACAAAAATAGGTGCCATGTTCAAGGGAGACAATATATGTGATAAAGGATTCTCAAAAACTTGACCAACTTTCTTCAATTTTTCCCCCACCCAGATAGATGAGTACCTTTTTTTAATTTAATGAGCTCAAGGAGGGTAACACATGATCGATATAACTCACCTTCAATAAGTTTCTCTTCCTTTGTTTAACGAACTAGAATAAGTAAGGGTTCGTTCCCATATGGGTCCTTCAATGTGTAGTTTAACGAGTCCAAAGAAGGGAAAATTGGTGGTTTTTCATGTTTAGAGAGTCTGAAAATAACTTAAAGGCGACTCGAGGGTTGTCCTTTTTCATAATTTTAGTCTCGCGAGGATGAAAAAGAGATAAAATACCACTCGAAAGACTCCCTTTCAAACCTTTTAATGAGTGTGAAAGGAAGAAATATCACTCAACAATATTTTCATGTTTAGAGAGTCTGAAAAGAGCTTAAAGGAGACTCTAGGGGGTTCTGTTTTCGTGTAACCTTTATGAGTTTGAAAAATTGATAAAAGTATACTTGGTTACATTCTCATGTATTTAGGAGAACAAGAAAGAACAAATAATAAGCTCGGTATTGGTTTCATTTTTACACAAACTTGAAACAAAATTAAACTTATGCTTATAAATTCCCAACGTAATTTCAAAAGGTAGGGATAACCATGGATGGTTGGTACTCTGCCCCCAGCTTGAAAATCTAGCTAAATAACTCTAGAATGATAATCAAAGGTTGTATACATGCTCCCCCAAGCTTCGTTTCATTCGTTGAATTTGAGGGTGTCACCAATTTCTGTATCAGATGGAGAAAAAGGATAAGGGCAGATGAAAATAAGGTTCAAATACGAGACCTAGTGAAAGAATCGACTCGACATCTACAAGATATAGCTAAAGAATTGAATCGATATGTACGAGATCTAGCAAAAGACTCAAATTGTTAGGAGAGGTGATTGTTTCATTTTTTAACGAGCTTGATACAGGAAAAGAACTATGCTCATGGCTTTGGGTTCAATTCCCAGATTTTTGTTTCATTTTTTAATGAGCTTGCTATAGAGAGGAAAACTATGCTCATGACCTCTGTTTCATTTTTTAACGAGCTTTCTACAAAGAGGGAAACTATGCTCATGACCTTTGTTTCATTTTTTAACAAGATTTCCATAGAGAAGAGGAACTATGCTCGACTCCGGGTTTAATCCCCAGATTTTTGTTTCATTTTTAACGAGCTTTCTACAGAGAGGAAAACTATGCTCATGACCTTTGTTTCATTTTTTAACGAGATTTCCACAGAGAAGTGAAACTATCTCATAGATTTGTCTTGATCATGGCTTCCAAGAGGATAATACTCTAGAAGAAATACATGTCAAGGGACAAACTTCAACCCTTGATTCCAAGAGTTCTTCATTGGATGAGAGAAAAGCAATCTAGAAGGAATACATGTCAAAGGACTTGATAAGGGTAGGGATATTTGGCTCTAATATCCCTATCGAATATATGACCATGTCAACTACCGGACATAAGTAAGGAGAAGGGAGAGATTCCCTCTCGTGTGGGGTTGAACGCATGGGGTAGGTTGTTACATAATTTACCTGTGGTGTGGCAGACATCACTGGCATGTGATGACCATTTAGGGAATGCAGATGATTTACCATCAAATGAGGGTCATTGAATGAAATCTGGTCGATTGTTACTATGTTTCTATTGTGAGGGAAACACATCACTCGAAAGAGAGTGGAAACAAAAGTTCTCATAATGTAGACATAGTCTCTCCCAAGGAGAAGGTTAAATTCTAAGGGGTCTTGAACTACCATCACATCGACGTAGACCATTTTTCTCCCAAAGTAACTGGAAACTAAGGAAGGATCCCAAAAGGTTGAATAACACATTTATCAAAGGTTAACAGATTCTAAGTCATGGGCACAAGATGTGGTGAACCAAAATCTTGCCAAGCATTCATGGATAAGATGCTAACAAAAGCACCCTCATCTATTAAAGTATTAGGAATATTCCTATTACAAACCTGCATGGTGATTTGGAAAGGAACGTAAGCAGGAAGACGGGGTTCTGTCAAATTATTCCAATCAATAGAAATCATATTATTGCTCGAAGGGGGTGAAATCGGGATGGGAGGAGTGCCCCCTTGTCTAGGTGAATCAATATTAATGAGGTATACTTGAGCGACATCCGCACTCTTTGAATGAGGAGTGGGATCGATTGGTGGTGGAACTAGATCGATCACTTTGGTTTCACTCCTCAAGGGAGGAGTGGGATTGACCAATGATGTAACCAAAGAAACCACTTTGGCACTCTTCAGAGGGGGAGTGGAATCGACTAATGGTGTAACTAGAGTGACCACTTTGGAACTCTTCAGAGGAGGAGTGGGATTGAATGATGATGGAACCATATCGACCACTTTGACACTCTTCAGAGGAGGAGTGTGATCGATCGATGGCAAGACTGGATCGACCACTTTGGATTCACTCTTTAGATGAAGATTGGGGCTAACCAATGATGGAACTGGATCAACTACTTTCATTAGTGGTTCAACCGAGGATGAAACCAGATTGACCACCTGATTAACTAGACTAACCAGGGATGGAACCATATTGATCAGTTCATCAACTAACGAAGGGTTGGGAGAAATATTACGATAACCAGTTGGAAGTTGAATATTTTTCAAAAGAGAAGAAGCCTCCTCCATGAGAGGAAAAAGGTGAGAGTAATGATCACCTTTGCATAACATGTAATGATATTTGACAATTGTCTTCTTCTTACCAACCTTAACATCACTAGTTGGAAGGGTGTCACCATCATGTCTAGTAGGGGTCGATGACGTGGAAGACAACATTTCTAAGACCTTGGGAAGACTAGGTAAATACCTCATAAAGTGGTCACCCTTACAAAGACTGCAAGGTAATTTGGGTTTTGGATTCTTCATTGTAGTCTTATCAACCTCATCAACACTCCCAATATGATTAGCAGTAGCTGGTTGCTTGGATCCAACATATGATGTGGTTGGAGGCTTGGTCCCTTTTTGGTTCTTCTTATTCTTCTCTTTATTCTTCTTCTTCTTATCAACATGGCTACTCTCTTTAGATATTTCACTAGGAAAATAAGGATAAAGGGAAGGAGACCTGAAAGTTGAAGAAGGAGAAAGGTCGACATGAGGTTGATGTGTGGTGGTGTGCTTACATATGAAGCACTTGGTGCATTTTATATTACCGGAGTGGAAAACAACCATACCAGTAACCCAAGTGAGACCTGGAAGTCTCAAAATAGCGATGTAAGGAGGACCAACATTTCCATAAGAAGGAAAAAAAAAAGGTTCCCCTAGAGCAGGGGTTTCTCCATTGGTAGTTCCAGAAACTAACACCATAAATAAATATCCAACTTAAGTCTTGTAAGGGAAAACAAACAACACACGCTAAAAATCGAGTAAGAAAGCAAGAAAACAAAACCTTCTCACAATGAACACACCATTTGCTGATGAAATCCATCGCGGGAACAATGTAAGAAGGGGATGAGATAGAGCGAGTGGAAAATTTACGTTGACAAATTTCTTAATAGACTTACACCCTAGTGAAATCTCCCACATATAATCATGGGTATACCCTCCAAGGAGCCTGAGTGAGTTTTCCCAACGTCGATTCCAGGTACCGTGAAGAATTTCCCCTCTACAGTCACCTCGTGTAAAGACCCTAAAGAGATAGGGTACTAACGTTACCAATTACAACAATGATTCCTGGGGAAGAAATCAATAGTACGATCCACGCATAAGGGTAGGGTATCCAAGTCCTAAATCGCCTCGAGAAGGTACGCACAGGATTTTCTTCTGAAGTGACCCCCAATAATATGCACAATCTCTACACTAAGACCAACAAAGTAGGGGGAGTAACTCTGTCGGCCTTAATGCAACCTCATGATTGACACTTGTGTTAGAAGGGATTCCTAGGACAAAATGTAGCAAGTGGATTTAAACTCTCCCAACACAAGATTCTATGTTTGTTTACATCTTTGGAAAGTTATCTTTCACACCTATTCCAAACCATACAACTAATATAATGTAGGTTTTCTACTAGAAAATATAAAAATGTCTAATCAATTTTTATAAGTGCTTTATTTTAAGGATGTTGTTTACTCAAAAGGAAAATGGTGTGGACTAAATGGTGTTTTTACTGACTCTAAACAATGCAAAGAAATGAGAATCCAAATATTTCACTTCGATGAAAGATATATTACGAGAAGGAGAAAAAAATTATCATTCCCAGATGCACAGTGTCCCAAAATTTTATTAAGCTCATCAATATCAAGATCCTCAAGAAATGATCCAAAGATACTCTACACCAAGACACGATTCTTGGCCTCCTCAAGAACTTTTTTAAGAATTCAAGACCAAAAATGCCAAAAACCATGCAATTTCGCTACTTCAAATGCAAGCTAGTTTCACTAACCAAAAGAAAGCATGGAACTATCTTCTTTGTTTGATTATAATGTATAGAAAAATTAAATGCAAATCCTTTAATTCTCCACTACTTTCAATTAAAAGAAAGAGTTGGATGCAGATGCAAAATACATGAAGAAAAAATGGCTTCAAACAAAGCATGCACTCAAAGAAATGAGAATTCAAAGAAAACAAGTAAGAGATAACCTCTTCTAACAATAACTCAATAAAGGATTCGACAATAAACAAGCATTCAAGGAAAACAAGAAAATGAAAAGAAGAATCCAAGAAAAGATGGGGATAAAGAGAAATCACTCAAACCGTCGTGACAAAACAAGCAGCAAGAAAGAGAAATTTCACAATTCTGAAAGCGTTTCAAGCTCCAATCAATAAAATAGGAAGTGATAAGTACCAAATATCAACCTAAACAACTTCACAAACCAACATATAGAGTCTGGTTGAAGACTTCTGCAAAACAGACTGCAAAAATCTCATCAAAAGAAGGCAGAAAACCTCCAAGAAAGAGAGTAGCGCTCCTTGACTCAAGGGAATAGAGCACTATAGTGTTCTATAAATCACTGTAGGGGGTGATAATTAGATATCACCACTCTGATATTCACTCCAGGGTAGCGCTACCCTTCCCAGAAATTCAAAACAGAGACAAAAAGTTCAAAAACACTCACCCATAATTCACAGAAATTTGTGAAATCGCTAGTGAAGATGGGAGAAAGGTAATGAATCATGAAAAAATAGTAAAACTGATATAAAAGGTGGGAAACATTCAGGGAAAATCCAAGGAAAGAAAAATCAATGTCGATCCCCGGTGGATTCACCAATTTGAATCTAACTAGCTAATTAGAAAGAGAAGAAGAAGGAAGAAAGTTTGATGCACCTTATTCCGATGTTTGTCCTCGTTGCTCCAACTTGAGCTTGATCTCTGAGCTCCTTAGCACTTCTTGACACCTGGAATGGACATCAAGACAAATAAATCCTACTCTACTCTATAATATTAGTGTAATCAAATCCATATATTATACGAACATATGTAAAGAGACATAGGTTAGAAGGAAATAGGCCAAGCAATATATTAATTAGAACTCTTGAAGAAATACTTATAGACTATATATGTAGTTGCATCAACTTCCCCAAGTCCTCCTCGTCCAACCCTTGCAAAAAGCTCCCAAAATCATAGGTTTGATATCCTAAAGATTTCTCCCAAGACCATACATTTGATACCTCAAATATCCATCATCCTTCCTTCTCCATGGAAAGCCCTCATTATATAGAATTTGGAGGCTTAACGACCATGGAGAGGATCACTCATCAAATTCACTAAAAAGGGATCTGAAAGCTATTTAGGGAGAAAATGTTTATTAAGGATTTAGGGAGGAAATATCTCTCAAGTATTTTAAGGAGGAAATATTTCAACCATCCATGAGATCGTCCACCTTCGCTAAAAAAATAGGAAACCAAATGTGAGATGGATTCTCACACTTAATTAATTTCTTTTTCATGAATATTAATAATAATTCATGTGCACTTGGTATTTTGGCCTTCATGTAATATATCCCTCCTCCACATTGACTAGAGATTGTGACATAGGTTATTCCATGGTGTCAAGGTGTATGATACACTTACATGACACTTACGATACTTAGGGAGATGTACTTAGGTGTGAAAATTTCATGTGTAATAGTTATGTAGGATTTTCAGACTGTTATTTTGGCATTGGTCCTTTGTCGCAGATCGAATCAATTGTTCTTTCTTCTTGCCCTTCTCGATTGAATTCAAAGGTTTTATGGAGGATATTAGGTGTTTTTTGTTGTAGGTGTTGAGTAAATTCATGTCATGCATTAATTGAATGTTTTGCTTCCAAACCTATTGTCTTCATTTGTCCTAGAAGGTTGAGTTTTTCTACTATTTCTTCCTGGTGTACTACGGTCGAGTTCTGGTCGATATGTTGTTCTGTTTATTAAATATTTTCTCTGACTTTCCTAAGACGAAGAAATTCATTGTTGGTCTCTATCTGTGCTTTTTGTCCTTACCTCTATCATTCTTGTTCTTATTGTAACAACTTTGTTTCCAATACTCTTTCTTTGGCTAGTTGGTTTGTGAGGGCGTCTTTTATTTTTATGTCGGTTTTCATATTTCTAGTTTTTTCTATGGTATCAACCATAGATTTTTGTGCTCTAAGTTTGTTGTATGTAGTTGCAAAGTAGGAGGGACAATTAATTACCATTGAATTTAAAGTTGTTTCATGCTTGGTGCTTTCTTATAAGTTTTATTTGATCTCTTTGAATTTGGTGTATTCTGAAAGTCGTGATGGTGGTTGTTTGTTCCTGAAGTTTTTGACTATCAATGACTACCTAGATGTGTTGTTGTTGCATTACCTCTATTTCCTGTGAAATATGGTCGACTTGCTATTGAATTGTTGTTTTATATTTTACCAAAATTTCCACCAGGTATTTGAATCATGTCATGGGGTTTTCATTTTTTGTCAACTCCTCGATCCCTAAGTGCTTCTTGACTTATTCTTTGCACTCTTGTAACATTTTATTTTTTTCTTCCTTTGTCTTTGACAACTTGATTCCTTCCTTGATAACTGTATTCCATCTCTTATATGTATCCTTCAATATAACTTCATATAATTCCAACACGTGTTGATCAAATATTTTCGTTGGTTCAAATGTGGTTTCTGCAGCTGAGTCTTATGGGTTGGATGGTCAAGTTGTTTTGATGATGATTCTTAATGACTTATTATTCTTACCCTTCTCTGTGGATTTTGTTGAATTCTCTTCTCTATCCTTACTTTGTGTTGACTGTTGTTGGTGTGAGGATGTTTGGTTTTGTTCAACATTTCCTCCTTCACGCTACTTGTTCTTTTGTGCCTCATGTGTTTCTTGTTCCAAAGGGGGATGTTGATCCTATTGTGGACCTTGTTGTGTGTTCTAATCCTTATCCTTAGTTGGGTTGAGAGGATGGTTTTATGGAAGATTTTCTATGATTTTCTCCTTCCCTTATTTTTTTTCTCTACTTGTTCTGTTTGTGGAGGTATGCCTTACATCAACTCTCGTGGATGTGGTTTATGATTGTCAACTTCTTGGGGCCTGGCCTGCTCCTGTTCATCTTTAGTCGAGTGAGACGACTATTTAAACACTTATGGGATCGACTCGTGCTCATATGGTTTGTCTATTTCAAATTCTTCAACAACTAATGTGGTTGGATTATCCAACTCCATTGCTTCTGAAGACTGCTCAAGAATGAGTTGTCTTTTCTTCTTCTTTTGTGGTCATTCTTCAACTATTGTTATTGGTTCGATTGGTGTAGATTCTATTATTAAATTTTTTTTCGTTCAATCACTCTTTTCTTGCATGGGGATAGCCTTTTCTTGATTTTTATTTATGTGCATGTCTTTGTCATCTGTGTCGGGGTAATAATGGTGCTCTGGCTATCAAGTATATTTTACTTATCCCCCCCCCTTGTTTAAATTTGTTGAATCATGGCTTTGATATGCTTTGTGTGTTAATTACACCATTTGTATTTTTCCATAGCTTCCATTCCTAGGATGATCGAGGATCTTAAAATTTTCTTGATTATAGCCATCTCTTCTTGGGTCTGCTTCTCTGAATGCTTGATCTTTTTGGAAATTTTACTTGTGATATAGGCCAACTTTTCTTGGATTATTGGGTCATTGAAATCAATTCCTTTAGAGGAATGAAATTTTTCTCACCATATATGCTCTGTGTCGAATGATATTTCTTCAACTTCAACTTCCCTTTTTCCCTTATCTTTCTTTTTTGGCTATTTTCTTTTTGTGGGTGAGCACCTTGTAGGGACAATTGCTGGTGTTTCTAGAGCTTCCACAAAGAGTATAGTGTTCAGTTCTACTTCTCTTTCCTCTTCCTTCTCTACATAGGTAATAGGGAGCACCAACGACAAGCCTAGTTGAAGGATTTCAGGGGGAATCTACAAGTCTTCTCCTGTCTGTCTTTCTAATTCCTAGAAAATTTCTTCCTCTGTCTACTGATAATGTAATTCCTTTGGTTCTAGAGCCAACTCGAGTACACAACAAAGTTTTTTTCAATTGATTTATAATTGGATATGGCATGGCATCGACAGGTCCCGACAAACTGCTTACTTGAAACACCATCTATGAAAGGTGTTATTTAAGTTTACAACCCATATCCTAAGCATATCCTATGGAGGTAGCGAGCTCAAGGAACCAAATTCCTCCATTGTAAATACTCTATATCTCTCCATCAATGGTATTCTATTTACGATAAAGGAAGGGTTGCAGACTAGGCTATACTGATCCATTGCAATCCAAATTAACATGGAAGGGAATTTGATTTCCCTACCTGACGCCTGGCCTCTGATTTCTAAAACACTTGGCCAATATACTCTATCATGGTAATTTTTACGTCGAATGCTAGACCTGCTAGTGTAAAACACAAAGATATAATGATTGAAGTCCATTTGGTGTGCAAGTCTAGGATTTTATTGATGAGTAGGCATTTTGAGCTCTTCGTTGTTGTCATCCCGGTCAGGAATTACATCCAGTCATTTGCATTCATGGTTTTTGGTGCCTTAACCCCTTCCTTCAAAATTTTGGTGATTCTATGGATGAGACCCCCTATGATTGTTATTAGTTCGTCAAGTTAGATATATCCTTCATGGTATCATATGAGTCTGAATTTGGCTACTTCTTCCTTCGAAAAACCTAAGTCGATGATTTGTGGGGCTCCTAAAATGTGCCTAATTATTGCTCTTTCAAGGAATTGTGTTTCGAACTTCCATTTACCTTCCTCCATCCCCTAGTCAATGAAGTTTTTCCACTGCTTTCTCCAGTCCATTTCTTATATCCATGACTATCGGATATTATGCATCTAGATTTGAAACGGTTTTGTAGTCGCTTTATCGAATTTCTTCATTTCCCTTGGCTCTACCACTACTTTGGAGACCTGACCCCTCATTCTTGACATCTATGCATTGATTTCGATTGTGTTAAATAAATAGGGAGGAAGAATGAGTTCACTCACGTACTTAGTCAACTCAATACTTTGTTACGGGGGAGAAAATAACAATGAATCAAAGTCGTTTGCATCCTCAAGATTTATAGGCGGGAGCGACATGTTTGTATTAAATGTTTCCAAATATTCCATGGATTTGTGTGCCTCATTCATAGCTATTGATGGGTTGGACAAATCATGCGAGGGGACATCTATGCCAGTGTTGAGTTGGCACGTGTGTGATTCCTATTGGGAATTAATTGTGGTAGTTTCTAATTGATGGTTGTATGCATCACGTCAGTCTATAATTATGGTAGTGGTTGTGTAATGGTCATCTATGTTGTGTTGCTCATTAATGTTTCTAAATTTCCCGTTGATCCTTTCTTGTCTCTATTTGATTATGATGTCATTTCTTGAGTTGGGGTTTTCATAGTCGGTTTTTTCATTTACCAGATTGAATGGGTCCCCTCTTTTAATCCATGGTCGATACATGAGTCGCCTGACTGCTGGTTTTGTGCCATCGATTTTTTTTTTTCAGTGTTTCCTGGTCGGTATTCTTGGTAATTGCTCCATATATTTTTCGATTTGTTGTACTCCCCCTTACTTGTGTGACACATTCTCTCTCTTGATCCACACTCTCTTGATTCAATTTTTCTACGCTCACTTTATAGAGATATTCCTCGTTCGATTTGTTGTCACCTAATAAGTAATTGTTGTAAATCTGGGGATGGAGTTGTATGTCACTCCTATTTTCATATGCCTTCTTATAAAGTTTTGTGGCTCAACCATTGTATTTTTTATCTCTCCATTCTTCTCTTTGCTAGTTTTTAAAAATATTTCTTGATTGGGACTTCTTTAATACTTGATATTACTTGTTGGCACAGGGGCAGACCCAAGTTTTAACACTTACAAAAAACCACCAACAAAACCCTAACTATTGGCCCTTTTGGCAACACCTGCGAAGCAGATGAAGTCTCACCCGAGGTAGAGGTAGGGGCAGTTGCAGGACTCAGATGTCTGCAACCTTAGCTGGGACACATACTTGTGATTGTAACACCTTAGCATAGAACTTAGCAGCTATAGTTCATTAGTATTCAATCTTAGCTTACATCGGAGCTAAACCCTAAAAATAGATCAACGCAATATTCACACAGATCCAATAGATTCAAGCACACAACATACCAACATAGCTCAGATGTAGCATTCATTTAAATTATTTAGCACTAAGCTACCACACTAGATTCTTCTAAGCATATATCAGTGCACTAAGCCTTTAACCACATAAACAATAGAACAACCATAAATCACAAATCAACCACAACATGGGATATACGTGGTTCACCCCCACCCTAGGGCTACGTCCACCAAATCTTCTTCTTCTTTATTGTCTTCTATCAATATTCATACATGCACAGAGCCACAAAACCCACTCCGCATAGGACAAGAGATCTACACGCACCTCGCCAGATCCTCCTTCCTGGAGCTAGGTTCAAGCACAAATCCTTTACACAGTCTCTTACAGTCACTTCCACTTATCCTTGCCAGTCTCATACAGTATGCACGAAGCCTTTACAACTATCACTTGCAGTTAGCACATTGGCCTTCACTTTCCCTTAGCACCTCTTACTTACATCGCCTAGATTTCTATTTATACATTACAAAAGGGGCCTAAACATGGGTAAAACCATGTGAATACATCTTCATACTCGTTACATAAGCCCAAAACCAAAAAATCCCTAAAAATGGGTTGAGATTCTACGATCTTTGCTTCGACTTGTGCTCCACCTTCAACAGCCTGTTGAAGTCCCAAAAGTAGGTCAAACATGACCAAGGATCCTCACAACTTGGTCAAGGGACAACATGCCCCCAACACTCACCTGTGACTCATCCCGAGTCACCCTGGTCTGGGTATCTCTATTTCAAAAGCCTCGATCTTGGCTCGAGCTGCTTTGACCTATTGCTGCGCCATGACCTCCTACTCGATGAACTCTTGGATAAATGCTTCGTTGACAGGTCCCTCTAAGCGTTGTTCATTTGTAGTGACGACTTTCTCTAGTTATGCTCCTCGGCCTTCAATCTCTGCGAATAGTTGGCAAGCATTATCCTATATTTTTTGGAGCCTCTGAGTCACTTCCATGACTTTTCTCTAAATGGCGTGGACCTGCTGCTGAGCAGTGCGCTATTCTTGGGATCGCTTCATCCTCTCAATGAATGACAGGGGTTTCAACTGCACCTGTATTGTTTCTGTGTGTTTCTTTTCCTCCTGGAGCTATGAATCCAGTGCTTTTAGTTCAGGATCCTCAGTGAGCCACTCATAAGTCTGGGCACTACGATCACTTAGTTGTTTACATTCCATGGCGAGGGCCTTGATTCTCTCAACTATGTTTCAATCAGATGCTTCTCTTTGATCTCGTACATCCGACAGAGTGTTGGGAACTGTTCGTATCTCTAAGTCAATATTATTTGTTGTAGCTATTGGATAGCTTCTATGAGCTATGCTAATTGATGCTCCACTCAGTCTTATGCCTTTGTATCTAAGCCCGTCACAGAGCGAAGTGCTCTGTCGACTGCTTCTTTAACTCCAATTTGTTCTGTGAGCAACTGCTTTTTCTCTTGCTTGACTTGCACCCTCTCTTCTTCAAACTTAGCTTGAAGGTCATCCTTCTCCTTTTGCGCAACCCGACGTTGCTCTACCATTTCTTCCTAGGTTTTTTTCAGGGCCGCTGTGGCCTGGTCTTTCTCATATTTTGCTCGACGAAGGTGAGCTTCGGTCACATCAGCTAGTATGCAGAGTTAGGCAGGCTCATCTCCCAACTTTGTTTCTTCTAATGGTGGGGGCGCAGTGGATACTGTGCAACTACATTGAAGGGCCTATTGTACCCCTATGAGTTCAACCACAATTCTGTTGTACATATCCTCCTTCTTGGCTTCCTGTTTCTACAAGATTTTCTGTGAGGCATCTGCTATAGTTGTGATGATGAATTTGAAGTTATCTATAGTGAGAAAAGTCTACATATTAGTCAAGGTGGCTCTGGATTTCTTTTGGGAAGTGGGATTCATGGGGGAAACCTTCCTCTTCTTCAAGGGATCAACCTCATCAATAGGATCCCTAGGCGATGTTACTTCTCCTTGATTCTACTGATATTCTTTTCCATTTGTCTCTTCTTGATCTTCTTCATCATTACCCCCTCAACCAAGTGATACTGAAGAAGTTTCTTCCGATGCACTGCTCAAGTTTTAGACCTCTTTGGTCTTCTTCCTTCTGCTGGGTCTAGGAGTATCCTTTGCTTCATGAGTGGTCTCTAGGCTGCTGATTAGTTTAGGGTCTGACATTTCTGCAGGGTCAACAGGGATGAGGAGCTCTGCAGACCAGTCTTTGGTTATCTCTTCGGGGTCCTCCTCTATGATCTTGTAGTATGACTGGAGCTCTTCTTTATGCTCATCTACGTGCATGGTGATATCAATGAAGTTTTGATATGAAAAGAACTTCATGAGGGGTCGGAACCGATGCAGGGTGTTTGGCATCATGTGAGGGACAACTTCGATATCCCTCTTCAGTTGGAGATAATTTGAGTGAAAGACCGCGTTCGACTACCACTATTTTCCCATATCACTCGAGTACCAGAGCATGGTGAAATTTGTAATGAGAAGCTCAAATGGATCAATGTCTGAGAAGTTTGCACCTTCCAACATTTCCCAAGTGGTAAATGCGATGAGGATCAGGAGCCATCTAAAGTGGAACTCATAGCCCTGATCCTAAGCTTCGCAATAGTCTAATTCCATCTGGCTGACCAAGTACTTCGCCCAGTTTATATGGAGTCCTTCTACACATTTCTCGACAAGGTCAACAATGAATCCTATGATCTGTGTAGGTCGATTCTTTCTCATAAGATTTCTTGTGATCAGCTAAAAGGCCAGGCACACTGCACCATTTTGGATGGAAGCTACCTTGTAGCCTCGCATTCCCTTTTCTACATTTCCAAATGTGTCTTTGATCTTCTGTGCCAATGTGCAATCTATAGCCTTTCCTAGGTAGAAGTCCTGCGGGTCGGGTCCCTGCATGCTCAATCTGATGATCCTATGGATCAACGTCGGATCAACTGTAATGCGTCGATCTAGCGATAGGTAGCGTCCATGGTAGCACGAGAGAAGGCACTTAACACATGCGTTAACCTCCTGGTTCCTTCCAAAGTGGGGAATCTTCATTACATTCAAGAGGGTGGACTGCACGAGGTTCATAGTCCATGGCTGGGGGATTATTTTTGAGTTCTTCCCCTTTGTCCTGGTCAAGTATTTGTAAGGAGAGATCATACTATGGTTCTTGCGGTCTCCTAATTTGAAGTCGTTGAACTTCAACATCACTATCTTATCCTGCTACGTTATAACTGCATGTATCCTCTTCAGGAGGTATGCAGTAACCATGGTGTAATCAAAGTCTCTCGGGACACTATCACGACTCACCGCGCCAACCATAGGTGGGATGTAGTTGGGTAGGATGGTCAAGATTAACTTCATGTTTGCTAGGTCATCTCTGTGCTTGGTTCTCTTCTCTTCTGCCGGTCGAGATGGTCTGGATCTGCAAGCAGTCGATGGATAGGCTTGCACTCCTCTCATTGATGATTCTTGAAATACCTGCAGACATTACTTTCTCAGCCATGAGATCGATGAGAAATTCTTCAATGAATTTCTCTATGGCACTGAGCTTGTCCAACATGAACACTTAGATCGGATAACATGGGTGGATGAATGAGTGTGTACTATAATGGAACAGGTGTTGATCTCAATAAACACAGCACGGTAGCAATGAGTTGGCTTGGATACAATTCGCAAAAGTTGTCTTAGTGCAACAGTCGATGGATTAAGTAGACACGATGTAACAGATCTCTCCAACGGATGAGAATTCTTCATCAATGTGGTTTTTTCCATTGTGGCGTAGTCCCAATGGTCTGATGGTGAGGCTTCTAGCCATAACTACAATTCTAGCCGTTCAGGGCATCGGGATAGCGGTTATAATTCTTTCAATGACTATATCGCTTCGCCATGGTGAAGTGCCATGTTGCATTGTTCTGATATCCCGGTGAAGTTCCAGTCTTTCAAACCTTCCCTCTGTGAAGTCGCCTCTTGAACCTTCTATAACTTTTCTATCTTTGCTCTATTTTTACTGAGTTTTCTAGCCTTCTTCCCGGTGATCTTCGTCTCGGTATTCCTCTTTCCATTCTGATTCTTATCTCCTTTTGGCATAGTAACTTTGCGCTATTGAGATTATTTCATAGGGTTAGAGAGTAATACTTCTTCTCTATCTAGGTTAGGTGTTCTACTCATCTGTGACTCTGCTTGTGTTCTTTCAACTTGGACATCCAAGTTTCTAGTTCCAAGTAGCTTCGATCTGTTCTCTTGTTCTTCAATCAAGTGTGTTATCCTCCTAGTCATGAAATATTTTAATTCTTTCTTCTTTTTATCTAATACTTGCTCTTCTTTTCTTCTATCCTGATCCTTTTCAATCCAAGGTTTTCCTAGTAATATAGAAAATGGGGCATTGTTCTCAATAAATTTAACAATCTCAAAATCTTCCTTTGTTGAAGTTCCATGAGCACTCATAGATATCTGGGTGAGTCTTCCACATAGGGTTATCATCTTTCCTCTAAATAATCATATTCCTCCCAATGAAGGAATCATAACAAGCTTTCCTAAAGTTTCCCAAGTTATTTCCGTCATGATATTTACCTGTGTTTCTTCATCCAGAACACAATCAATGTTGAAGTCTCCTATTCTTGCTTCTATGCACTCTTGTCCTTTGAAGATCTCTGATAAGTTGATATTCTTTTGATAATTCAGGGTTTCTCTCATTTGTAGCAATACATTCTCTGATTCTTTCTGGGGTTCTTCCATGGTCTCAGTTTCTTGACCTTCCTCAGGGTTTTCTTGTCTCATATTCATTCTATCAAGCTTAGAAATCATTCTAGGGAAATCTAAAACTTCATGATCCATAGCTTTACAACAAAGACAACTAGGTCTTCTACCAGTGAATTCCTTAGAAAGATGTCATGGTGTTTTGCAACTGTAACAAAGGGTTAGTCTTCTTTTTCTTTGAAAGGATCCCCAACCTTTCCTGTACTGTGCACTAGCTTCATAGTAGCTAACCTGCAAAAAATTCTTTCTAGCGTCCTGCATCCATTTGTTAGTCCAAACATTCTTTCTATGCATAGGAATAACATATCTTTCACTATTTTTGTCATATCTACTCATATCAAACCTTCTTTCATCTAGTTGCACCCTACTTTTCAATCTAGAATTTTTTTTATCAAACATACCTAGATCCATACTTTTGAAAACAAAATTTCCACTTATCTTACCTTTTCAATCAAAACCTTTCACTATTCTTACCTTTATCAGAGCACAAAGCGTTAATATCTTACCTCTTTAACCAAAACTTCTCACTTTACTTTTATCAAAGCACAAAGCTTTCAGGTCTTACCTCTTTTCTTCATATCTGACTCTTCTTCTTGGCACAAATCTTCATAGGTCAAGTAGAATACTGCGCACTAGGGCAACAGATCTACGCACGAAGATTTTTATTTTCTTTCGTTCCTAGCAATCACAGTTCCAGGTCCCGACAACAGAACCATTTTTTGGCATAGGGGAAGACCCAAGCTTCAACGCTTACAACAATGCACTAACAAAACCCTAACTACCGGCCCTTTCAGCAACACCTGCGAAATAGATGAAGTCTCACCCAAGGTAGAGGCAAGGGCGGTTGTAGGACTCAGATGACTGCAACCATAGCTGGGACACAGACCTGTGATTGTAACACCTTAACAAAGAACTTATCAGTTATAGTTCATTAGTATTCAGTCTTATCTTACAGCGCATCTAAACCCTAATAATAGATCAATGCATTATTCACATAGATCCAATAGATTCAAGCACTCAACATACCAACATAGATCAGATCTAGCATTCATTCATATTATTCATCACTAAGCTACCACATTAGATTCTTCTAAGAATATATCAGTGCACTAAGCCTTTAACCACACAAACAAGAGAACAACAGTAAAGCACAAAGAAACCACAACACGGGATATACGTGGTTCAACCCCACCCTGGGGCTACGTCCACTCACTCTTCTTCTTCTTTATTATCTTTTGTCAATATTCATACATGCACAGAGCCACAAAACACACTCCGCATAGGATAGGAGATCTGCACGCACCTCACCAGATCCTCCTTCCCCGAGCTAGGTTCAAGCACAACGCCTTTACACAGTCACTTACACTTAGCCTTGCAAGTCTCATACGGTATGCACAAATCCTTTACAACTATCAATTTCACTTATCACATTGGCCTTCACTTGCCCTTAGCACCTCTTACTTACATCGCCTAGTTTTCTATTTATACATTACAAAAAGGGCCTAAACATGGGTAAACCCATGGGTCGACATCCCCATACCCATTACATAAGCCCAAAACCAAAAAAACCCTAAAAAGGGGCTGAGATTCCGCGATCTCTGCTTCGACTTGTGCTCCGCCTTCGATAGCCTGTCGAAGTCCCAAAAGTAGGTCAAACATGACTAAGGATCCTTACAACTTGGTCAAGGGCCAACATTACCTGTAATAGTTTTTCTTACTTGAATTCTTACAACTGAATTTAATTTATTAGTGTAAAATGGTTTTTAATTAATAACAAAGTTATTAATTTACATTTTTCGACTTTGACCAGACTGTTACATATAATATTTCAGTTCTAGTCGGTCCATGTTGGCATCATTTTAATGAGGGTTTTGCCAACAGGGCTCATTGTTGTTATGTGTTGTATTTATTTAGACAAACTCCATTAATTAATTTTTTAAATGGGTGGCCAAACAAAGTTCGTAATTGTACATCTCTTGTCCGTCAAATATCTTCTATGATGTATGGTCCTAACCATGTTGTTTCTATTTTTTGGGTTTTCCTTTAAGTCAAATGTCATATAAAAAGACCACATCTCCATTATTCATTTCATTTTTATTTAAATGTCTATCATGCCAAGCCTTCTATTGTTGCTTCTAGACTTCTTGATGATGTATTGCTATCAACCTTCCTTCTTCAAGTTTGTTCAACTAGTAGAGTCTATCATTCACACTTCTTCCTTGGTCGAACTTGGAAACAGATGCCACCCTATTTGAGTTGGCCCAAAAGTGAAGTGGATTCATAGATTCTTGTCCATAGAATAGTTTAAAAGGGGTTTGTCCATTTGATATCTTATATGCAGGCCTATATGCCCATACAACTGCATAAATTTTATCATCCTAGTCATTCTTTTTGATTCCACATATTTTGGTAAGTCCTTTGTGTAATGTTTTATTGAATGATTCAACATCACCATTTGCTTGAGTATGGTATGTGGTTGTTTTTCTATGGTCAATGAGAAATTTATTGAGAAGGACTTGGATCGTCTCATTTACAAAGTAAGTCCCTTGATCACTGATTAATTTTATTGGACAACCAAATATTGTTATTATATTCTCATAGATGAATTTTTATGCAACTTCTTTAGTACATGATTCGACTGGTTCTACTTCAGCCCACTCAGTTACATACTCGATTGCAGTAATAATGTACTTTTCACTTATTCTTTTTTCTCTTTAGGGAAAAGGTATGACAAAGTTAATGGCCCAAATTTCAAATGGTAAAATAGAGTTCATTGACTACAATGGAATTTCATTTTTCCACAGAGGATGACCCATTCTTTGGTAGTTATCACATTTTTTCACTAGTTCTCGACAGTCTTTGTGTAGGGTTGGCCACCTCAGACCCACCTGGAGTATCTTTTGAGCTATCATGTCTTCCTAGAAGTGACCTCCAGCCAGTCCCGCATGTGCTTCACTGATTATTCTTTCTTGTTCATTCTCTAAGGAACATATCCTCAAGACATCATTGGGACCCAACTTATATCGATATCCATTAATGATAGTTGATGGTGCTACTTTTAGATCTAGGAATGTATTTTTATTTGTAGGGAGATCTTCAGGTGCCTTCTCCTCTTCCAAAACGTTTTCTATTTCTTCAAGATATTTTGGGACTACTTCAATACAGAATAAATGTGCATCTGAAAGGTCATCTTCTATGATGGTCGGATCCTCCCCCATATCTAGTTGCGACAAATGGTCGAGATTGATTTTTTTTTCCTGGTCAGACTATTATGTTGAATTTAAATTCTTGAAATAATAATATGACATATTTTCAATTGATGCACGGGTTTGTTAACTAGATAATTCAGGGCCTAGTGATCTGTAAAAATGTAAATAGGTTCACAAGTAAATAATGTCGGAATTTCTGTAGTGAAAAGATCATCGACATGGATTCTCTTTCTGTAGTCAAATAATTTATTTTTACTTTATTTATCTTCTGAATGGAATAAGCATTAGGATGGTTGATTGTGTGGTCATATGCTTCTGCAAGAACTGGTCCTACAAGAATACTCGATGCATCAACATGTACATGAATTCTTCCTGACCAATTGGGAAATTTAAGTATAGGGGCTTCAACCAATTTTTTCTTTAAGTATTGAAATGACTCTTGATAGTCTTGGATCCATTGAAATTCAACTTCTTTTTCGAAGTAATTTTTCCATTGGAAACGTAATGTCTGAATAATGGCATATGAGCTTTCTATAATACCCAATATGCCCCATAAATATTTTTATCTTCTTTTGATTGATAGGTGGTAATCCAAGGATGATTATAAATGTTTACATATCTACCTTCACACCATCCTTTCATATGACATGTCCTAAGAGGATGCCAATTGGGGTGGAAAATACACATTTCTGAATATTAGGGATAATTGAATTTTCCTACATCTTTCAAGAATTAAACTAAGACAATGTATGTGGTTTTTAAATAATATGTATATGGTCTAGTCATCGAAATAAACAACAATCATCTTGTAAATGTATTCTTGAAATTCCTTCACCACTATCCTTGAAAAAACTGCAGGGGAATTCTTTAGCCCAAATGCAATTATCCTATAGGAAAAGGAGCCAAATTCATATACAAATGTTTTCTTTGGTTGGTATTCTTTAGATATGGGAACTTAGTTGTATCTTGAGAACCTTTTTGTAAAGGAATAAAATTAATGGCCCATGAATTCATTGGGGAATGGATCTGTTAATGTCATTTTATTGATTCCTCTAAAGTCAGTGCAAATTCTTATATTTTTAGGGTCGTGATTCTTTGGTTGTACCTCCATAGGACTTTCCCATTCAGATTTGTTGATTGGGTATATTATTCTTGCTGCTAACATTCTATCAATTTCTTTCTGGATGATCGACTTGTATTTATGTGCTAGTTTATAAGGCCATTTTTAATTAGTTTTTCCCCAGGGTGAGGTCAATTTTCATTTCCCCATTTCTTGTACAATTCCTTTTAACTCTTTATAGTCTCGGGAAAACACATCTTGGTATTCCTGCAGCAGGTCGACTATATCACCTATATCCTTTTCTAAATAGTAATCACCTACTCATGCCATCTTAGGTCTATTTTCATTTGATACATTAAATTCCTCTGTCTTTATCTCAACATTCATCCATTCTAATGATTTTGATTTGTCAAGGCGTCATTCCCCTTCTTCGAACTTAAAAAACTTTATGGGAAGTCAATTTTTTCTAGATCATCCTTCTCTTCCCTGGTTACATTTAATATTGACTTTACATATTTTTTCATGGCTGGGTGATTATGTTTCCACCAAAAACATTGGTCCGAAAAAATTGTGTTTTCCATGTCAATTCGTTGAGTAGTTATGCTTTCGTTATTTTCCGTCAAAATAAGGTGGCATGTTGATTTTGATCCTATGTGGACTGCCATTTTCCATTTTTATTTCTACGTGGATGGTGTTGGTTTTTCCAGAATTTTTTTGATTTGCTAGGATACTTCTCTTAAGTGCTCCTTCTCTGGGGTGAATTCAAAATATCTGATAAAATTATCTTTGATGTAATACCAGATGAGTGTGTGACCACATGCTTCTTCATTTTTTTACCATTTGTTAGGTATTTCATCCATCATATTTGGAAACATATGCGACCATACCCTTTCATCCATATAGCCTATTCCTCATTATTCATTTTCGCAATAGTGATTATGTCTGATTTTTAAGAGGGGAATGTCGATTGTTTTAACTAATTTTTTTTCTACAAAGCGTTCAATAAAATAATTCGATACAGTTGTCCATATTTGTAGTCTTGGGGAATTCATTTCCCACCATCTTGCAGCTTGTCCTGTGGAAGTTTCCACCAGGCTTTGAGTTTTTCCCTATTCTCCCACAACTTTAGAGACCATGTGTCGATGATGTGTTCTATTCAATGTATCACAATATATTTTTCATCCTATTGTTGGTCGAGATTAGAGTGGGTGTTTTTCAGAGTCTTTTCTCATATACTATGGTACTTTGTGGATTGAAAAACATTTTCTTGGATGCTTTATTGGAATGGATTCAATGGATTGGTCGTCTTTTGAATGTGCTTCATAAGTTTCCATCTTCCAATTATATAGAGCTGAGTCAGAGTTGTGTCTGATCGGCAAGGGAGATTCAGTTAAAACTTCTCCTTACGCATTTGGTTTGACATAATATCTTTGTTTGTTGATTATCTGGTACACACATCGATCTTCTTGATCTTTGTCCCACGACTCCATCTGAGGTTTCTCTTCTTTAGGGTCCAGGGGGGTAACTATTTTTCTACTGCTCCTTTTCAGCTCAATTCTATCCCTTTCGAGGGAGATAGTATCTTTCATTTTTCATCCCCATGGCTAACCGATAAGTGTTGGATAAGTAGGGATTCCTTTGACTATAAATTCTATTACCTCGAAGTCAGCTAATGTTGGTATACCCATAATTTGTGTTTCCACATTTCTGAGTATGTCGATAGGTTCTATTAATCATAGGTCATCAAGTTTGAGGTAGTTTAGTATCGGTGATAATGAAGATCGGCCCAACCATATCTATGTGTCTCGGGGAAGGATATTTACTTCTGATCCAAAATCAATGACTACATGTTCAATCATTACCCTATGGATTTCCAAATTGACCTGTGGGTCATAATATTTATGTTTATATGATAGTTTTCTGACATATTTGGATGGTCTTTGTCCCTCTTTATATTCTCTTAGGATGTTGAGCAAGTACAACATCCAACCGATTTAATGCTTTTATTTTAGGAGTTGTATAAATTCTTGTACTCCATCTTCATTTTGTTTTCCTCTCTTTTGATGTTCTTGATTAGTAATTTTAAAGAATTTGAGTGCTTCATGATCTTCTCTTTTTTGTCAAGATTTGGGAATGGACTGGAGTTCCCTGTTTGTCGATTTTGTGCCAGATTTTTATCAATATTTCATCCTGCTCCTGATATTCTAATAATACGTAGATTCTTTGAGTTTAATACTTCTTTTTTCGGCACTCTTTGGAGTAAGTTCCCAGTCTTTTTGTTCATTATTTTATCAAGTACTATTGGGCAATCCTCGAGTGAGTGATCATCG
Source organism: Picea engelmannii (assembly GCA_009831015.1). Lineage (NCBI taxonomy): Eukaryota > Viridiplantae > Streptophyta > Pinopsida > Pinales > Pinaceae > Picea > Picea engelmannii. The sequence continues at coordinate 810,748 of ML783902.1, read as the reverse complement.
ACACCGCGTATGTTGAAATTTTTTAAGTCGATTTGATATTTTATTGGGAAGTCGAGGCTGATGTGGTCTTCTTTCCATCAATTAAAACAGTAAGGTTGACCTCGACCGTGACCCTGAAAACTACCTTGACCTTGGTCGCCTCAACCTTGACCATAGTAGTCATTTCTTCTTCCATAGTCATTATTCTGGTCGATTTCTTCTGTATGATAAACTGTGTGCACATTTGTTCTATTATGTGCATTTAATCGACACTCATATGTTCTATGGCTATGAGATTCATAAATATGACACCATCTAGTGTTTTTCAAGTTTTGCGGGTAGTGTTGCATTGTATGTTCTATTAGGGATTCATCAATATTGAAATATGTCTCATCTTGCACTCATCATGCATTTTTGGCTCTTGTCACTTGATCATTGAGACTATAGGTGTCTTTTTTGTGACCATACTCCCAAAATAAAATACACCACATCTCATTTCTTCTTAAATTCAAGTTCTTGATAGTCTGGTAAATTTTCTCGAGTTTGTCCTCTATCCTTTTTTTTTTCTATCGAAGAAGTCGACAGGACTTCGTCATCTGGTTCAACGCATTGTGATTTATGTAGTCCATATTTTCACGCATTTATCTCATAGAGGTGAAATGGTGTTCAAAATTTCTAGAGTAATCCAACTGCATACCATTGTTGAGGAGGTCTTTAAATCTTTTGTCATATTCATGCTCCGACTCTCTTGGTATTTTCTTTATGTCTTGAAGTTTATGTGTAGCCAAATGCACAACATCTTGGAATTTTAAAAATGATAGGAAGTTGTTCTTTATGTCTGATTTTGATTGATTTTGATTCTCTGTATAATTTATAAAACATGTACGATGATGGTGTTGAAGAGCTCCACTGAATTGTGCCATATATTTATCCTCATATGTGATGTTTGTTGCATACAAAAAAATTTCACATACGAACCAATGTAGTTTTGGATCCTCATCTCACTCATAAATGGGAATATGATTGAGTCCCATTGTTTTTTTGTTTTTAAGAACAATAGACTTTTTTGGTGTTTTCTTGATCAAGGGTTTCGACTGGGGTCTCATACTTTTAGTCGGTTGTTGTTGTACTGACTTGTTTGTCGGTCGATCTTCTGTCGAATAATTTTGAATAAGTAATTGTTTCTTCTTTTCCTTGGGATTTATTTCTTCAATTTTACAACTTTGATCTTTATACTGGACGATACGTCGTTTCGACAAGTGTGTCATTTCGTGGCTATAATATACTAAATTATTGTGTTCCTTTGATATGATATCTGACAGGGGGTCATTTCCGTGAGATCCTTGATGTGGATGAGTATGTTATCGACTTCGTTTAAGTTTATTTTTAGATCAAATATGACCGTATCACATATATTCCCGTGTTCGTTGGTTCTATACCATATCCTTGCAGACTGTTCACCAGTTTGAAGCCTCTATTGGAGGAATTATTTGATTTGAGGGTTAGTTACTTGAATAGGATGAGTGCATATTAGGGGTATTGAGTCTTCATAATCCGTGCTCTTAGATTGGTCTTCAATTTGGTGGGCTCCCATGCTAGCCTCTATCAACTGTACTTCATTACTTTTGTTGGGGGTCACCGCGGCTGCTGTTATTGCCAGATCTGGTTGATTCATGTCAAAATCATATTGCTCACATGCTCTATCAGGTTGTGTTACAAGGAAAATCTCTCTATGGCTAGGGGTAAAACAAAACAGATGAAAATTACCGTAGAAATCAACTCTAATCCCAAGTATCCTATATAAACAAATATTCTAGCAAGATAATATAAAAGACCTACCTCGTCCAGATGTTAGATGAAGCTCACCGTTGAGAACTTGACCCAAAGAAATACACCTGCAACTAGTCCTCAACAACCAAGAAACACAAGCATATGGTGATAATATATAATTTTAGCACATTCAATAGCATAATCCATCAACATTCATAACAAATACTCCCATGGAATAACAACTCAAATATTCACAAGATATTAATTGGACGAGAAAAGAGTATTTCTATTAAAATGTATTCAACAAAAGTGAATGAATTACAAACTTATGTGTCGACACGGTTCGAAACCAAGAAACTAAGTTCCTTCTAGATGGGCCTCCACCACTTCAATCCTCCACCAAAGGAAAGCTCATATAAGAGAGACAATGAGGTTCTCAATCATGTAGGGAATAACTTTGGGGCTGAACAATGTGTTCAGACTTAAAAGGACAAAGGGATGCTGACTCAATATGAAGTGAATAATTTATCTAAAGTAACTTTTCTCTCAAAGTTGAATTCTTCTCCTCTTTTCCATAGCTCAAATTTGTCCCATTTGTAGCCTTTAAGTGGAACTGAAGGGTCGAGTTGGAATGTTTCCAGTATATGGAAGGCCAAGGATCATAGATCTCATGACGTCACATGGAAACTTGACACCATTTTTTAATTTTGGGCATGCATCCCGATGTATGCAGGCTGTAGTGGTGTTGTTGGGCCCTTTGTTTTTGGGAGTTGCACAAGCTTCATTAGAGGCCTGGAGAAATAGAAACATAAAGTAGTTCTGAAAGTTAGTGGAATTCTAACTAAGCAACAAATGGTTGCAACATAACAAGAAAGTGTGCAAGTTGAGAAGGAAGACACAACCCAACTTATACATAGGGATGAACATAATTGTAAAAGGGTCGGTCGGGTTGTTGGTTGGTGGATTGGTTGATTTAGTCATTGTATTTGTTGTTACCCAGTGGATCATGGGTCTTAATTTGAGTGTTGTAAATCAAGTGAAGTCAAGTATTGAGTCTGTAATGAATTGGATCTATCAGTTTGAGAATTGGAGCTCTACGACATGAGTCTAGAGCCAAGAGTCTGTACAACCTAGTACTATGTAATTATGAGTTTGTAATCAGAGAAAGATTATGAAGATAATATGAAGAAGGACCTAAATTTTCAAATATGATGTGTCTATGTGTGTTTACTTATGCATTACAATATTTCCTTATGGATTATGAGTTCTATTTGATGGTTCTACATTTAAATGCTTGCTCACAACGTAAGTAGGTTCGATTATTTCACATGTATGTTTCAGATATGTTCATGTCTCTTGTGAAAGATCAGGAATGAGTCTTGAAGGCTCTATGGATCCTCTTAAGTCTTTTCCCTACCCTTCCCTATATATCTATCTAGACAGTGCTTCGGGTGAGACTTCTTCTCTTCGGTGGAGATGAAAATGTCAATGTTCTAGACTACATGGTACCTTTTGTTGGTAACCTGAGAAGAACCTTGGTCTGATCAAACTCGTGCCAACAAAATGGTTCCATTTCTAGGACCTGTGTTAAAAGGGAACCTGTAGGGAGAATGATTCAACCGATCCATATATCTAGTATTGATCAATGGTGGGAAAGGAACTGTGAATCCTTCATATGGAAAGAAGCGGAATTGAGAAGAAAATCGGTGGAAGACACTCACGAAGAAATCTTCTACTCAGAAAGATCAAGCGAACAGTATGTGATTTTCAGGGTTAAATTCCCAAAAGAATTTTTCCACTGGATAAAGAAGCTCCAAGAAGCTCTAGAGTTCCAAGGGTGAGTTAATAGGATCTACGCATGGGATACCAAAAATCTAGCAGCACTTTAGAGGCTGGATTTCCCAGTTACATGAGATGTGGATTTATGGGTTAACACCACACTAGAGGGATACATAATCAAATTTGTAGTTGATAACCACCAATCTTTCTCGTGGGTAGAGGCAATTTTAAAGAAAGACACAAGGGGAAGGTTTTTGAAATAAATCCCCCTGTGGATTAAGGTTTTCTTGATGGAGGAAGGGATGTTAACGATGTCCCTGAATGAGATGCCAGCGTAAACACCCTCTCTTAGGGTAGGACGAGGCCGGGTGAGAGTCATGGCATGAGAGAGTGGAAGGGTTCCTTGAAAAATGGGGGGAAGCAACAAGAAATGGACTCAAGAGATGAGCGATCCTTGAAGAGAGTCGCCATAGTTGAGAAGTGGTGGTGTGGCAAGATCAAGAAAGAAAAAAGATAGTATGAGAATTTGAGGAAAGATGGCAGATCGGGAGAAGTAAAGGAAAGACATATGGAAGAATTGTAGAAAGTGAGAAGACATGAATGATTGGCCAGTCAAATATTGAACGAGAGAGAAGCATGGAGAGAAAGAAGTCCCCAGGAGGTGGGACAAGAAGGAGAAGGTGCAGACATAAGAGAGGAAGAAGCCAACATGAATCTTGGAGAAGAAAGAGATGATTCAGCCCCGATAATAGGAAAGATAGGGAATCTGACCAAAGAGATCGTCCCAGTGGAAGCAAATGAGAGCCCCCATATCAAAGAAAATCACCCTGAAGCCAGTGGCTCTAACCCCGAATAACCCATACTCCAAGTGTCATCTATACAAGCAGTAAGTTCACTACTACCTTCTCATGCTAGTTTTGTTCCAGTACAATTAATTAGTCAGTCACAACCAGGAAGTGCGAGCACAGGGAGGATATTGGGATCCCCTGGTAGATTGCAAGCAGGACTATTAGGGTTCATATTGATCAACATAAAATTCAATTAATAAAATATTACCTTCACTTACCTTAATGTAGAGGTTGTTGTCTGCACTTCCTTTTCTGAACCTTTCCTGCTACAGATACTTATCAAATCTAGAGCACCATGCTGTAGGAGCCTGTTTTAGACCATACAAGGACTTCTTTGATTTACACACATAATCTGCATTCTCTGACAACTAAAATCCTTCTGGTTGTTCAATGTAGACTTCTTCTTCAAGTTCCCCATTCAGAAAAGCTAATTTTACATCCATCTGATATACTTTAACATTTTTGAAGCATGCATAGGCTAAAATCAACTGGATTGCTTCCATTCTAGCAACTGGGGAAAATGTCTCTTCAAAGTCGATTCCTTCAATCTGTACATATCGTTTACATACCAATATAGATTTTTTCTTTGTAGCTTGTCCATATTCATTTAATTTATTCCTTAAAACCCATTTTGTGTTGATCACATTCTTATTCTTTGGTCTTGGAACCAGTTCCCAAGTGTCATTTTTCTCTTTTTGATCCAATTCTTCATTCATGGCCTTATTCCAAAATTCATCCTTGTTGGATTCTTCAAAATAGTTTGGTTCAATTGTAGGTAAGAGTGCTAGGTGTGTTTGTTCTGGTGAACAAATTTTTCTTCTAGTCTCAACTCCTGCATCTTTGTTTCCAATAATCTGATCTGAAGGATGATTCTTCTGTACTCATTTTCTAGATGTATTTGGAGATACTTGTTAAACTTACTCTTATGTTTCTATCCGATTCTCTTCATCTTCCTCTTCTACTTCATCTTCTGCTTCTTCTTCTTCAAAAAGTTGTTCCATTGATTTTTTTTCTTCTTCCTTTGATTCTGGTCTGCTTGTTTCATCAATTGTTACGTTGATGGTTTGCACAACTTTGTTCAATCTTAGATTGTAACACTTGTATGCTTTCCTTGTACTTGAGTAACCAACAAGTAATCCTTTGTCCACACGAGAGTCAAACTTTCCCATTCTGCCATCTTCTCTTTTGATGTAGCATTTGCTTCCAAAAACTCTAAAGTGCTTCACATTTGCTGGTCTTCCTTTCCATAGCTCATAGGGAGTTTTATTAGTGTTGTTTCTAAGAATTACTCTGTTTTGAATGTGAATTGTTGTATGCAATACCCATTTCTAAAATATATCTGTCAATTTGGAATCCATTAGCATTGTTCGAGCCATTTCCTGTACTGTCCTCTTCTGTCTTTCAACAACTCCATTCTGTTGAGGTGTCCTAGCAATGAAGAATTTCCTTTTTATTCCATGACTGTTGTAGTAGTCCATAAATTCCTTTGAGGTGAACTCTCCTCCATTATCAGATCTCAAGCATTTGATTCTTGAATCCATCTCATTTTCAACCATTTCCTTGTAGATATTGAAGTTTTCAAAATCTTCTAACTTGTTCTTGAGAAAGAAAACTGTAGTCATTCTTGTATAATCATCAACTAATAACATAAAGTATCTCTCAACTTTTAAGCCCTTTGTTGTAGTTGGTCCAACTAGATCAGTATGCACAATTTCCAGTGGTCTTGTTGTTGAATATTCCTTTGATTTGAACCTAGTCTTTGTTTCCTTTCCTTGTTGACAATGCTTGCATAAAGTGTTGGTTGGTTTCGTGATATGGGGAATTTCTCCAATTTCTTCTCTTTTGTTGACTTTGATAAGGTTATCAAAATGCATGTGCCCCATTCTTCTGTGTCATAGCCAAATTTCATCTTCCTTTCCTAGACAACACTTTTCATTTCCAATTTCACTTAACACATATATGTTGTTTGAAGTTCTTACAACTGTACCGACCCATTTCCCTGAACCTTCTCTTCTTATCTCACACTTTTTTGAATTGAAAATAAATTTATGACCTTGGTCAGAAATTTGACTCATACTTAGAATATTATGTTTCATATCTTCTACCAATAGAACATTTTGTGCCTTTTTATTCTTTTTCCCAATTCATATTGTGCCTTCTCCAATGATTTTGGCTGAATTATCATTTCCGAAGGAGACCAATCCATTTCTTTCCTTTTGCAATGTAAGAAATTTGTCTCTATCACCTGTCATGTGTTTTGAACACCCACTGTCAACATACCAATTGTGTTTCTTATGCTTAGCTTGTAGAGCGATTGTGCATTCTTCATTGCTATACTGATCTTGCTTTCTTATCCATGTCATTTTATGAGGTTCTTGTTTGTGAATGTTGCTATTCTCTTGAGGTTCTTTAGGAGGGACTTCCATTCTACAACTTTTGGCCACATGTCCAAAATTGTTACATTTGTAACATTCAACTTCAGTGCTCAAAGATTCAAACCCGTTGTAACTTCTTCTTTGTGTTTCACTAGGTCTTCTTGAGTAACCCTTTGTGTATGTCTCTCAAAGTTGTTATTGTTCCTGTCATTATCTCTGCAATTCATAGCTTTATGTCCAAAATTATTACATGCATAACATAAACCAAAAAATATAGTTTGATCCTTGGGAGTTGAAGATATTATGAAAGAAGGTGCTCTTATGAATCCTTATTCTTCTTGAGGCCTATCTGTCTGTTGTTAATTATGAAATCTGAATCTTCTCAATGGAGGAGTGTCCCTGTAATCTTCCTTGTACATATTCCTATCCCCTTTGATTGTTTTTGCATAACTTTTTGGATTTGTTCCTTGCTCTGTTGTTTTGGAGCTTGATCCCTTTTCTGTCTGATTGTATCCAAGTCCAGACTTATCAAGATGAGAGTTTTGACTGCTGATAATGTCATCTAGAACTTTTGAGCTATTCTGCATATTTTTATTTTGAATATCCTTTCTTAGTGTGATAATCTATGCTTCCAAGTTTCCAATGATCTTGTCCTTTTCTTCTAGTTGTTCTTTGAGTGCTTCTTTAATTAATTTATCTTCTTCTATTTTAACCTTCAATCTTGTGATCATTTGTTCTAGTTCTCGAGTGTCCTTTTTATTGTCTAGTTCTTCTTGTAGTTTCTTGTTTTTCTTGTTTTCTCTTCTGATAACTTCTATGACACACATTAATTCTTCTCGGTAGTCAAGTTTTGTCTCTTCAATTTTTTCTTCGACTTCTTCATATTCTTCTTTGGAGTATTCTTTGTTAGAATCTTTTATTGCCATGAATAGAACTCTTCCTGTCTCACTGTCACTAATTTCATCTTCATCTGATGATGACATGTCTTGTTTGATGCATAATCTTTTCTTGAAATATTTCTTTGTAATTCTTTTTCCTTTATATGTGTGTTTTCCTTTTGAGTAACCTTCATGATTTATCTTTTTCTTATGAGGACATTTTTTAGCAAAATGACCAATACCATCACAATTAAAACAAATTAAAGGAAGCTTACCTCTATACCTACCATTGGTTTCCTTGTTCAGTCTTTTGACGAAGTTGGCCACTTCTTCTTCATCTTCCGAGACGTCATTGTTTCTGCTATATTCTTCTTGTTCCTTTTTCTTTTTCTTTGATCTTTTGGATTCTTTGAAGGCTGCTTCTTTTATATCTAGATTTTCCTGTTCAACTCTCATTTCAAATGCTATGAAGATTCCATGCAGTTCGTCCATGCTTATTGAGTTCAGATCTGATATTTCTTCTAGTGATGAAATCTTAGGTTTGAATCTCATAGGAAGAGATCTTAGTACCTTTTGAAAAATTACAAATTCTTCAACTTCTTCTCCCAATCCTATGATTGCATTCACTGTTTCATCAACTCTTAAGAAGTAGGCTACAATATTCTCATCTTCCTTCATTTTTAGTTGTTCGAACTGACCTATGTAAGTTTGAAGTTTTGTTTCTTTGACTTTTGTATCTCCTTCATAAATATTTCAAAGCTTGTCCCAAATCTCTTTGGCGGATATACAATGTGAAACTTTGGTGAATATTGTTTCACTGAGACCATTCAAAAGTGAATTTGTAGCTTTGGAATTATTCTGACCAAGTTTCACTGCTTTGTCATTTGTTGGTGGAACTGCTGGTACTGTGTATCCATCTACAATTTATTGCCAAATTTCAAACCCCCGTGCTTGTATATATGTTTTCATCCTTATGCTCCAAAACACATACTTCTATCCATAAAAGTGTGGTATTCCATTTTTATATGAGTTGGTACTCTCCATGATCTACCTTTCAATGGTTAAATTGATTTATGAAGGAACCTGCTATGAAACCAATTGTTGGATTACTGAGAGGGGGTGGAATCAGTAATAGAGTAATTATAATCGTTTTTCTCCAAATAATCCAAGTGTTATATCAATGTATATTTATTATCCAATAATGAGAAATAATAAATGAACAATCACACACATACACAGTACACCAGTGTTTTACATGGAAACCCAAATCGAGAGAAAACCACAGAATTTTTTTATCTTATATGTCTTGAAAAATTACATTAATTGGAAGCACCAACTTCCTTTGTTTTCCAGTTGCAACTAGAAGGAGGCTCCAACCCCCTAATTTCTTAGGCTACAACTTGAGGGAATCTCCAAATCCCCAATTCTCTAGCTACAACCAGAAGGAGGCTACAACCCCCTATGTTCTCTGACGACAATTGGAAGGTGGCTACAACCACCTGTCCTTGCCATATCCAACCATCCTGAAGTAGAAGTAGAATGATGGAACCACTGCCACAGTATCACTGCGATATATATCATTGTAAACATGTACCAATAAACCTAAACCATGCATCAACTTGTACCTCAACCTGTAATCAACTTGTACCATAAACAAGTGCATAAACCATGCACCAACATGTACTAAAAATTTGTATTCAACCTGTACCATAAACAAGTGAAACCAACCATGTACCAAGTATATACCAATCACGTGTCAAGTACTCATCAACTATGACTCATCAATATGTACCAACATCATCAACTATACACCTCATGTATGTGCCAACTCATCAACTACTTGTCTCAACCATGTACCTAACTTGTACCTCAACCAAAAGTCCTCATCAATTTCATCATCCAAATATGATTTGTAACTCTATAATAGACCTAGTTTATATGATCACATACCTTCAAACCTTCATTAACTTTAACAAAAAGAGACTATCATTTTCATCAAGCGTTTCTTTAGTCTCACAAGACTAGTTTTGGATTAGTCAACAACCCTAACTTGAAATAATCATAACTTTGTACCTGTAATGAATAAAGATCTGAAACTGATACACAATGTTCTTTAGCATGTTTTATACAATTCCTCTAGGTGTCACTACTTGGAACCTCTCAAAAAAGGAGTTATGGAAAAAATGGCACACCTTGATGAATTCTTGCTTATTCTAGAGAGCGACCTTGTAGAGTGTGCCCCACACGGAATATTTGTTGAATTGATCTGAAACTATTACACATAATACTAAAAACAGTACTATAACCAACACATTTTGGATTACTGAATTTGGATCTATTATGAAGAAGTTATGACGTTTTTACCCGAAACACCTGCTTTTTGACTAGTTTCAGGACTAGCCACAAACCCTATTTTCCACAAAGTGTAAATCCAAAAGTATAACGACCAACAAGCTTAATAATTTACCATAGATACTTGGATATTTTTCCTCAATGGAATATAAATTTCATGGTCTGACTTATTCTAGAATTTTTTTTATTGTGAAAATGGTGAGATGACCTGAAAACAACATACCTTAGAAAGCATCATCAAAAGAATTTATCCTTCCTTGAATTTCGGCCTTCGTTTCTTCACTTTCTTTAGAAATTGGGCTTAGATATCCTTTGGTTACCTCGGCCACCTATAGTTATTCAATATTCTCAAGTGGGTCTTAAATGAGAGAGCCTTGCCTCTTATTTATACTCTCCAAGTAGCTTCCTTAAAAACATCTTCTAGGTCACTTTGCCCACTTTCCTTATTTTAGGGTTAACCCACTTCTAATTTCTCCATTAAATTCATTATTGAATTAATTTATTTTGTATTCACTTTGAATTATAGTACACTCATCACTTCACTTTATTATTTACCTTTTAAAACCACTTTGACTACTTTGACCTTTTGGGGCTTCTAGATGACATATGAGGGTCCTCCAACTTCGTAAGGCCATAACTCTCAAACCATGAGGAGTTGTGTGATGTTCCACATACCACCAGAAATGGAATAACATGTACTATCCATATAGAATAGTATTAACTAAATATATATCAAAACTCATACCGTTATCCATCAAACAAACTTGGGTCCATTACCCAAACCTGGGTTCTCCAACTTTGCATGGCCATAACTCTCTAACCGTGAGGAGTTATGTGGCGTTTTGCATACCAACGAAAATGGCATGAAAATAACTATCCATATAGGATAGTTTCACTAAAAAATTCACTGGAATTCATCTCATTATTCCACAAATAAGCATGGGTTCTCTAACCATACTTCTAGGATAACTCAATCTGCAAAGCATCATCCCGTGAGGGATTTCACCATAAGCGGACCAATTTGGAGTTCATCCATTTATAATTATTATCAACCATTACAAGACAATAATGATTCATATTGACATAAAAAAATATTGGGTCCATTACCCAACCTTTGTGCTACGATGATTTCTTCAAGGGTTGACATCAATGATAACCAACCTTAATCAACATGGGACCTCCTCAGAATCCAATGGTAGCCCCACCAAGACCCACATGAGGAGTTGTGCAAGTGTTGACAAACTTACCATTCCATAACCCCACCTCGTATCATGGTTTTCTAGGAGGCCAAGCAGCACCAACAACCGAGTATTGTGAAATCTGGCGAACCCATGGGCATGGGCCAAGACAGTGCCCCATCATGTAGAAATATTGGATAGTACCAAACAAAGTACATTGTGATTTATGCGCATCTACCACACTTACTACCAATCAATGTAGAGTGTTGGATGCACTTGCAGACAGGTTAGACCGAACAACATTCAGGGTGAATGAAAACCCTCAGGGACTAGGAAGAGGTTCAGGAGGTGGAACTGGAGGATACTTGAGAGGAGGAATAACTAGGGGAAGAGGACCACGTAGATGTTATAAATGTGATGAGAAAGGTCACTTGGCTAGATATTGTCCTCATCCAAGGTGGCCATGGTGCTATTACTGCAAAACCAATGGGCATGCAACTGAAGACTGCCCAGAATTAATTGCAAAGTGGGATGATAGAGTACGACAATGAGGAACTAACCTCATCAGTTCAGAAATCAAGAGGGTTACTAAGGGAAAATTTTCCAACCTTAATATTGTTACTCGAGGAGCAACGAAGACAGGGGCTGATGCTGATACTCTACCTTGGATCTATAAAGAAACACCTAAGGAAGACAAGTATGACCCTCTAAAAAAACATTTTTCTTTAAAGATGTCATTGAAGTGTTTCAGAATATTCCTAGTCCTGAAATGCAAAAGAATCCCCCCCAATCGACTGTTTACCCTAGGATGGCACAATTCCCTGCTTCACCCCCTGCACCCAAAAACTTTGTAGTCATACCAAGACAACCTGAGCAACCTCAAAATGTAGTTGACCTTTGGTTTCAATTATTCTTTGACATTATGGGGAATGATCAACTAACAAAAAAGTTGCACAATGCGCTATACATAGTTTTAGGGAACAAAGAACCCCTAGAAGCAAGGATAAGGGCCAATCTTCCTAAGAAAAGTACTCAGAGAGTGCAGTAAAGAAAAGTAAAAACTGACAAGGAATTCATATTAATAGCCTAGTTAGATGAATTTGATATCACGGACATCATGTTGGACCTAGGGTCAGATGTGAATGTTCTACGTAAGAAGACTTGGGAAGCCTTAGGAAAAACTAGGCTAACATATTCCCCAATTCAGTTAAGAATGGAAAATCAATATTGTATTTTCCCTATAGGAAGACTGGAGAACATGTAAATAGATGTAGTAGGAATAAAAATAGTGGCTGACTTTGAAGTCATTGAGATCATGGAAGATAAGGACCCCTAAACTGTACTACTTGGCATTGATTGGGCCTATGATAATTATGTAGTAATCGACTTAAAGAAAGACACCATGACCTTTGAGGCTGAGGGAATCAAGGTAGTTCAACCTTTGGATCCATATGTAGGACCTAGGTATACAGGACCAACAGACATAGAAAATAATATGGAGGGAGAAGACTTGGACCAGTTGTACACTGTAACAGTTGGGACAAGAAATGATTATACAAACCCCATCGTCGATGGGTCAGTAAGTTGGAGAAGTATACAGTCAATAGATGAAGATTAAGAATTAGATTTCGATTGGAAACAAGGGCTTCACGAAAGATTCTCAAGAAGATGTGCAACTATCAGAGCGACCAAATGGGTTGGGACCAAAGTTAGAGAACACCCAGTATAGGATGGCACCTCAGATCTTGACAGTATTTTGCACAAGATGGAAGAAAATGTAAGAGAATATCAAAGAGTCTCGGTACTAGATGTATCCTTTTAGAACAAGCTCGCCCTATGGTGGGCTAATCATAAATCTGTACTCAAAACTTGGGACAAGGTGAAGCAAGCTATCAAGTATAGGTTCTAGAATAAGGAGCAGCTAGAATCAAAGATGCAGACAAATATCCAAGTTGCACAACTGTTTAGTGGAGAATCAGATCCTAGAATACACATTGAACAATGCATGACATAGTGGCAATATGCGGGGATACCCTCTCACTTATGGGTTCAAGTATTTCCCCACTCTCTAGGTCCAATCCTAAAATTTTGGTTTATACATGAGGAAATCAAAATAAAAACCAGCGACTGGCAAACACTGGCAACTCATTTTTGCACGAACTTCTCATTCACAAGTAAGTACCCTGAGCTTGAAGTATCCCTACAAAAGATTAAAAAAATTATTTTTACAGATAATGGTAATCAGAAATCAAACTTAGTGGTATGTGACAAACATATCAAAGAACTTTAGACAATTATCCACTTTCCCTCAACTAAGTAGCCTACAGAATTCTATCAGATTAGCAAATATTCAAAATGTTAAGCCCTAATATTGGCTCATTACTCCTTAATTGGGGCATATTATATTAGTAATGTTATTTTATTTATGTCGGCTTTAGGCCATTAGTTGTAATTATACCTCCTAGTCTCCTATATAAACCAAGGAGACATTTTCATTTTGAATCATCTTGTACTTGAATATTTAAGTGGGGTAAAAGGAGGTTTCCCCCTCAAAGAGGCTTATTATCTGAAATTATCTCTTTTTCAAGGCATTGAGTACTTTTTCTGAGGTTTTTCTATGCTATATTGATATTTGGTTTATAACATATGGTATCAGAGCTCAAGGTCTTGGGGTTCATAACATTTAGTAAATCGATAGAGGTATGTTGGGTTCAAAATTAAGCTCCTAAGGCCTTATACTTTCTGAGATACAACATGTACAAGATAGGGTTATGGAATCATCTTGAACTGAGTCATTGCAGAATTTTCAATATAAAAACTTTTATGTAACGTTTCTGACCTTGAAATATGGATGCTATTTAAAGAAATTAGTAAGGTATTAGTGGTAAAAAGTGCAGATTCTAGGTCATCGTAAATTTGTATATACACCCTGTGTAAGATAGGGTATTTGACTAGTCCTATTGACTAGTCTCAAGAAGGTGTTCCAAGTAAAACAATCATAAATTCTTCCTAGAGTATCCAAATTGAGTGGGACTGGTTTCATTGGATTATGGACAATTTGTAGTATGTCTGGTCCGAGTTTCAGAATTTTATATCAATTATTTTGTGTGGGGCACTCTATAAAAGTGAGATCTCCTGGAAAGGCCAAAAAATCGACAAGTTGTGGGGAAGTTACCGTAAATTCCACTTGGCACATCCAATTTTGATCAGACCTGTTGCATTACAGAGAAGAAATATCAGAGAACTACATAAAAGAAATTTTTGTACTCAGAAGGGCCGAAACTTGGGAGATACAATAGAAGAAATATTTTCTAGCAGAACCACCTCAAAATCAAGGTTCAAAAGTGATACTTTGCCAACATGCCACCAAAAAAGGGAACTTCTACACAAAATATGCCTCTAGAAAATCGTACTTGGACTCTTGATGAAGGTGAATAAATGTGTAGGGACATAAATGACCTACAAAATAAGATGGATTCAGTGGAAGCTAAGTTGGATACTAAGATGGATGGTTTAAAAGGGGAGATCATGGAAGTATTGAAAAATTTCGTAACAGAGAAGACACCTGAAAGTGAAAATGCATCCCATGAAATTCATGATGAGTACACAAGGAAGGTGAATCAATAATGGAGAAACTCCAACTTTGGTTTGAAGACCAACCACGTTCCTAATATTGATATGAGGAATTTTGATGGCACGGACCCAATCACATGGATACTTCAGATGGAGCAATTCTTTTATCTCCATAATGTGCCACATACACAAAAGGTACAAATTGCTTCTTTATATTTATAACCTAATCAATTTGTATGGTATCTATGGCTTTGTTCTTGCAAATCACTCGTCACTTGGACAATTTTCACGGAAGAAATGATAGCATGCTATGAGGATACAAGGAGCAATACATTCTTTAGCCAATTGATAAATCTCAAGCAAAAGGGTTCAGTTACCGAGCACATTGAGAACTTCCAAAGATTGAATATAAAGGTAACCGATATTCTAGATGAGCACTTGATTTATGTATTCATAGGAACTTTAAAGGATAACAT
>ML783902.1:765068-791158 GCA_009831015.1 Picea engelmannii | reverse complement strand
ATTTCCTTCTCATAAATGGGTTTGTGTAAGTCCCTTCCCTTGAGTGGTCAACTTTCAAAATCCATGGGCCTTCCTTCTTGCATTAGGACAACACCAATTCCATTTCCCGAGGCATCACATTCCACAATAAAGGTTTTTGTGAATTCTGGAGTGGTCAAGATAGGAGATTTTCACATCACCTCTTTAAGTTGTTCAAAATATTTAGCTGCCTCTGGATTCCATGAAAATGCATCCTTCTTATTTGGTTCCATTAATATGCTGCTATTCTTCCATAGTGCCAAATAAACTTGCGGTAGTAACCTATCAAACCCAAAATTCCTCTAAGTTTGTTCAATGTTTTGGGAATCGGCTAGTCGATCATGGCCTTAATCTTGTTAGGGTCTACCTTAACACCTTCA
The DNA here is from genome assembly GCA_009831015.1 of Picea engelmannii. Lineage (NCBI taxonomy): Eukaryota > Viridiplantae > Streptophyta > Pinopsida > Pinales > Pinaceae > Picea > Picea engelmannii. The sequence continues at coordinate 790,760 of ML783902.1, read as the reverse complement.
TGAGATACAATATGACCCAAATACTCTACCTCCTTCACTCCAAATAAACATTTGGATGGTTTGGCATATAGTTGGTGTTCCTTTAGTAGTTGTAGCACCTTGTCAACATGTCACACATGATCCTCCCAAGACTTTCTATAGATTAGTATATCATCAAAAAATACTAACACAAATTTTCGAAGGAAGGGCTTGAAAATGGAATTCATCAACCCTTGGATGTGGAAGGTGCATTTGTAAGGCCAAAAGGTATGAACAAAAATTCATAATGGCCTTCATGAGTTTGGAATGTTGTTTTTGGGATATCTTCTTCCTTCATTATAATCTGATGATACCCTGAATGAAGATCCACTATTGTGAAATAGATTTCTCCATGTAGTTCATATAACAATTAATCAATGACGGGATTAGGAAACTTATCTTTAATAGTGATCTTGTTGAGCTCTCTATAATCTGGACACATACTCCATGAGCTATCTTTCTTGAATACCATTACCACTGGTGCAGAGTAAGAACTTTGGCTAGGTCTAATAATGCCAGCCTCTAACATTTCTTCAACCATGCGCTCAATTTCACTCTTTTGGGCATAAGGGTATCTATATTGCTTGATGTTAGGTGGAACACTCCCAGGAAATAGGTGAATTTCATGATCATGATTTCGAATGGGTGGAAGACCTTTGGGAATATCTTCAAATACTTTGGAATTCTTATGAATGATCCCTTGGATATCTTGAGGAATAGATGGATTAGATGTTTGAAAATATAGTGAGCATAGTTGTGCAATAACGCCTTGATGCCCCTTTTTAAATAATTTTGTCATTCCATTAGAGCTTATCACCTTATCGGGTTTCCCTATGATACCTCTTAACTCAACTTCTTTTCCTTCCAATGAAAATTTCATGAAAAGTTCCTGAACAATAAAATCCACTGTTCCTAATGATTGTAACCATTGGATTCCTAGTACAACATCAACACCACCCATGGGTATAGAAATCATTGGACTATTCATTACATATTCCCCCATAGTTAGATTGATCTTATTGCATTTTCCTGAGAAATTGATAGTTCCTCCATCTGCAATCTGTTATCACTCCAAGAAACTCTTTGAGGTTGTAAGACAAAGATGATTGGTAACTTAAAGAAAACTTGTTTTTGTGTTTTTTTATGTGTGGATCAACGTGATAACTCAACTACAATATAGTATCCAAACAGTCAAAATGAATAATCAAATAAACCAATGCCCTCAAGGATCAATAATCAGATAATAGATTTAAGTGGGTGAAGAAGACAATGCTTATAAACCAGATACACAATGATGGGTTTAATAAACAATGTATGAAACTATTAATCAAGTTATGAACTGACTAATGAGATGACATTCATTTTGCAGTTAAAACAAGTTGAATAAGAGTGCAGAAGAAGGGTGGAAATATGGCATTAATAGAGAGAGAAACTTGTGATCTGTATTATCATATGAAAAGTTTGTTACAAAGGTATAGTTCTTGTATCCAAAATCAACCCCTAATTCCATCTAAAGTTCTTGGCTTTATAGCCTTTAGAAAATAACTGAGATCCTATAAAGAAGGATCGAATTAACTAAAAATAGACAGTCAAAACTGAAACAAAAAAAAAGGAAGAGATCGTAAAAACTAGGTCAATTCCTCATATTTGATGATCTTCACGTCCTTCAAAACTTTGACAAGTGTAGAAAGCCTTCCAAGGCTTCTGAATATCCATGGAAGATAAGATAAGTCGAATTTGCCACTTTTAGCAAAAAACTGTTTTTGTGCCTAGAAAATAGGTAGATAATTTCACTTTGCCACCTGCTAAACACCTCAAAGATCATAATAGATCCTTAAATATGATGTGTTTAATTATTGTCCATATTTTGAAACCCTCCTCCACGTGTTTGATTGAGAAAAACTTATATCTGGGCGAAAATATGACTTCTCTTCCCTGTCTGCAGTTTCACTAGCTCTTTCGCCTTGAAATTTGCTAGTTAGCCGTTGAAACCTCTACTTTTCAATGGCTAATTGTTTGTAGATGTGATTCCTATGCCAGTGAAATATTTTCTTTGGCCAAAAATAAAACCTTTCATGGTCAAATCAAATTTATTGTTTGCATTAACAATGTTGCAGCTCATACCATCATTGGGAAATTGATGTTCCTGGCTTGGCAATTATGGATCTAATTTCTGGAAATTCCATGGGTAGTAAATGTGCATCAAGTAATAGAGTTTTCCTTACAAAGTAAAATGAGCCCACTGTTATGGACTTGGAGAAAAACATAAAAGAATACGTCCATCGGGTCCCCATGTTGCACTAATAACACAGCCAATAGAAAATTACCATTTCTTTAATGTCTATGTATTTGTTTCCAATCTGTGATTGGATGCCCCTTTACTAATTCTAGGCTAGAAACTGGCCCATCCTTCAAGATAGTTTGACCAGTACTTCCTTTGGACGACTTACTACTAGACATATCTGCTAATTCTTCTTTTTCCATCTTCTTCTTTTGTGCTTCTTCTTTTGAAGAAAGAACAATTAATTCAATCATCTCATTTATGAACCTTGGACTTGAAAAGTTCATAATTGGCTGCCTAACAACACATGCTAGAAGTTCTCGAGCTAGGCATTGAACAATTGGACACTAATCTTCCTGAGGCCTTAAGAAAACAACCACTACTCCACCCATCAACCACTTAAGGACCTTGTACTCATCCTCTGAAGATATTAAGGAAGGGTGCAATTCTTTTACAGTAGCTAAACAATGCTTAAGCCTTTCATCCCTTTCCTCAGATGAAAATGTACCCATGACATGTACTCCAATACAATCTTGGTTTCTTCGATGAAGTTCCAAGTGAATCCCAATCAGATCCACCATATCCCTAGTTAGTAAATCAATGAGATTGATGTGTCTAACCCTCTGAGATATCTCCCCAATTACATCATTTATCAACAAACGAATATTCTCTAGAACTTCTTGATCTGGAGTAATAGAAGAATACCAAAGATCTGTAACAAACTCTTGCACAATCTTCTGGGTAAATTCGTCCACTGTTACTTCAACAACTGACGAGTTGATATTTCTGTTCCATTTCATTTTGTCACGTACAAGAAAAAGAAGCGCGTCATGAGGAAGGAAAATCAAAATCGTGCCTCCCATGAAAAATGTTTGATCAAATATTATCAAAACTTGAAATCCATTCCTTCAAGGAAGTTCTTGATAGCATTTCGATCATGGTGATTAACCTTCTCCGGATTTGAAGGCATCATGAATTTGTCATTGGAAGAACCAAGAAGATGTGCTCATTGGCTACCTTTCCATGCTATTTGACTACTCTCACTCACCATTAGCAGTGAAAAATAAAGAAGAAACCTCCCTGCTTCTTTGAAATGAAATATCTTCAAAACGTGGAGCTTTAGATCGTAATTTCTCTGCCTTTTTGCAAGTGTGAAACATTGCACTATTGATTTGCTGGGCATATGAGTAACGAATGTGTATTGTGGATTTCTGTTTTAAAGAGCCGAGACACATCTCAATAAGCTGAACATCTGTATTTCTTAGGTTCCATTGTACTTGGATCGTTCCCCTATGACCATAACAATTAGATTTACTTCATGCACTTCTCACAGCTTAGCAGTTGGGTTGTCATGTAATCTTTGTGATGTTTTCAGGATTATGGCACTCGATCTTGGCTTTAGTCTGTATGTTGCATGGCTTTGGTAACATATGGACTTGAAAATTGGCACTTGCACTTGGGCCCTAGTGACATGTGGTTTTATGAATAGACTACGAGTTAACTTCATAGCTTTGTCTCGACTTATTGTTTGGTTTGTGTATGACTTGTGAGTTAGCATGTAGCTTGAATTAAGGTTTGACTCATGACTACTCAATATTAACCCATGGCTTGACTCATAGCTTTGAAGTTGCATACACAGCTAGCACATGTAGGTAAGACTTGGGATGTGGAATGTTTAAGTGATTTAGTCAATAATATTTGATTCATAGAATGGATTAGAACTAAAAACATTTAGTTCACTTGTATGCACACATATAATATATGAGGAACCTAGAGGTTAAGACACTCGCCAAAGGCTAAGAAGGAAAAAGAGTGAAACAGAGAAAAGAGAGAGATAAAAAATGCTCTCAAAAACCCATTTATTTTGGTCGCTAACATCTGGTTCCAACTGGGATGGAGACCTCCCTGTGAGGTTTCCAAGAACCTAGTAGTTCCAGTCGACTTTACCATTGGGTTATGGAGTCATTTGGCCTTTAGAACTGATCCCCTGCAAACCTGTAGCCTACATGAAGCCTGTTGGTAGTCTTCTCTGCTTATTCAACAAAAATTGAACTAGAAGGATCTACTTGCTCAGATGAAGAGATTATTTTCTTCTGCCTACTCCTACACTAACCAGTAGAGGCAATTTGATCAAGTAAAACTGAATTTCCAATGTAGCCATATCAGAAACTGATTTACTAATATCATACTTGATCTTGACCCGAACAATATAGGAAACCATAGCATGCAAAAATATAATTTGAGCAAATGACAGATCCCACTTTCATATGACAAAAGTATTTGGACATTTATGTTGCTTATAGAATCCAAATAGTCAGCAATAGGGTCATCAAAGTCACAATGAAATACCTCTCCTTGCTTCTATTCCAACTGAAAAATGAAATGTTGTTTCAGGGTGTCTTTAATGATCTCAATGTTGAATGTAAACTGCTCAACCTGTGTCGGAGAAACATATAGGATGGACTTTTGATCTGGACCCTTCTGCTCATCATCTTCAAATTTTTCAGAAGGAAAAATATGATCTTCATGACAACCTAAGATAGTAGATGCATTTGGTACAATGTAAAAAGAATCACTAAGGTTATCATAGTTTGGATTACTAATATCTCAATCATAATGAAGAGTATCCTCTACAACAACATACTCTTCATGAGTGTCTAATTATTTATTCAAAAGATTGAATTCATGACAACACTCAAGATAGAGAAAGTCATTTGAAAATTGAACTTTACAAAACACATGAAAAGCAGCATGAAAATCTGCCAAAGAGCTGACACTTGCACTTGGAAGAGACTGACACCATTCGAGAGCAATCCCCTCTAATGAATGCATGAAAAAATAATTTGAACATCCTCATGTACAATTTTGAGTCGATGAATAAAGTCATGAAAATCCAACAAGTGTTCAGCTGGCACTTCCCATTCTTCCCCTCGAAATCTGAGAAGGTTGTGTTCCCATTCATATCTACTAGGCACTGGATGAGAGTAACCATAAATACTTGAGAAATTTCAAAAAACATACCTCTTGTTCATTTCATACCAGTGGAGTTGCCAACAGATTTCAGAACAAGGAGTCGCCATTGAATCCATCCTTCATGGAGTCACCAGATAGATGATTACAACCGAATATATGTCCAAACTTATAAACAATGTAAGAAACTATTAATCAAGTTATGAACTGACTAATGAGATGACAATCATTTTGCAGTTAAAACAACTTGAATAAGAGTGTAGAAGAAGGGTGGAAATCTGACATTAATAGAGAGAGAAACTTGTGATCTATATTATCATATGAAAAGTTTGTTACAAAGGTATAGTTCCTGTATCGAAAATCGACCCCTACTTCCATCTGAATTTCTTGGCTTTATAGCCTTTACAAAATAACTAAGATCCTATAAAGAAGGATCGAATTAACTAAAAATAGACAGTCAAAACTGACACAAAAAAAATAGGAAGAGATTGTAAAAACTAGGTCAATTCCTCATCTTTGATGATATTCACATCCTTCAAAACTTTGACAAGTGTAGAAAGCCTTCCAAGGCTGTTGAATATCCATAGAACATAAGATAAGTCGAATTTGCCAGTTTTAGCAAAAAATTGTTTCTGTGCCGAGAAAATAGGTAGCTAATTTCACTTTTCCACCTGCTAAACACCTCAAACATCATAATAGATCCTTAAATATGATGTGTTTAATTATTTTCCATATTTTGAAACCCTCCTCCAAGCATTTGATTGAGAAAAACTTAGATCTGGGTGAAAATACGACTTCTCTTCCCTGTTTGCGGTTTCACCAGCTCTTTCTCCTTGAAATTTGCTAGTTAGTCGTTGAAAGCTCTTCTTTTCAATGGCTAACTATTTGTAGATGTGATTCCTGTGCCGGTGAAAGCTTTTCTTTGGCCCAAAAGAAAACCTTTTGTGGTCAAATCAAATTTATTGTTTGCATTAACGATGGTGTAGCTTATACCATCATTGGGAAATTGGTGTTCCTCGCCTGGCGATTATGGATTTGATTTCTGAAAATTCCATGGGTAGTAAATGTGCATCAAATGATAGAGGTTTCCTGACAAAGTAAAATCAGCCCACTTATGGACTTGGATAAAAACATAAAAGCATACGTCCATTGAGTCCCCATGTTGCACTAATAACACAACCACCAGAAAATGACCATTTCTTTAATGTCTATGTATTTGTTTCCAATCTTTGATCGGATGTCCCTTTAATAATTCTATGCTAGACACTAGCCCATCCTTTAAGATAGTTCAACTAGTACTTCCTTTGGACGACTTACTACTAGACATATCTACTAATTCTTCTTTGTCCATCTTCTTCTTTTGTGCTTCTTCTTTTGAAGAAACAACAATAAATTCAATCATCTCATTTATGAACCCCGGACTTGCAAAGTTCATAATTGGATGCATAACAACACATGCTAGAAGTTCTTAGGCCAGGCATCGAACAATTGGACACTAAGCTTCATGAGGCCTTGCGACAACAACCACTACTCCACCCATCAACCTCTTAAGCACCTTGTACTCATCCTCTAGAGATATTAAGGTAGGGTGCAATTCTTTTGCAACAATTGAACAGTGCTTGAGCCTTTCATCCCTTTCCTCAGATGTCAATGTACCCATGACATGTACTCCAATACGAGCTTGGTTTCTTCGATGAAGTTCCAAGTGACTCCCAATCAGATCCACCATATCCCTGGTTAGTAAATCATTGAGATTGATGTGTCTAACCCTTTGAGATATCTCCCCAATTACATCATTTATCAGCAAACGGATCTGCTCTGGAAATTCTTGATCTGGAGTAATAGATGAATACCAAAGATCTGTAACAAACTCTTGCACAATATTCTGGGTAAATTCGTCCACTGCTACTTCAACAACTGGCGAGTCGATATTTCTCTTCAATTTCGTTTTGTCATGTGCAAGAAAAAGAAGCGGGTCATGAGGAAGGAAAATTAAAATCATGCCTCCCATGAAAAATGGTTGATCAAATATTATCAAAACTTGAAATCCATTCCTTCAAGGAAGTTCTTGATAGCATTCCGATCATGGTGATTAACCTTCTCCAGAGTTGAAGGCATCATGAATTTTTCATTGGAAGAACCAGGAAGATGTGCTCGTTGGCTACCTTTCCACGCTATTTGACTGCTCTCGCCCTCCATTAGTAGTGAAAGATAAAGAATAAACCTCCCTGCTTCTTTGAAATGAAATATCTTCAAAACGTGGAGCTTTAGATCATAATTTCTCTGCCTTTTTGCAAGCATGAAACTTTGCACTATCGATTTGTTGGGCGTATGAGTAATGACTATGTATTGTGGTTGGACTTTAGAGACAAAAGTTACAATCTGATTTCTATTTTAAATACTCGAGACACATCTCAATAAGCTACACATCTGTATTTCTTAGGTTCCATTGTACTTTGACCATTCCCTGTGACCTTAACAATTAGATTTACTTCCTGCACTTATCATACCTTAGCAACTGGGTTGTCATGTAATCTTTGTGATGTTTTCAGGCATATGTCACTCGAGTTTGTCTTTAGTCTGTATGTTGCATGACTTCAGTAACATATGGACTTGGAATTTGGCACTTGCGCTTGGGCCCTGGTGACATGTGGTTTTATGAATAGACTACGAGTTAACTTCATAGCTCTGTATCGACTTGTTGTTTCGTTTGTGTATGAATTGTGAGTTAGCATGTAGCTTGAATTAAGGTTTGAATCGTGGCTACTCAATCTTAACCCATGGCTTGACTCATAGCTTTGAAGTTGCATACATATCTAGAACATGTAGGTAAGACTTGGGATGTGGCATGTTTAAGTGATTTAGTCAATAAGCTTTGATTCATAGAATGGCTTTGAACTAAAAACATTTAGTTCACTTATATGCACACATATAATATAAAATTTTAAAAATAATAAAACAAATATAAATGTTTTATATTTCAAAAAATCTACAAAGGAGTTTATCATTTTGTTTGCATTTTTGTATTGTCGATCATGACGGGAAAGATAAATAATTTATGGAATAATATGATCAATAAGAGCTTGATGTGGAACCTAGAGGTTAAGACACTCGCCAAAGGCTAAGCAGGAAAAAGAGTGAAACAAAGAAAAAGAGAGAGATAAAAAATGCTCTCAAAAATCCATTTATTTTGGTCGCTAACGCAATCATTACTTGAAACTCTGGTGCTTGATACCAAAATAATTTGAGAGCTTTGGATAATTTATAGTGAATGAAATTATGAGTACTTCCATAATCAATTAGGACTTTACCTTTTTCTTTTTGATGTATCCTTTGATATTGAGGGTTTGAGGAGTGCTAATTCCAGCCAATGCATTACATGATATCGTGGGAGTCAACTCTTCAGACGAAATTGCTTCTACATTTTCATGTTGATATGGTTCTTGTTCTTGTTCTTTTTCCTCTTCACAATCTATGTAGAATAATTTCTTCTCACCACACTTATGTCCCTTACTGTACTTGTTGTCACAATTAAAGAATAAACCTTTTTCTTTTCTTTCCTCCAATTGTTGAGGTGTCAACCTTGTAGGTTGAGGTGTTTTAGAAGAAGAAGCATTATTCTCTCTATAGATGTTGGGATTGGTTCTTCTAGTAGACATAGCCATATGTTTACTTTCAACATTTCTTGCCACCTTAAATGCATTCTCCAATGATTTGGGTTCTCAAAGGAAAACCTCATGTTGAATGTTATCCTTTAAAGTTCCTATGAATACATCAATCAAGTGCTCATCTGGAATATCTGTTACCTTTATATTCAATCTTTGGAAGTTCTCAATGTGCTCTATAACTGAACCCTTTGCCTTGAGATTTATCAATTGGCTAAAGAAGGTATTTCTCCTTGTATCCTCATAGTGTGCTATTATTTCTTCCATGAAAATTGTCCAAGTGACAAGTGATTTGTGAGAACAAAGCCATCGATACCATACAAATTGATTGAGTTCTAAATATAAAGAAGCATTTTTTACCTTTTGTGTATGTGGCACATTATGTAGATAAAATAATTTCTCCATATGAACTATCCATGTGATTTGGTCCTTGCCATCAAACTTCCTCATATCGATCTTAGGAACGTGGTTGGTCTTCAACCCAAAGTTGGAATTTGTCCATTCTTGATTCACCTTCTTTTTGTCCTCATCATGAATTTCATGGGATACATTTTCACTTTTAGGTGTTCTCTCTATTATGAAAATTTTCAATCCTTCCATGATCTCCCCTTTTAAACCCTCCATCATGTCTTGTAGTTCAACTTTTGTTGTTGTCTTCTTTTGTAAATAATTTATGTCCCTAAGCATTTCTTCAACTTCATCGAGAGTCCATGTAGGATTATCTAGAGGATTATTTGGTGTAGAATTTCCCTTTTTGGGTGGCATGTTGGCCAAGTATCACTTTTGAACCTTGATTTTGAGGTGGTTCTTCTAGACAATATTTATTCTGTTGTATCTCCAAAGTTTCGGCTCTTCTGGGTATGAAACTTTATTTTTTGTAGTTCTCTGATATTTCTTCTCTGCAATGCGATAGGTCTGATCAAAATTGGATGTGCCAAGTGGAATTTACGGTAACTTCCCAACAACTTGCTGTTTTTTGGACTTTCCGGGAGATGTCACTTGTATAGAATTCCCTACACAAAATAATTGATATGAAATTCTAAAAATCGTACCAAAAATACTATAGACTGTCCAAAATCCAATGCAACCAGTATCACTCAATTTTGATACTCTAGGAAGAAGTTATGATTGTTTTACCTGGAACACCTTCTTGAGACTAGTCAATAGGACTAGTCAGATACCCTATATTCCACAGGGTGTATATACAAATGTAAGACGACCCAGAAGATGAAATTTTTACCATTGATACCTTTCTATTTTTTGTGAATATCCTCCAGAGTTCAGGGTCTGAAACGTTACAGAAAATATTTTATAGAGAAAATTCCACAATGACTCAGTTCAAGATGATTCCAGAACCCTATCTTGCACATGATGTATATCCAAAATTATAAGGCCTCAGGAGATGAAATTTTAAACCAATGTACCTTGATCCATCTACTAAATATCCTCCACGTCATTCCTTCTGAAACATTGTAGAAAAAAAGTTATAGTGAAAATTCCAAGGTGTCTCATATGTAGCAGCGAAACCCCAAGACCTTGAGCTCTGATACCATATGTTAAGAACCAAATATCAATATAGCATAGAAAAACCTCAGAATAAGTACTCAATGCCTTGGAAAAGAGATAAATTCAGAAAATAAGCCTCTTTGAGGGGGTAACCTCTTTATGCCCACATAAATGTACAATTCCAATCTGATTCCAAATGAAAATGTCTCCTTGGTATATATAGAAGACTAGGAGGTATAATTACAACTAATGGAATAAAGCCGCCATAAATAAAATAAAATTACTAATGTAATATGCCCCAATTAAGGGGTAATGAGCCAATATTGGGTCTTAACAAGGAGGAAAGGCCATGACACAGAAAGTTCTACGAAGGACTTTGGTGGGAAACACTCTTCAAGGATGAAAAAGTATATGCTAGATCGTGTGATGTTTGTCAACGCGTGGGAAAGTCATCATGCTGAGACGAAATACCACTACAAACAGTTAGACATCTACAAGCATTTGAAAAATGGACAGTTGAATTCATTAGACCAATCAACCCCACAACCAAACATTCAAAGGCCAAGTACATCACTACCGCAACTGACTATCTTACCCGTTGGGCATAAGCAACAATTGTACAAGAGTGTTCAATAGATATTGTTGCCAAGTTCATTTTATATAATATCATTAATCAAATCAGATGTCCTAGGAGCCTAACTAGCGATCAGGGAGCTCATTTCATTAGTATCACTATAACAACACTTACAGCATAATTTCCGATTCAACATCACAAGAGCAATCCATACCACCCATAGGCCAACGAAACAGTCAAAGCCTTCAACAAGATTCTGGAAAGGGGACTAACAAGGGTCTGTTGCACAAACCAGGAGGACTGGGATGACCGAGTTCCAGCTATACTAAGGGCTTATAGGACAACCATAAAGAAACTCCACAGGTACACACCATTCCAGTTGATTTATGGGAGAGAGGCAGTGGTGCCTAAAAACTTCATCACTCCAAGTTTGGATATTGAACAATTCACACGCATGACAAAAGAGGAATCCATTACACAAAGACTTATGGAACTACAAGAACTTGAAGATACCCAATTTCTAGCAGACTTTCATCAGTCGGTTGAAAAAGGAAGACAAAAATCTTGGCATGACAGGAACATTAATACCAAGGTATTCACACAAGGAGATAAGGTGCTACTCTTCTATAGACGGTACCAGAAGCATCATGGAAATCTGTGTATGGACTGGTTGGGACCATTCATGATTACGAAGATCCAACCCTCAGGAGATGTCAGACTCACGCAATTGGATGGTGTGTTGTGACCAGGATGAGTGAATGGCGCTCTCTTGAATCCCTACCTATCTCAAAAATGAGAAAGAGGGATTGTCTCTCTAGTTTGAAGGAGCTTGTACAATAGTTAGATTTGAGCTTTCTGAAATTTTTGTAAATTCAGTAATAAAGTCAATATGCATAGTGTTGCACCAAGACACATAGTTCATTTTCTATTTATGTGTTGTTTGATACAATACTAATGACTCAGTAGTGCAGGATCCAAATCTTAATAGAATCCATTAATGACAGTCATTAATATGACAGGGACAACCTTTGTGGTCGAAGAAAGGATGAACTCAAATACGATCTAAATTCATATGCCACACGAACCTCATCTAGTCACAGCCTTTATTTCCATTTTGATACTATGTCTGAAGTTCGTTAAGCCATAAATCCATGTTATGAAAATATTCCATTGAATTTCGCATCGGAATGCCCACCCGTCAAACAGAAAGGTCTGAAATTGGCCACGTCCCTATTCCACTCACACAAATAAGTAAATGCTAGAATAGTCCAATAGGATTTACCCTGTTAAAATGTCTCATTGAGCAACTCAGATCCCATTGCATCTATACAATCATGATGAAAAACAATTGTTACTAAACTTTCCCATTAAGCCAAGTATAGGGCCCTGAGAACTTTCCCGAGAATGCATCATTTCCAAAAGAAGCATAGCCATTTCTGAATTTAGTAGAGAAAACTAGCCTATACCATTGTGAAATCCATAGCCCTTAGCTTTCCGCAGAAGTATGAATGCCGAGATCCACAAGAAGCTGAAGTGCCATGTCTAGAGAAGTGATACCAGATGAGCCCTGCAACCCCCGGGTTGAGGTCGTGGGCGATCTCAAAGGGAAGGTGGAGCATGCTAATCTCCTCAACCTTGACCTCACAGATTCACTTGTTCCCTTAGATGGATACAGATGTATTTTGGGAGATGGCTCCAGATGGAACCAGAGATATGTAATTTGTGCCAAAATCACACTTCATCAATTTATTCAATTCGACCATCATGAATCTGAGAGGCCTAGTAGTCTTCGGTACCACTGGTGAGGTTGCACAATGCACGAAATGTTTGATAAGTAGGGTGCGTGAAAGAAGTGTATGGTTGGAAAAGAAGTGTCCAATCTATGTTGAATACATCCAACATCTTACTGGACTATCCTCCGAATGGGAGGATGTGTCAAAAGGTTTATAGGGTCCCGAAAAGAACAGGAAAAACAAAGGCGAGCTTAGCCTGTATGATAAATTCAACACAAAGAGGGGAGGACACACAATAGTTATTGAACCAATACTACCCGAGATATTCCAGAATGGTTGTTACATCATAGCCAACAAGGTTATGAGATCATACTACAAGGGAGAATGCACCCGAGATGCATTATCAGTAGCTGAATTTTGCGGTAATGGAGGAGTGTTCAATTGGTGTAGTTACCTGCTAGAGGAACTACTAGTGGCATGCAATGAGGCATAAGAGAAAGGAGGAACCTTCACTTATGGGATATCTTCTTGTGGCATTCACAATGGTCAAATGGAATCCACCTGTGGGAATACATCCATCGATACTAGACAAAGGGCGCATGATAAAGATGTTTGAGCCATGGAAGTCCATGCCATATTTAGAGAATACAACCTTCAATGCCACAACATTTTCTAAGTGGAAAAATGACTTGATAGATACAACTAGAGGTTCCATATCCCGCAAGAGATCCTCAAATGAAATACAAGAAATTTCTCCTTCAGCATGAACTGATACCATACATTTGTCTGGCCCAGACATGTTAGTAGGGAATATTTCCACACAAGGATGTTGTCATTCTATCTAGACGAGGATGCCTTTGACAGGGAATTCATTTCATGGCCAAGATTCAAACGTAATCCATGCAAGTCAAGAATGCATTACATTATTTCTACGGAGATGGGGAAGAAAAAAGACAAAGGAGCAGGGGAAGGACCGAGCTCAGGCCCAAAGCCAAAGAAGACAAAAGATCCAAATCAATCAAACTCTGAGGGGGATGAAGAGATGAAGAAGTTGGAGAATAATAAAAGACCGGCCCTCCATCATCTCCCAACTGATTTCATTTTGTTAGGTGCAGATGTTAACCAGATCTTGGGTGTTGTGTTTGGTACCGATCCATTGATGAAAAGGCCTAGAACCGGGGTCTCTCCGAACAAACCTATGAACCACCAACCCATTGCATCAGCTGCTCCCCGCACCTACATAGTGGTCAAATCCACCACTATCATTGACATTCAGGATGACCTGGAGCCTGAAACATTTCCATCAACATTCGTCACTGAGAACCCCACCACCACCAGTCCACCCCAGACCATAACCCCAGAGCCGATGCATCTTGGTAAACTAGAAATAGTGGAGCAAGGACTCCTAGGATCGAAGATTCACCTAAGACAAGATCAAAATTTTCTGTTCCAAACCCCAAAGCACTAGAGCAGAGCACAAAGCTGAATAGTCTGAATCCAGACACCTAGGAACAATAGCTTGAACTTTGACGAAAGGAAAAGACACCCACAATATGGAGGAGTTGCACTTCTAGAGAAAACAACAAATACCCTTATAGGCCAATGGTGAGGATGTATAAGATGCCACAATGTAGGAAGTAGAAGAAACAATAGAGTCGAAGCTACCAGAGCCTCAAAGGGAACAAACATCAACACTCGATCTGAGCGTGACATCCGCGCATGAACAAATGGAGTGGGCTCTCTAGGACCCTCAACAATGCACAAAATTGATGCAAATTTTCATATACAAAACAAAGGTTCTGACTCTTTTTCCCTAAGATATATGGATGAGGATCGCACCATGGCCACCAATAGAGAAGGAGGTAGAGACCCACTCAGAGAATCCAATGGCCAGTGGACTTCCACTGCAAATGCGAGCACCCAGAGATGTAGCTCCTTCATCTTCTAACCTCGTATAGTGGCCAATGATGTACTTATTTGGACTGATCAGAGAATCGGCTGATCAATTAGATAAAAGGATCCAAGAGGCTGAGAGATCTGTTGAGGTTGAAAGGAAGGAAGGGTTTGTCACACAAATAAGAAGGATGCAGGAGGTGCATGACAAACTCCAAGTTCAACATGAACTAGAAAAATTGCAGGAAATACTTTTCGAAGCCTAGCCGGAGATTCAGAAGGTTGCACCTGAATTACTTGAGGTCAGTGATGTAGGTGAGCTAGAACAATAGATCGAGTTGATACAAGGAGCATGGACACAACTTGCCACTCAAGATGAGTAACTGAAAGAACAATTACAACAGGCTCATCAAAAGGCAGAGAAACAACCCTATAATCTGCAAGAGCAGATGTAGAAGATGGTATTGCAAGGTAACAACGCCCGAACAACACTGCACAAGCACACAACGGAATGCACAAAAATATTCAGGGAAGTCAGCGATTGGATGGGCATCATTTATCGACGAAACCACGTCTTGGAGGAGGTGTGCACAAATATACAGGTGTTGAATGAAGAAGTTGTGGCCACAATGGACCCTATGGAGCAACAAAAGAAGTTTGACCAAATTCAATAGGCTGACAATGATTTGAATGCTCTCTTTGAGGCACAATCCATAGCAAAGAAAGAGTTGCGAGACTTATGACCTGTTATTCAGGTAGTATACATGGAAATTCATCAAGTTGTTGCAACAAAATATTTTGAGTGGAACTTGTTGGTCACGTCCCAGTCAAAGGCGGATAGAAAGGCAATGACCCAACAGTTTGTTGCCGAGGCATCACTCCTCGCTAGGAATTCGTAGGACAAAGTTGGAACCTTTCAAGGAATGAAAGAGCGATCCTTAGAGTTGGTACCAAAGTTTCTCCCTTCATTTGAAAAGGTAAAAGAAGAAGAAGAACAAACGTAAGAGCCCAAGGAAGAAGAAAGGAAGGACAAGGGAACACAACAGATGCTCCTAGAAAATGTGAAAGAACCAAGAACTTGACTCGAGGGCGATTCAAGGATTGTGGTCGGAGCCTGTTGGGTCCTTCGTTTTTCAGATAAGGAATTGTGCAAGTTTTGACTGAGCATGATTTGTGCACGCTTCATCAGAGGACTGGAGAAAGAGAAACAAAAAGCAGTTGCGAAAGTTAGCGCAACGCCAACTAAGAAACAAACGATTGCAACATAACAAGAAAGCATGCAAACTGAGAAGGAAGACATAACCCAACTTATATATAGGGATGAACATAATTGTAAAAGTGTTGGTCGGGTTGTTGGTTGGTGGATTGGTTGATTTATTTATTGCATTTGTTGTTACCCAGTGGATCATGAGTTGGTCCTGAGTTGAGTTTTGTAAATCAAGTGAAGTCAATTCTTGAGTTTGTAATGAATTGGATCTATCAGTTTGAGAATTGGAGCTCTACGACATGAGTCCAGAGCCTAGAGTCTGTACAATGCACTACTGTGTAATTATGTGTCTGTAATCATAGAAATATTTTGAAGATAATATGAAGAAGGACCTAAATTTTCAAATATGATGTGTCTCTATGTGTTTACTTATGCATTACAATATTTCCTTATGGATTATGAGTTCTATTTGATGGTTCTACGTTTAAATTCTTTCTCGCAACACAAGTAGGTTCGATTCTTGCACATGTGTGTTTCAGATTTGTTCATGTCCCTTGTGAAAGATCAAGAATGAGTCCTGAAGGCTCTATGGATCATCTTAATTCTTTTCCCTACCCTT
This sequence comes from Picea engelmannii, assembly GCA_009831015.1. NCBI lineage: Eukaryota > Viridiplantae > Streptophyta > Pinopsida > Pinales > Pinaceae > Picea > Picea engelmannii. The sequence goes on along the minus strand of ML783902.1, from coordinate 774,294 downwards.
CCCCTATCTATCTGTCTCAACAGTTATTCGGGTGAGACTTCTTCTCTTTAGAGGAGATGAAAATGCCAACGCTCTAGACTACATGGTACCTTTTGTTGGTAACCTGAGAAGGACCCTGGTCTGATCAAACTCATGCCAATTGGTGCAACCTTCATATACGCATGTTGTAATATAGGTAGGGTGCGTATATGTGGAAAAATTATGTTTTTTTCTCTAGATTTGCAAAAAGGGACTTCAAGTCTGTATAGGAAAATGGAAAAATACCCTATGTGCAAGTTTGCATAGGGTGAGGAAAATCTTGTTATAATAGATGATACCTAATGTGTGAGATTAGAGGAGTATCTATGATGTCCGAAATACATTATAAGACCCAGAAGTGGAGTAATGGGGACCTAGTTGGAAGAACTAGTTTCTCATTAGAATCTGTACTCACTTTACATACATGGATGCCAATTTGAATTACACTGTAGATCCATGTGAAAATATACCAAACAGTTGTGCATGGCGATGAAAAGGCAATACAAATGTGGCTACATGCCAAAGGCTATCATAAGCATGAATAAGGCCCAGTAAAACTTGTCTCAAAATCAATCTGAATATATCTGTATACAATGGAGTACAATCTAATCTCCCATGATCACCGAAGTCACATAAGTACTAGTCTAATGAGAGGTAGCAACAACTCAGGGAATATGTGACTATAAACTGATGTCTTCAATTCTTCTACACAATCTGCCAAAGGTGCAGGTCTACATCGTGTGAATAAAGGATTTGAGGTCGAACAAAATGGGACTTCGTTTGACTACCAGTCATTGAAGTATACCGTTAAAAAATGCTAGATAACCTACAGATAATGAAAGTAGGTATCAAGGCATTGATTACATTCTTACACATGTGAATAAAGGATTTGGGTTCGAACACTTGAAGAATACATCGATAAGGAGACATTGATGTATTCCCAACTGTCGATGGTGAGAGAACCTACCACTAATGACTGCAAGCCTCTAGGTACTCATAGGACTCTAGGTATCGTCTCCAGAATATATGATTTGAAGTTGATGGGAGGAGACTCACTGAAAGGAGAGCATTAAGGAATCTCTCATCATTCAGCACGAGGTACAAAGAAGGAGCTTGATGATTTGGAGGAAATTAGATGAAGAACATGATCATGAACCAACAACCCTATGCATCTTTCGTGTGTGCCAGGTGCAAGAGGTACACAAAAAAGACCCTTTGAATAGAAGCCAATTAGGAAAAATTTTGAAAAAGGTGAGGAAACCACAAGTAGGGATAATGGCATCCAAGACACTACACAAATCCCAGTGTGTGAATATATGTCTTTTTGTCGAACACAAGGGAAACCACCGAGTCAATTACCAATGATGAAATGTCAAATTTTGGGTTCAAGGTTACTTACCAATGAAGAAGGTATAACTAGGGTGAACGATAGGAATACAACTTCATGTGATTCTAAGACAAAATGAGGGTATGGCTGACATGCAAAGTCAAGAGTTCCGAGGAATGGCCGACACAGGTTGATAAACATCTTTTGAACAAGAGCTTGAGACATATGGAATAATATGGCAACATATACTCAATGATGAAACTTTGAGATGCAAGAGGCATCAATCAAAATCTCCATAGAGACTAGAAGAGTAACTAGTCATGGGAGTAAACTCTCTGTAACAAGCTCAACTTCATAAGGTCATGCTAAACCAAAAATTTTGATGACAAGTGGACTAAAAAATTTTGTTCTTTGTTCAAAGGCGACATGACTGCTGCCAATATAAGATAATAATCCCTTCATGCCTGTCTTTTTTCGTTTTTCCATATTCAAATGAATGCTATGATACATAGGAGGAAATGAGTGTCACAAGTAAGCAAAACTAGTTCCAGCAGTGGAACATACCTATGCTCAATGCAAGGAGGTGCATGGGAGAGATGGAAACTCGGGGGAATTTTTCCTCCTGGGTATAAGGTGTTAAGATGCAAAGGATATAAACAAGGCTCTTCTTGGTTGAGAATGCAAACTGATGAGGTAAACGACATATACCGCAAAAGTGAGAATCGACAACGAGCTCAATACTGCAAGAAAGGGCATGAGATGTAATCACAACTTAATGCCAAAAAATGTCCTTTTTTCGTATCCTTATTTTACTTGGCTTGAAAAAGGGATAAAATTGCACCATATAGACATCCTTTCAAATCCAATTTACGAGTGCGAAAGAGATAAGTTCACTCGGCAATATTTTCACTTTTTAAAAATGAGTCGGAAAAGAGATTAAATCAAAATCGCTTGGGATTCCTCTAGGTATAGGTCAACATCTTTATGAGTGAGAAATAAGGTTCAACATAAATTCACGTGTTAGCTAGAAGGGACTCTCAATCCTAGAGAAAAATTCTTTGCATGGGCATCGTATGAAGCAGAGGATCTAACTAGGTTACCCATGTTTGGTAAGTCTCTACCATTTGATATTGACACTTCTAGTTGCAGATAGAAGGTTTTGTGTCACTATAAAATGGGTTCATATCTAAGATATATGAGCGACATTCATAGGACAATGGAAATTTGCATGATGTAATGGATACCTATCCTATATGCCAGGTGCTGAAAATATCTTTCCAAAGTTATGAACGGGCGACATAGCACTGGAAACTGCAAGAATCCATGGATAAAAGTACAAAAACCAACTCAATCCACTGTCGTATTAGTCCATTAGGACAAAATACTATCCGAAATTATGCAAAGTGGGTAACAATTTGCTATAAATAGTAAAATCAAACAAACTTACTATACCATTTGTAGTTTTTACCCAAATAGTGGATTTTAGACCAAATTGCCTTCGAACGTCAACTAGTGATTGCAGGAGCTACGAGTGACAGAATCGACGACCGTCTAGAACAGGTAATTCCTCTTCCTCTCCTATTTCTTTTCATTGGATTAGATTTTGTAATTAGGTTCCAATTTTTAAGTTATTTAGGGCGCAAATGAAAACTTTAGGTGTATGTGGGCTACAATTCATCGAGTCGCGTATATGCATGATTATGTGCGGCTATCTAAAATACAACCTGCATATACTCACACCTATACACGAATGTGAACACAACAACCCATGTATATGTCTGTAAACATTTATTTTTAGTCGGTTCTAACTCAAAAAAGGATTTTTCTCTTTTAGGATGGTGCTAGAGTGGAAGGAAAGGGAACATGAAGAGGTAGATGTTGCAGTAGAGAGACATCCAAGGGCCCAAATGAACTTGAAAATAAGTGGGCTATATAATTTTTGGTATCTAAAAGGAATGAGGGACCAAGTGAGATTTCTACAGTTGCTCACGGATTATTGGGATCCAGATAGTGAGAGCTTCAACCTTGATGGAAAACCATTAAGGATTGAAGTCGAGGACATTTCTTTCTTGACGGGGTTGTCGCATCGAGGTGAGGTTGTCATCCTCAAATCCCAGGGAACTAGGAGAGGTATGAAAATAGATGAATACATATATGGTCATTGAATTGCAAGAACGAGAAGGTCGGGAGCCAACTCCCCATTCGAGCGATAAACAATCTAAGCCTTAAGATTGTTTTCCTTGTTTTGACATGGATCGCAGGATCAACCTTTTTGCACTAGGTATTGAGGTCTCTTATGTTCTACTCAATAGAGTGATTGATACCCATGGTGTATGACTGGTGCACCTCATTACTGGCTAGCATGGATATCCATTTGACATAATGAAAAGAAGGTAGTAAGAGGAACTTTGGGTTCGCTTCTATCTTGTGTAGGTTTTTCTTCAAGCGGGTTCCAGGATTGGGACCTAGAGTTGAGATTATTCCGTGTGGACCTTATGATCCAACCATGGCAAAGTGGATCAAGGTGATGAGATGAAAGGGGGGAGGTAAGGTGATCACACCCTATAAAAATGAGTTCTTCTTCGGGTCAAGAAGACATGTCATATCTCTGGATAAATGCCCTTATGCAGGGATCAACTTTAGAGGAGATTCTGACATTCCATTACCACCAAGGACTGCCTACAGAGACATAGGTATGTCAAAGTTTTTTAAATATTTCATTTTTTTGTATTTTTGTATAGAAAAAGATTTTTTTTTTTGGATAATGTTAAGTATTAATTAGACATGTATGTTATGTAGACATAGGTCCATGATGGTCAGATGGACTTCCAAGAATTGTCAGAGGGACCGGGGAGATGAGGCAGTGAGAGGGGACGTAGAGAGAGTCCTTCAAAATGTGCAGGGAAACCTGTCTCATTTGACACAAAGGATTCTGATGGTTCAGGTGAAGGATATGTCAGAGGCTATGCAGTGACAGGTGGTAATCATGCCCCGTTCTTGTGTGAGACTCTTTCTGTGTCTCACAAACACTGTAGTTTTCTATCATGACACCCATCCAACACCACAGGCATAGATTTCATGATTATTATATGATCGACTGTATACATATATTGAGGGTATTAGCCCCAATTTTGTACCATAAACATCATATTTTTTAATATATATATATAAACATGGTTCTTTGGATTTAGTTATGTTACAATGTGTACATTGATGAGAATGCTTTATTTTCTTTAGTTATGTGACAAATACCAATCTAAAACAAAATTAGCATATGCATCAGATACATAATTAGAACTCCTAGGTATGTGATGATAAGTAATACAATCAAATTGTCATTCCAATATTCATACTCGTAGGAATTTTCGGAGTAAAGTAGGGTATTGCACATGATAACTACTGTTCAACTGATATACTACTAACTGGGAGTCCAGAAAAACCTCCAAAGAGATAATACCATGTGAAATGACATCGCACAAAAGTTCTATGATGGCGCTATATTCGACCACATTATTCGTGGATGGCCCTAGGCATATGCCACCTGAAGACACCAGTAGACCCTCAGGTGAGTAAACAACCCAATATGTGGAAGCCAAGTTCCTTGTATGACAATTGGCCCTGTCTGTGAATCCTAAGAAGATCAAATACTCCGTTGACATCTGCCAACCAAGGGAAAAATGGATAAGAAAGCTGAAGATCAAAATAAAAGGAAAATATATACACTAAATTACATTATTATACAAAGAGGTACACCCAAGCTTGGGGATCAAGTGTAATATATTTTCAAATAGATCCCATTCCTGGGCTTATCCAACATGTTCCCTTCATAATCTTCTAATTCATAGGATCCTTTTTCTAAGACACGTCACACGATATAGGGATCATGGCACATGGGGTTTAACTTGCCTTCCCCTAGTGTTTCTTTGGCTTGATCATACAAATGGACCAATTCACCCTCAACATACAACCGAGGACATACAAACTGATCTCACTTTACCTTGACATGTCTTTTATTCACTTCGATAGTCGTAGAGGCGTCTCGATGCTGCTCATATAGACTCTCTAGGTGTATGAGGCATCGTTGAAGATAGAAAGTGTCAAGTAGAAGTGAAACTACCAATATAAGAGAAGGGATCTCACACTCAATAGGTAAGATCAAATATAGACCATGTACTAACTAGAAAGGAGAAAAACTAGTGGCAGTCTTGACCACAGTTCGGTATGCCCAAAGTGTGGGATAGAGCATGATATGTTAGTCGAATTTTCTATGGCTGACATTTTTCTACAAAATGGTCTTGAGAGACTTACAGTCTCTACTTTTCCATTTTAATGGGGTTAGTAAGGGGAAGAATGACCATGACTAAACCCCAATTTAGATGCTATTTGTTCCATCATTTCATTATGAAATTGACTTCCATGATCAATGAAAATCTCACTCGGGATTCTGAACCTAGATATAATTTGATTGAATACAAAGAAGGAAACATTATTCCCATCGGATTTAAATGTAGGCATGGCCTCAAACCACTTAGTAAAGTATTCTATGACCACAATAATGTGTTGATTCCCCAAACCAAAGCTGGGTTGCAATCCACAAAATACACCCCCCATTTGGTGAAGGGACCGACAGTAATTACTAGATGGAGAGGGGATAGATGCGAGAAAATTTTCCAAGTGAACACCTAGTAGGGGTGACACTTATTAACCACTTCAATGCAATCTTTAAATATAGACGACAAAAAATAACTCTCTCACAATTTTTTTTTGGCTATTGCAAGGATAAATCGATGACCACCACAAGCCCCACTATGAAATTGTCTTAGAACAGACTCGACTTCTTCATGAGTTAAACAACGACACTATAAATTTTCTATTCCTCGATGATACAGAGTGTCATCGTCGATAATATAGTTCTTATCTTGGTATCGTATATGTTTTTGATCATCTCACGAGAGATGATGAGGGAAATTCAAAGTTTGAAGATAGAGAAGAATGTCTCCATACAAGGATTCTGACGACGAGACAAGGAAAATGTGTTCCCAATCTAAAACAAAATTAGCGTATGCATCAGATAAATAATTAGAACTCCTAGGTATGTGATGATAATTAATAAAATCAAATTGTCATTCCAATAGTCGTACTCGTAGGAATTGTTGGATTAAAGTAGGGTCTCACACATGGTAACTACCATTCAACTAACATATTACTAACTGGGAGTCCAGGCAAACCTCCAAAGAGAGAATACCATGTGAAATGGGGTGAGATTGTCAACCTCAAAGCACGGGGAGCTAGGAGTAGTATGAAAATAGAGGAATACATATATTCTCATTGCATTGCAGGGACTGAAAAGGTCGGGAGCCAACTCCCCATTTAGGCGATAAACAATGTAAGCCTTAAGATTTTTTTCCTCATTTTGACATGGATCGCAGGATTGACCTTTTTGCACCAGGTATTGAGGTTGCTTATGTTCTACTCAATAGAGTGATTGATACCCACAGTGTATGACTGGTGCACCTCATTACTGGCTAACATGAAGATCCAGTTGACAGAATGAAAACAAGGTAGTAAGAGGAACATCGGGTTCACTTCTATCTTGTGTAGCTTTTTCTTCGAGCGGGTTCCAGGATTGGGACCTAGAGTCGAGATTATTCCGTGTGGACCTTGTGATCCATCCATGGTAGAGTGAACCAAGGTGATGAGACGGCAGGGGGAGGTAGGGTTCCCACACCCTATAACGATGAATTGTTCTTCGGGTGGAGAAGGCATGTCATATATCTAGATGAATACCCTTATGTAGGGATCGACATTTAAAATCGATAGTTAACTGTAAGACATGCCTACGGTTAAAATCGACAGTTGGGAATACATCAATGTCTTCATCAAAGGAATATGATGATGAGATCAGGAAAAATTCATGTATTCCTAACTGTCGATGGTGAGAGAACCTACCACTACTGACTATAAGCCTCTAGGTACTCATAGGACTCTAGGTCTCGTCTCCAGAATAGATGAGTTGAATTCGATGGGAGGAGACTCGTTGAAAGGAGATAATTAAGGCATCTCTCATCATTCAACACGAGGTATAGAGTAGGATATTGATGATTTGGAGGAAATCGGAAGAAGAACATGATCATGAACCAACGACCCTATGTGTCTTTCGCGTGTGACAGGTGCAAGGAGTACAGAAAAAATACCCTTTGAATAGAAGCCAATGAGGAAAACTTCTGACAAAGGTGAGGAAACCACAAGTATGGATAATGGCATCCAAGACACTACACAAATCCCAATGTGTGAATACATGTCTTTTCATCGAGCATAAGGGAAGCCATCTAGTCAACGACCAATGATGAAATGTCGATTGCTAGGTTCAAGGTTACCTACAAATGAGGAAACCAGGACTAGGGTGCACAATAGGACTACAAATTCATGTGATTTTGAGACAAAATGAGGGTATCGATGACATGCAAAGTCAAGAGTTCTGAGGAATGGCCAACACAGGTTGATAGACATCCTTTGAACAAGAGCTTGAGACATATCGAAGAATCTGACAACATATACTCAATGATGAAACTTTGAGATGCAAGAGGCATCAATCAAAATCTCCATAGAGACTATAAGAGAAACTAGTTGGGGGAGTAAACTCTCTGTAAAGAGCTCAACTTCCTAAGGGCATTCTAAGCCTAAAATTTTGATGACAAGTGGACTCAAAAAAAAAAATCTCTGTTCAAAGGTGACACGACTGCTGCCAATATAAGATAATACTCCCCTCCTGCCTATATTTTTTTTGTTTTTTCATAGTCAAATGAATTCCACGATACATAGTGTTATAACCCTATAACTCATAGGATCATCTGTTGACTAGAAATTTTTCACTCTGGGTGCATAGGTTTGCAAATAATATTTCATCTCTGCAAATTATTTTCAATGGAAACAATGCACAAAATCCACACAATGCACTTATCCTAATTTTTGGAGCAAATATGACTTTGTGCTCATAGAGTAAAGACAACACATAAATGAATGGTTTAGAGGCTGACGCTGAGATCTACGGTCCACAAGATTTTCCGGACCCCCCCAAACGTTCTACCTTTAACGACAGGGGGGGGTCTGGAATCGAGTATAAATAAGGCATGCATCTGAACAGCTGAGAGGTCGGCGCATAGATCTATGGTTGAGATTGAATTCCGGACCCCCTCAACCGTTCTTCCTTTAACGATGGGGGGGGGGGTCCAGAATTAGGCGGTTTTTCCCGGCGGACCCTGTCCTCACGTGTCACCCATCCATTACATCAGGCCTTCTCTGATCCATGCCACATCCTTCATTCATGTTGCACCTGTCAGTTCCTCACCCTTCATTCATTCACCCCTTCGCAAATCTTACCCCTCCATGAATAAACAGACATAGGATAAAAACATTAGGTTAATAGTCATGATTAAACCTATTAATAATAAATAAATTATTAATTAATTAATAATTGAATTAGCATGTTAGTAATTAATCAATTATTAATTAGTTAGTTTAGTAACTAGGTTACTTTTTATTAATTAATGTTAAATAAAACAATATTAAAATAAAAACATAAAAAACCAAACATTAAATAAATATATCAAAAAATTAAAACAAAACATAAAAATATAAAACATATTAAATATAAAAATAAAATATAATAAAACATAATAAAACATAAAATATAAAATACAAAATATAAAACCAAAACATATAATATAATAAACAAACAATATTAAAACAAAACATATAATATAATAAACAAAACATAACAAAACAAATTTAAAAAACAAATAAAACAAAAAACAAAACATAAAAAACACGTAACAAATCATATAATAAAAAACTAAAAATTAAAAACATACAAGCCTACAC
>ML783902.1:719515-760671 GCA_009831015.1 Picea engelmannii | reverse complement strand
CCAAAATGAGGCGGTTTTTCCCGGCAGACCCTGTCCCCACGTGTCACCCATCCATTACATCGGGCCTTCTCCACTCCATGCCACATCCTTCATTCATGTTGCACCTGTCAGTTCCTCACCCTTCATTCATTCACCCCTTCACAAATCTTACCCCTCCATGAATAAACAGACTTATGATAAAAACATTAGGTTAATAGTCATCATTAAACCTATTAATAATAAATAAATTATTAATTAATTAATAATTGAATTAGCATGTTAGCAATTAATCAATTATTAATTAGTTAGTTTAGTAACTAGGTTACTTTTTATTAATTAATGTTAAATAAAACAATATTAAAATAAAAACATAAAAAACCAAACATTAAATAAATATATCAAAAAATTAAAACGAAACATAAAAATATAAAAATAAAATATAATAAAACATAAAATATAAAATACAAAATATAAAACCAAAACATATAATATAATAAATAAACTATATTAAAAAAAAACATAAAATATAATAAACAAAACATAACAAAACAAATTTAAAAAACAACTAAAACAAAAAACAAAACATAAAAAACATGTAACAAATCATATAATAAAAAAATAAAAATTAAAAACATACAAGCCTACACTATCCTAAGTCTACCCACCCCCAACTCCCGCTCACATCAAAGACCACATGAAATCATAAACCAAATCAAATGGCCGTAAAAAATTCCGGACCCCCCCTCACCATCCGGAACTTAACGAGAGGGGGGGGGTCCGGAATGATGGTTTCCCATTACCACCCCCCATCCACGTGTCTCATCCCTATTCCAGTAGACCCCCCCCAAAACAAAACCACTTACCACCTCAGGGGGGGTCCGGAATACCACCAATCATGAAAAACAAAAACCGCTTTTTTAATTTTTTGCCTATTTTCGCCTGTTCATCGTGTCTTCGTCCGAGGCCATTTTTGGGAAAATGAAAACGAATTTTAAGAAACCAAGAGAGTTTTGTCTCCGTAACGGGATGAATAAAAAAAAACTCTCTTAGTTTTTTCACAGGTGCCACAAGAAAGGAGAATTGAAGCTGTCTTTTAGCCTCTTTTTTCGGATTTTCAGTTTTTCTGTTACAGTCCCGATCTTACAGAAGTTGTTACGGCCAGATGGAGGTGAATTTGGAGAAATCGAAGGAGGTTTTTGTCCAGAACACACCCTTATACAATAACCTCCTTAATTTTTTTCCCAAGTGTCAGTGACGAAGAGAAAACAATGTCTTTTCGGACCCCTTTTTCATAGAAAACCGGTTCGTCTTTCATGGCGGACAGTTCCAAATTTTGTGGGATTTGTGCCTATTTTTGGCCAAGGCAGTTAAAAATGACTCTCGAGACTTATGGGGAGATCTATATTATTTTTAGAGATGATTTTTAATGTAAAAAGGTTGATCAGTTGAGGAGCATGGATTAAAAAAATTTGTAAAACAACTCATTGAGCATTCAGTGTTTTTTTTCATCAATTCAATGAGACGGTGCTATGATGTAGGATTCTTGTGACCATTTCGACTGGTGATGTGCATCCCTCTGTGTTAATTTGTTTCTCTGTTATCATAATTAATGTTTTCCTTTGAATTATTCCAAGAAGATTAAGAACAAAATTGGTTTTAATGCACCCTCTGTCTCTGGCTTGGTATAGTTTTTTGTGTTTTCCAATGAAAATTAAACTCAAAATTCTTAGTTACTCTATGTTTGATTGGATTTCTTGACCTTTTTTCGCCTCACCCATTTCATTTAAATTGAAGGATCCAGTGAGTTTTCTACCTTTCCCTGCAAATATTATCTCGTTGACATGGATTTTTGATCATTCGTTTCAGTGACTCCATAGCCCATGTTTTATTTTCGTTGCATATACCCAATTTCATAAACAAACCCATGTTATTCATAGCTAGCCTAATATTCTCTTCAAACAAATCTATATCAGACAGAGAGATCCCTCTCTGAGTCTTGGAGGGATAGATCCTAGACTCGAAGCGGTTTTGATGTTTCCTCTGTGACTGCCATCACAGCCTTGGGAAAATTACAGAGTGCTAACACATAGGAGGAAATGAGTGTCACAAGTAAGAAAAAGTAGTTCTAGCTGTGGAACATACCTATGCACAATGCAAGGAGGTGCATGCGGGAGATGGACACTTGGGGGAATGTTTCCTCCTGGGTATAAGGTGTCAAGCGACAAAGGATATAACCAAGGCTCTGCTTGGTTTAGAATGCAAACTGATGAGGTAAATGACTTATACCACAAAAGCGAGAACCGACAATAGGCTCAATGCTGCAAGCAAGGGCATGAGATGCAATCACAACGTAATGACAAAAAATTTCCTTTTTCGTATTCTTATTCTACTTGGTTTGAAAAAGGGATAAACTTGCACCAAATAGACGTCCTTTCAAATCCAATTTACGAGTGTGAAAGAGATAATTTCACTTGGAAATTATTCACTTTTTGAAAACAAGTAAGAAAAGAGATTAAATCAAAATCGCTTGGGAGTCCTCTAGGTATTGGTCAGCATGTTTATGAGTGAGAAATGAGTTTCAACATAAATTCATGTGTTAGCTATAAGGGACTCTCGATCCTGTAGAAAGAATCTTTGCATGGGCACTGAATGAAGCAGAGGATCTAACTAGGGTACCTATGTTTGGTCAGTATCTACCATTCAATATTGACACTTCTAGTTGCAGATAGAAGGTTTTTTGTCGCAATAAAATGGGTTCGTACCTAATACATATGAGCGACATTCATAGGATGATGTAAATGTGCATGATGGAATGGATACCTATCCTATATGGCAGGTAATGAAAATACTTGTCCAAAGTTACGAATGGGTGGCATGGTGCTGAAAACCGCAAGAATCCATGGATAAAAATACAAAACCCAACTCAATCCACTGTCGTATTAGTCCATTAGGCGGAAATATTGTCCGAAACTATGCAAAGTGGGTAAAAATTTGCTATAAATAGTTAAAAAAACCAAATTTACTATACCATTTCTATTTTTTACCCAAATAGTGGATTTTGGACCAAATTGCCTCCGAACATCAACTAGTGATTGTGGGAGCTACAAGTGATAGAATCGATGACCGTCTAGAACAAGTAATTCCTCTTCTTCTCCTCTTTCTTTTCAATGGATTAGATTTTGTAATTAGGTTCCAATTTTTAAGTTATTTAGGGCGCAAATGAAAACTTTAGGTGTATGCGGGCTACAATTCATCGGGTTGTGTATATGCATGATTATTTGCAGCTATCTAAAATAAAACATGAGTATACGCAGCCCTATACACGAATGTGAACACAACAACCCACGTATATGTCTGTAAACATTTTTTTTTAGTCGTTTCTAACTCAAAAAAGGATTTTTCTCTTTTAGGATGTTGCTAGAGTGGAGGAAAAGGGAACATGAAGAGGTAGATTTTGCAGTAGAGAGAGATACAAGGGCCCAAATGGCCTTGAAAATATGTGGGCTATATAATATTTGGTCTCTAAAAGGCATGAGGGACCAATGAGATTGCTATAGTTGCTCGTGGATTACTAGGATCTAGATAGTGAGAGATTCAACCTTGATGGAAAACCATTAAGGATTGAATTTAAGGACATTTCTTTCTTGACGGGGTTGTCATGTCGGGGTAAGGTTGTCAACCTCAAATCCTAGGGAGCTAGGAGTGGTATGAAAATATAGGAATACATATATTCTCATTTCATTACAGGGACCGAGAAGGTCGGGATCCAACTCCCCATTCAAGCAATAAACAATCTAAGCCTTAAGATTGTTGTCCTCGTTTTGACATGGATTGTAGGATCAACCTTTTTGCACCAGGTATTGAGGTCGCTTATGTTCTACTCACTAGAGTGATTGAGACCCACAATGTATGACTGGTGCACCTCATTACTGGCTAACATGAATATCCAGTTGACAGAATGAAAGCAAGGTAGTAAGAGGAACTTCAGGTTCGCTTCTATCTTGTGTAGTTATTTCTTCGAGCGGGTTCTATGATTGGGACCTAGATTCAAGATTATTCCGTGTGGACCTTGTGATCCATCCATGGCAGAGTGAATTGAGGTGATGAGACGACAAGGGGGAGGTAGGGTGCCCACACCCTATAACGATGAGTTCTTCTTTGGGTGGATAAGACATGTCATATCTCTGGATGAATACCCTTACGCAGGGATCGACTTTATAGGATATCCTAACATTCCATTACCATGAGGGACCTCCTATGGAGACATAGGTATGTAAAAGTTTTTTAAATATTTCATTTTTTTTGTATTTTTGTATAGAAAAACAAAAATAGTTTTGGATGATGTTAAGTACTAATTAGACATGTATATGATATAGATGTAGGTCCACGATGGTCAGACTGACTTCCACGACATCGTCAAAGGGACCAGGGAGATGAGGCAGTGAGAGGGGATGTAGAGAGATTCCTTCAAAACGTCCAGGGAAACCTCTCGCGTTTTCCACAAAGGATTCCGATGGTTCATGTGGAGGATCTCTCGAAGGCTATGAAACGACAGGTGGTAAGCGTGCCCCGTGCTTGGGTGAGACTCTTTTGGCATCTCACAAACATAGTAGTTTTCTATCATGACACTTAGCCAGTTCCCCAAGCGTATATTTCATGATTATTATATGATTGATTGTACATAAATATTGAGGGTATTAGCCCCAATTTTGTACCATAAACATCATATTTTTTTAAATACATACAAAAACATGGTTCTTCGGATTTACTTATGTTACAATGTGTACATCGATGTTAATGTTTTATTTGCTTTAGTTATGTGACAAATGCCAATCTAAAACAAAATAATCATATGCATAAGATACATAATTAGAACTCCTAGGTATGTGATGATGAGTAATAAAATCAAACTGTCATTCCAATAGTCGTACTCATAGGAACCATCAGATTAAAGTAGGTTCTCGCACACAGTAACTACCGTTCAACTGACAGACTACTAACAGGGAGTCCAGGCAAACCTCCAAAGAGTGAATACCATGTAAAATGTCATCGCACAAAAGTTCTATGATGGCGCTATATTCAGCCACATTATTTGTGGATGGCCCTAGGCATACACCGCCTAAAGACACCAGTAGACCCTCAGGTGAGTAAACAACCCAAGATGCAGAAGCTAAGTTTCATGCATGACGACTGGCCCTGTTTGTGAATCCTAAGAAGATCAAAGACTCCATTGACATATGCCAACCAAGGGAAAACTCGATAAGCAAGCTGAAGATCAAAATAAAGGGAAAATATATAGACACTAAATTACATTAGTATACAAAGAGTTACACCCAAGCTTGGGGATCAAGCGTAATATATTTTCAAATAGATCCCATTCCTAGGCTCGGCCAACATGTTCCCTTCATAATCTTCTAATTCATAGGCTCCTTTTTCTAAGTCATGTTGCATGATATAGGGATCATGCCACATGGGTTTTAACTTGCTTTCTCCTATTTTTTCTTTGGCTTGATCATATAAAAGGACCAATACACCCTCAATGTACAACCGAGGATAGAACAAATTATCACACTGGACCTTGACACGTCTTTTATTCACTTCGATAGTCATAGAGGCATCTCGATGTTGCTCATATAGACTCTCTAGGTGTACGAGGCATCATTTGAGATAGAAATTGTCAGGTAGAAGTAAAACTTCCAATATAAGAGAAGGGATCTCACATTCAATAGGTAATATTGACTCCACACCATGTACTAAATGGAAAGGAGAAAAACCAATGGCATTCTTGATCGCGGTTCGGTATGCCCAAAGTGCGGGATATAGCAGTATATGTCAGTCGAATTTGCTATGGATGACATTTTTCTGCAAAATGGTCTTGAGAGAATTTTTCATGGCCTCTACTTTTCCTTTTTTCTATGGGTAGTAAGGGGAAGAATTACCATGCTTAAACCCTAGTTTAGATTCTACTTCATCCATCATTTCATTCTGAAATTGACTGCCATGATCAGTGAAAATCTTACTCGGGATTCCGAACCTGGATATAATTTGATTGAATACGAAGAAGGAAACAATATTCCCATTGGATTTTACTATAGGCATGGCCTCGACCCACTTACTAAAGTAGTCTACGTCCATGATAATGTGTTGATGCCCCCCAACCGAAGCTAGGTTGCAATCCACAAAATACAAACCCCACTTGCTGAAGGGACCGACAGTAATTACTGGATGGAGAGGAGATAGATGTGAGAAAATGTTTTGAGTGAACAACTGTTAGGGGTAACACTTATTAACTGCTTCAATGCAATCTTTAAATATAGATGACCAAAAATAACCGGCTCGCAATTTTGTTTTGGCTATTGAAAGCCTAGATAGATGACCACCACAATCCCCACTGTGGAATTCTTTTAGAACATGCTCGACTTCTTCATGAGTTAAACAATGACGCAAGATATTTTCTATTCCTCGACGATATAGAGTGTCACCGACGATAATATAGTTCTTATCTTGGTATCGTATACACCGTCGATCATCTCGTGAGAGATGTTGAGGGAAATTCAAAGTTTGAAGATAGAGAAAAATGACTCCATTCCACGAATCTGATGACGAGACAAGGAAAATGTGTTCATCTTCAAATGAATCAACATGAATAATGTCCTCATCTAAATGAGGGAAGTCAGATATTAACTCTGCAAAAACTAGTGATTTTTTGGATTTTGTTGAAGTGAAATTGAGATCGAACGCTTATAGGATGGAAATCCATTTATTATACTTTCCCCCTATGATACGCCTGGCAAGGACTATTGAAATGGATTGACATCGACAAGCATAGTAGTTTTGCAAAGAAATATATAATGTCTTAACCATTGGACTGCATGAACGACAACCAAAGCTAGATTTTCGACATGAGAATAATTGAGTTCAGGGGCGACTAAGTTTCGACTAATATAGTAAATGACGTGCTCATGGAGCTCATCATCCTCCTGAACCAAGACCATACCAATCGTCTCTTCAAACGCAGTGAAACAAAGAAAGTAATCTCTACTATAGTGAGGAGACTTCAGCATAGGCCTCAATACCAAGGCTTTCTTCAAAGAATTGAAGGATTCCTGGGCTCACTCATCCCAGATAAAAGGAGTTTCCTTCTTCAAGAGAAACATGAAACCCTTAGTAATATTGGCATACTTTACTATAAACTGACGCAAAAAGTTAGCTTTCCCCTGTAAGCCTTGAAGTTGGAGAATAGTGCGCGGGGGAGGAAATCGAACTATTTCCTCAAACTTTAATGGATCTACCATGATCCCAGTCTCAGAGACTAAAAATCCTAGAAGACAACCTAATCTAATGGAAAATATGCATTTATGAGGGTTTAACCAGATAAGATAATGGTGATATCTTTCAAAGACTAGCTGAAGGTGCTTAGGATGATCCACTCTCTTACAAGAGTGAACAACAAGATCGTCAAGATAGGCTTCGACTATATGCTTGAGATAGTGAAATGCGAAGGTCATATCACATTGGAAGGTTGCTCCAGTTTTTTTAAGGTCGAAAGGCATCTTCCGGTATGCAAAAGTACCCCAAGGGAAAATAAATCTCATCTTGTGTTGGTCCTCGGTTTTAATCTGAATTTGGTTATACCCCGCAAATCCATCCATGAAAGAAAAAACTTCACTTCCTGCACATTCATCGAGAATCTAATCGATGAAGGGTATCAATTAGTTGTCTTTAGGACATGATTTATTCAGGTAACGAAAATCCATGCATATGCAGATGGTTCCTTGCATTTTATTCATAGGAACAGGATTGGATAACCATTCAATCAATGGAACTGGGTAGATAAAGAGAGCATCAAGAAGTTTCTCTACCTCTTCCATAATAGAAAGGGCCTTCCTCGGATCGATAGCTCTAAGACGTTTTCGAACATTCCTAGCATCCGGGTAAGTTTTAATCTCATGTTTGACAATTCGTGGGTCGATTCCTAGAATCTCTTCATATGACCAAGTGAATACATCTCGAAATTCCTTGAAGAGATTGGTGTAGATCAATATTTCTTCTAGAGAGCAATCCACACCGATGTGTACATTTTCAATCTTGCCAGGGATATGAGAGATATCGATCGTGATGGTAGGGGAGATACTCGCCCTGTTTCCTTTGGCATAAATATCGTGCGTATCAAGTGGAACTACAAAGTGACCAACTATCTCACTCAAAGTAGATCTAAAGTCATCTTGTTAAATTCTATCAAGATCCAGGAGAAAATAAGAGAGATGATGCATATCATCCCAAGCTTTGTCAGAACCATTCATGGATTCGATGATTTCTTCGTCCGAAGGAAAATTCTCATCGAATAAGTCATGTGAAAAGGATGACAAAGTGACACACACTGGCTCTAGAATAGGATCCTCCTCATCCATTTTTGGCATAGGGGTCTACCCCTCATCCTCATCCATATTATAGGTGAGGATGGTTTGCATCTTATTTATAGGGGCTTTTGATCTCTTCCGGGAGGAAGGTTTTGGGGGGGAAACCTTCCTTTTCTTTGAGGGGTCCTCCTCATCTTTGGGTGGTGTTAATTCACCTTTCCTTTGTTTAGATTTTGTTCCATCTATCTCTTTTCCATCACCTCCTTTCTATGGTGACATGGAAGCAATATTCACCGAGGCACTGCTTAAATCTTGTACTTCATCAGTCTTCTTTGTTTCTCTAGGTTTGGGTGTATCCTGCGCAACTTCTAGGTTGTCGATGTCGGATATCTCCATAGGGTCTGCTAGAATAAGGAGTTCAGTGGACCATTCCTTTGTAATCTCCTCTAATTCCTCCTCTGTCAGCTTATAGTAGGATTGAAGTTGTTTCTTGTGTTCATCGGCTTGCGCTGTGATATAGATGAAATGCCAATCAACGCTGAACTTCATCAAAGGACTGAATCAATGTATAGTGTTCAGTTTCATGCAAGGCTAAGACTGTATGGCTATCTTCAGCTGGTTGTAGTATGTATGGAACACAATATTTGACTACCATTTCTTATTCATGTCACTTGAGTACCACAATGTACTGAACTTCGCGGCCAATGGTTTGAAAGGCTCGATGTCCGGGAAGGTCTCACCTTCTAGCATCTCCCAGGCAATGAAAGAAATCAAGATTAAGGGCTAGTTGAAATGGAATTCATATCCTTGATCTTGTGCTTCTTTGTAGTCAAGTTCGAACTGGTTCACCAGGTACTTCACCCAATGCATTTGTAGGCCCTCTGTGCACTTCCCTGCGAGGTCGACTACAAAACTAGTCACTTGGGTGGGTCGATTCTTGCGTACTAACTTCCCTTCAATCATATGATAGACGAGGCACACTGTGCCATTCTGAATAGAGGCTACCTTGTAGCGTCTCATTCCCTTCTTGACATCACCGTAGGTGTCCTTGATGCTTTGTGTGAGAGCGCGGTCCATGGATTTTCTAGTATAGAAATCCTGTGGGTCGGGTCCTTGCATACTCAAACCCATGATCTGATTGATCAAGGTTAGATCAACTGTGATACAACGGTTTAGCCACAAATATACTCCATGGTAACAATACAAAAATATCTTGACACATGCATTCACCTCTTGGTGTCTTCCGAAGTGGGGAATTTTCATGACGTTGAGTAGGGTGGACTACGCAAGGTTATGGGTCCATGCTTGGGGAATCACCTTTGAGTTTTTCCCTTTGGTTATAGTCAGATACTTATGTGGGGATAACATGTTGTATACTTTGCGATCTCCAAGGTTGAAGTCACTAAAATTCAATGTTACGATCTTATCTTGGTCTGATCTCACTGCGTGTATCCCCTTCAGGAGGTACGCAGTGACCAAGGCGTACTCAAAATATCTAGGTATGTTGTCACGGTTTACAACACTACTTAAAGGTGGTATATAGGTGGGTAAGATATTCGGGATCAGTTTAGCATTTGCTAAGTCATCCCTATGCTTATTTCACTTCTCATAGAACGACCGGGATGGTCCTACTCTGTGAGTAGTGGATGGAGACACTGGCAGTCCTCTCATGGATGATGCTTGTAGACCTGCAAACATCTACATGACTATTTCAGTCATGAGATCGATCAAAACTTCCTCAACAAATCTTTCTACAGTGCTCAACTCGTCCAACATACATGCTCGGGGTTAAAAATCCCAGGTTCGGGGGGGTATCTAAGACAAAGTAATGAGATAAAGAGAAAAAGAACGATGATCACTGTATAAATTCAAGTTAGTCTGCGGGCTGAAATTCTCATTTGGAAAAAGTGTTCTCGGTGCGTGGTAGTGGGATAAATAGGTAACTCGACAACGGGTCACTTGCAACAGGTATGAGTCCTTCATTAACTCATTTATGTCCATTATGGCATGGTTCCAATGGTTGAATGGTGAGCTTTCTAGCTATAAATGGATTTCTATCCGTTCAGAGAATTGATCTAACGGTTATAATGTCCCCAACAAATATATTGTTTCGCCATGGCAAAGTGCCATGTGTCACTGTTCTGATATCCTGGAGAAGCTCCAATTTTGCAAATTTTCCTTTTGTGAGGTTCCCTCTAGATCCTTCTGCAACTTATCAATCTTAGTTCTCTTCTTACTTAACTTTCTATCCTTATTTCTAGTGAGCTTTGTCTCGGTATTCCTTTTTCCATTCTGATTTTTGTCTTCTTTTGACCTAGTCACTTCGTGTTGTTGAGATTCTTCCCTAGGGTTCCTAGATAATACTACTTCTTTGTATGGGATAGGTACTTCAATCTTCTGTGGATCTTCTAGTGTTCTTGCAACTTCGACATTCGGGTCTCTAGTGTTAAATAGCTTCGATTTGTTTTGTTGTTCTTCGATCAAGTGTGCGATCCTTCTAGTCATGAAATATTTTAATTCTTGCTTCTTCTGCTCCAAAACGTCTTCTTATTCCTTTCATTTGGCTCGATCTCTGTCAATCCAAGGTTTTCCTAATAACATGGTAAATGGGGCATTGTCCTCGATAAATTTAACAATCTCAAAATATTCTTCTGTTGAAGTTCCATTGGTAGTCATAGGTATTTGAGAGAGCCTTCCACATAGGTTTATCAACTTTCCTCTGAATAACCCTATTCCTCCTAATGAAGAAATCATAGCAGGCTTTCCTAAAAGTTCCCAAGTTCTTTCTGTCATAATATTCACCTGTTTTTCCTCATCTAGAACATAGTCAACGTCGAAGTATCTTACTCTTGCTTCAAGTCATTCTTTTTCTTTGAAGATATCCGATAATTTGGCATGTTGGTGGTCATTCATGGTTTCGTTTATTTGTAGCAATACGTTCTATGATTCTTTCTAGGGTTCTACTATTTCTGGATCTACCTTCGGGTTTTATTTATTTAGATTCATTCCTTCTAGCTTAGCAATCATTCTAGGGAAATCCAACACTTCATGGTCCATAGATTTACAACAAAGACAACTAGGTATTTTGCCAAGGCATTCCTTAGCAAGATCTCCCAGTCTTTTGCAACTGTAATAGAGAGTTAATCCTCTCTTTCTCTTAAATGATCCCCAACCTTACCTGTACTGCGTATTAGGATCATGATAGCTAACCTGCAAAAAATTCTTTCTAGGATCCTGCATATACTTATTACTCCAAACATTCTTTCTATGCATAGGTATACCATATTTTTCACTATTCATATCAAATATTCTTTCATCTATTAATACCCTTGTTTTCAAGATAGGATAGAATCTATCAAACATACCTATATTCATACTTTTGAAACAAAAATTTCCACTAATCTTACTTCTACAAAGCACAAAGCCTTCCGATCTATAACTTTTCACTATTCTTACTTGTATCAGAGCACAAAGCTTACAGATATTACCTCTTTTATTGGTACAAATCTCCTCAGTTCAAGCACAATGCTATGTATCAGGACAACATATATATGCACAGAGATTTCACAATCTCAGGTCGAATATTTGCACAAAGATTCTTCTTTCTCAGTTCCCAACAATCACAGTTTTAGGTCCAATACTGTGCACTTCAGCAATAGATCTACACACAAAAATTCTCTTAATTTCCTAGCAATCACAGTTTCAGGTCCCGATAATGGAACGATTTGTTGGCACAAGGCCAAACCTAGGGTTCAACACTATAACAACGCACCAAAAAAAACCTAACTACCGGCCCTTTCGACAACACCTGCAAAGCATATGAAGTCTCACCCGAGCTAGAGGTAGGGGTGGTTGCAGTAGTCAAGTGTCTGCAACCTTAACTAGGACACAAATATCTGATTATAATACTTAACAAAGTACTTTAGCATCAACAATTCATCAATATTCAACCAATAACTATTTTGCAGATAGAACAGAGCATCACATCATTCACTCAAATTTGATGTATTTAAGCACTTTATCATAAACATACAGGTTATATTTATCATATCAAGCACTAAGAACCTTCATATAGGTCAGATCTAACATTCTTACAGATCATAAGCTCAAAGCATCAACAGATTTATCTATCTCTATCAAATCACTTAGCAAGAGAAGTTATAAACACATCAAGACAAGCACAAAGAGGAACAACATAGTGTTTACGTGGTTCACCCCCACCCTGGGGCTAGGTCCACCAAATCTTCTTCTTTATTGTCTTCAGTCAATCGGTTACAAGAACAGAGCCTCAAAAACCCTACTTTGCCTAGGACAGGAGATCTGTGCACCTCGCTAGATCCTCCTTCCTTGCATTCCAACAAAAATCCTTCCACAGTCTTGCTACAATGACTTTCACTTAGCTCTGCAAGTCTCACATAGTATGCATGAATCCTTACAATCCTTGATCACACAGATCCAACTCTTAGCACTTAGCCAACTTGCACACACTACTTCTTACATTTCCTAGCCTTCTATTTATACATAGAAAATAGGCCTAAACATGGGTAAACCCATGGGCTGACATCCCATGCCCGTTACATAATCCCCAAAACCCAAAAAGGAACCAAAAAAGGGGCCGAGATCTATGATATTCACTTTGTCTCGCGCTCCTCCTTTGATAGGTTGTCAAAGTCTGAAACTAGGTCAAACTTGACTAGATCCCTCAAACCTTGGTCAAGGGACAACATCTGTCTGTGAGGTAACAAGATCCGGATTGACGGGAGAGTCAAGAATAACTTGATACATAATATTCGCTACCGATAGTGGCATAGCCATGCCATAATGTGACTAAACTTCACAAGACGTCGTCGAGGAATGTAGGGTCCAAGGATCTTTAAAATAGGAAGTGTGGAAAGGACCATACCTCTCTGACGAAACGAGCCTACTGGACATAGCATAGATATGGTGAACTGGTGCCATGAAGTCGAAGGTACCCATAAGGGATGAATACATTATGACACCGATATTCTCAATTGTTGGATGATAATGTTTTATCATGGGGATCGATGGTCCAATAGATGCACTAGGACTAGCATACATAAAGGACAATTGACCAATCATCACGATCTTCCCATCGTGAGGAAAAAAAAGCGTACAGAAGACAGATGACACGATTGCAGCCATAACACAATTCCAATTGTGTCCTAGTAACAATTTAGAATCAAGGGGCGCATAAACCACCTCGACATCCACCTCTACCATCTTCCCACCTAACTAGACCAAAAAGGCAGGAAGAATACCATGAGGGCAGAAGGAACGATCGTCAAAAGAAGTCAACATGGTCCGATATTGAGAAAGGGTCGGAGAGCCAAGGGATTTCCAAAAGACTGGGGACATCACACATGTTGCAGTGCCTTCATCAACAATAGTATGCTTGATGGTATACTTCGATTAACCCACATGAATTTGGAATTCCACATGGTAAGGAAAGTGAGGCTTCACATATGTAATGTCAAACTTGATAACTTTCGATCCACAAGGATCTAGAGATCCTAACACTGATAGCAAAGAATTCCTATGTGAAGGACACGTTTGGAGTACCTCCAGAGCCTACATCGCACAAGGGGTCTTACCCAAGTCCTCAACAATGGAGTAATTATGGGCGGCTCTAATATTAGGATTGTGGGTAGAGCGCTTAAGTACTCCTTTCAAAATATACGTCTGGGGCTCTAGTTTTTCGATCTATAAGGGCATCTCCAGAGGAGGGGGACACTGTAGAAAAGGTACAGTCTGTGGAAAACTATAATCATGAGACCGAGTGGCTATGTTAAGCTCAGATTTAACCATATTAATGCATAAACGTTCATCGTCTTGTGTCAGTGGGTTTTGAATCCCACTCGCCACATTTTCAGCATTCGAGGAGCTCAAGTCCATGTGTTTCTTATGTGGAAAATGATTAGTCAGCATGACGGGCGATAGAGATAAAATCCTAGCAGGTTCCACAAGTTTGGGGCATAAATGGGTAAGGTGATCGTTTGTATAAAGCTTACAAGGAAACTTCACCTTCCACCTTTCTTTCTTGCCCTCACTAACATTATTATTCGTCTTCTTAGTATTACCATTTTCCTTGGGTTTATTATTATTCTTCCCACCCCTATGATTATTACTACGTCCTTTCTTCTTATTCCCTCATGGTTGTTGATTACCATTCAGGCTAGTCGATGAGTTCATAGAGTGTACATCCACAGATTGAGTGGGATTAGAGGACACAGATGAAGTTGGCCCTCCTGCAGACTTGTTTAGAGACAAGTATTTCAAATGGCTTGTCACCAATTCTATGGATTTCACATTAACAGACCCCACAATGACATCAACATGAGGTCTTGGATTTTGTCTAGGGTCATAGTTTGACCTCAGTGTGTCAAGAAGAATATTGTATAACATCTCAGACTAAGCATATATAAGATCTAATTGTTGGGCTTTAAAAATCACATCTTCCTCAGAAGTAACCCTGAATGTAGAAATATCCTTCTAAATATAAGGTGGCAGAGATTTAAGGAACCACTCTAGCAAGAATTTTGAGGGTATGTAGGCCTTGATCAACCTCTTATGTCTACACCACTATTGGATGTGATCTGATATATGAGTGGCTCTATCCTAATGAAAGGTTGATAGAAGTTCGATTCCAACATCATAACGAACCGACAATTGGAAGTGATTAAGGAAGACTAAAACCAACTGATTAAAAGTTTTTTATGCCCCCATAGGTAGTTTGATATACCATTTTGAGGAAACCACCATGAGGTTTCATTGAAACAATCTTAACCGAATAGAATTGTCATTAATTGAATTCAAAGAGCACCATAGGTGAAAGGTGGTGACGTGATCACCAAGATCCTCACCAATCCTTCCCTCGAATTTTGGAATATCTTAAGGAAGCTTAGTGGGGATAGAGGGCCATGACAGATCATGATGCATGGGGCCATTCATTAACTTATACAAGTCTAACAAATTGAGTGTGGCCAGAAAAGGGAGATGGGGTTGCGACATCTGGCCCTAGGATCCCTGGAAATATTATGGTTGGGGAATCACAACCCATCCAGGGTTTTGGTAAGCACCATAGCCCTACCCGAGATTGTAAGACCCTCCTCTAAGATTATTCATAAGAGGTTGGTTGGGAACCATTCCAGTAGGAATGTTTTGATGAGTGTTATACAAACTTCCCCCAGCCAAAGTGGCCCTAGTTTGGGGGTTTCCCAAGGTGTGAAACTGACCTCCTCCAGGTGTGAATCTAGAGGATAAAGGTGGATTCATCATGCCAAACATGATGGTCAGAATCGACACAGAGGAGGTGGGTGTAAAGGATAGAATGTGAGCAATAGCTTGTCCACTAGGTTGGTTAATCCATTCAGAAGCAATAGGATTAGACCTGGGATTAAGAGGAGGAATGCCTCCAACGGTTGGAGTCATTTGAGGGAAATAAATGCCACCAAACGAGAATGGATTATGTGGAGGATTTGTGCCCCCAAGACAAATTCTAGTATTCGTACTAGACGCTAGGATGGAGTTTGAAAATTGTGATGTAAAGTTTGGCATACCATAGGAAAAAGGACTAGAGGCCATAGGGATGGACTGAACATTATATCCCGGTGAGTGACAAAGAGTCACAAAAGGGTTCATGGCTATAGATTGGGTATTCACTATAGGATGGGAAGAGGTGATGATAGGCATCTCCAACACTACAACCATTGTGGTTGAAGGTTTCAAAGGGGTACCATTAACTATAGTATGTATGGGAGTCGAAGGAATCCTAGTATCTTGATGACTCGATTCAGTACTCATCCTTGTATGATCACAAGTCTGATAAGTGGAGGTGTGTGTACCACGTTTGATAACTTTGCACCTTTTAGAAGGAAAAGACTCAAAATTGGTGGTAACTGTAACAAGCGACGAGACCTGCGAGGAAGCTGGTATGGCTCCACGATGATTCAAGACTCGAGATATAAAAACAAATCCTAAGGAAAAATAGTAATCAAAGAGCACACTAAAAATAATCAAATGACCAATATGCACACAAATAGGATAAAGTGGTTGAAAGGAGCCTCCCTCTCTAATGTAGGTATGCCTCACCCAAGAGGGGCCTGAGACTCCTCTGCTAAATATTGGAGGTAACATAATCAGTTAAAAGGGTCATCGTGGGCTTAGCAACCAGTCGTTCAGATCCCCCCAGAGAGGTAATCCTCCATAAAGGTTGTGTGTTGTTCGACCCTTATCTGAACCAAGGTACCAGTAGAATAACCCTTGCAAGTAACCTATGTGGTACCTAAGTCAAGCAACTAAGCAACCACAGTGTAACCGATGCACAGGAGAATAGTCATAAGTTAGGTCCATCGTATGGGCAGGGTAACAAACCCTGAAACCTTGAAAGCACTACCTCTCACAGAGGTAAGGGTACTAGAAATATCCCCATATATGAATAGATCCACATAACTATATCTGACGCTAAGAAGGTATCTGGGGGATATCCCTTCAACCAAGCTCATGCAACCTTGTGCTTAAGTATAGTGTAAGTGGAGCCTCCTGATATTACCGATTATACAATGGATTTCTCCACTCCCTTAGTTAGACACATATGTTGTTTTAATAGCCTTGGAGAATTTTACTCACAAAATCCTATTCCAAGGCTCTAAATACTAAGCTAGTTTGTGCACCCTAGAAAAATAAAATCATTACTAATCAATTTTAAATTATAGTTTTACTTTTAGTGGCCTTGCTTACTCAAAAATGTGCGGTCATGAAACTAGTGATGTTATGACTCAGCAAGTAAAATAAATGAATATGAATACAATTCAAAGTCCTAACTTCAATTCCCAATAAATGATATGCTTTTCAAAATGTAATTCTCAATTCAGTTCTGCAATTCTAAATAAAATGCAATCTTTCTTTACATGTACTACGATAAATGACAAAGACTCAAGAGATCAAAATGCAAACAATGTAAAATTCCTAATATTTTTGTATTTTCAATATAAGAGAATGAAAATGCAAGGAATGAACAACAACTTGATATAAAAACTCTATTGTGTGTAAACAAACACAAACCAAGTAGGATATCAAGGAGCAATAACACCCAGCCCAAGACGCAAGGACAATCAAATGAAAAGGATGATGAGAAAGGCACTACCCAAAAATTCAACCAAAGAAAGGTTTCATGTAAGTCCACAGACACTTAACAGTCATAACATAGACCCAAGAATACTCACCAATCATCAAAACCCATCCAACAACCATCAAAACTAGCAACCAAGAAACAAAGGGTGATGTACGTGACTTTTCAAGGGAAAATCACATTTATACGCATCTTGCAGAAGGACAACAAGTGTATGTACATGACTGTCAGGAAAAAACATGCATATATGTGTCAAAACATAACCATGATAAGGAGAAGACTAAGAAACTCAGACTCAGAGTGAAGAGAGGATGTCAAGCAATCATATGACAAGAAAATCAATATAAATGAGAGAAATCTAAGGACAAAAAGAATCCAAACCCCCCAAAAGAGGATTCTTTACCTAGTATGGTCGCCAATTATGTTACGAGGAAAATATCTCTATGGCTTGGGGTAAACCACAACAGACGGAAATGACTGCAAAAATCAACTCTAATACCAAGTATGTTATATAAACAAATATGCTATAAAGACAAGATAAAAGGACTACCTCGTCTAGACGTTTGATGAAGTCCACTGTTGAGCACTTGACCCAAAGCAATACACCTACAACTAGTCCTCAACAACCAAGAAACGCAAGAAGATGGTGATAATATATAATGTTAGCACATTCAATTGCATAATCCATCAACATTCATAACAAATATGCCCATGGAATAACAATTCAAATATTCGCAAGATATTAATTGGACGAGAAAAGAGTATTTCTATTAAAATGTAATGAATAGAAGTGAATGAATTACAAAATTTTGTGTCGGCACAGTTTGGAACGGAGAAACTAAGTTCCTTCCAGCTAGGCCTCCACCACTTCAATCCTCCACCAAAGGAAAGCTCATAGAAGAGAGACAATGAGGTTCTCAATCATGTAGGGAAGATCTTGGGGGCTAAACAATGTGTTCAAACTTAAAATGACAAATGGGTGCAGACTCAATATGAAGTGAATAATTTCTCCAGAGTAACTGTTCTCTCAAAGTTGAATTCTTCTCCTCTTTTCCATAGCTCGTATTTGGCCCATTTGTAGCCTTCGTGTGGAACTGAAGGGCAAATTCATAACTTTTCCATTATATGGAAGGCCAAGGATCATAGATCTTGTGACATGACATGGAAACCTGACACCATTTTTTAATTTTGGGCACAAATCCTGATGTACGCAGGTTGTAGTGGTGTAACCTGTGTATACGCATGCTATAATATAGGTAGGGTGCGTATATGTGGAAACATCATATTGTTTTCTCTGGATTTGCGAAAAGGGACTTCAAGTCCACATAGGGAAACGAAAAAGGGCCCTCTGTGCAATTTTTCATAGGGTGAGGCAAATATTGCTATAACCAGTTGATCCTCCCTGACTACTTTTCTATTTGAATTCTAATTTTTCCACATATTACATATATCCTCTCTTTTCTTTTTCCTATTTTCCCGCTCCAATTTTTGGATGTTGGTCATTTTCTTGTAAATTTTCTTTCCTCTCGAAGAAATTTATGCTTTAGTCATACAAACTATGGTATGATCTTATTTTTCTTATGACATCTCACAGATCGATCGACCCCCTATCACTACCCCGAATTACTCAGAGTAGATGGTGATGGACATATTTATTTGTTTAGAAAGTAGTCCCAGGATTATTTTGTATCCTTGAACTTTGCTTCCAGGAATTCTTCCCACTTCTCATATTTTTCTTCCAAGTCACTATTCGGTAGCGGTATTCTTAGTTGAGGTCGATACTCAACAATGTCATCGACTCCTTTGTCGAGCATAAATTTATGGAGCAGTCTTGGGACGATGCACACAAATCCTTCATGCAATTCAATGTAGAATTTTTATTTTACTCGGTCAAGGGAAGTTTGATCCTTAATGGTTTGGTTTGTTATATAATCTTCAACAATTATTTCAACCCACTCATGCAATTTTGTTCGTCCTTATTTTTTAATTTTGAGCATTAATTTTTTTTCGAAATTCAATTTATGCATTACCGGATTTGTTAATGTACTTGAATATGGATTATGGGATAGCATCCATAAATCATTCATGAGTCTCTGAGAAAAATTGTGATCTTTCTTTTGCTAGTGTGAGGTTTCTCCTTCTTGCGTAATTCTTGATGTTGTTTTTTGAATTTTCACTCCCACCATTCATGTATGTCTTGTAAAGTTATCATCTATGTGCTCTCCTGCATGCCCAGGTTCAGAACTATCAACAACAAACCCAATGTTATAATACATAGAAAAGTAGGGAATGTTACCAGTAGTCCATCACATAAGCAAGAAAAGCATATAGGTTGAATACACATATGTAAATACATACACAAATTATTGAGATCCCAAGAAATAATACTTTATTATATATATAAATATAGCACAAAAGAGACACTTTCCTTGATACATGATCATCTATTTATACATACATGTTTAGTTGCTAGGTAGTTGTAACTACTTAACTGCCTGGGTCAATTATCTTAACAAATACTACAACCAACCTGTTGAGGGGTCCTAAATCCCTTTAACTCAATAGTAGGAACCAAACCCTCCACCAAGGACCAATTAGACTCTTCATCGTTTAATAGTGGAATGGTTCTCTAGATCTTGTGATCTGGCCAAAATAATCGATGGGCTTTATGTTTTCTCATGAAGGTTTTTCTCCTTCGGTTGAAAAGTTCTATTTTTATATTTTCTCTTAGGTATGACTGATATAACGTAAAGCCGATGTAAACCAACCAAGTGAAAAAGTGGGAAAACACTTAACTAATGGAGAAGAGGCTGATCTTGGATAACCCTTTCCTCTAGCATGCAGACAATGATCGTCTACCACAGGCCTAGTATTAATACGTTAACCGTGCAGGTATTCCAATTACTGACTGAGATACGATTTATCAGAAGAAAACATGCATGTGATGAATGATGGAAAGTAAAATAATTCACTTAATTCTAATCATCAATCACATAATAACACAATGACTTATCTTCATCATTAAAGAAAGATATGTAAACAGTGCATCATATAACTTATCAATAGATTTAGTAGGTCTTACTCATTGCAACATCCATTCATGAGACATAATAAAAAATAATGCTTCTCCACATCCAATCATACATGCATTTAATGAAAACAAAAACTTGTCTTTGGTCCCAAAAATGACTTCTCAATTACAGGCAACTCCAAAATAGTTCTTAACAAAACAAAAAATGAGGGTCTTTGCAAAAAACATCGACCATTTCTAATAGGTCGATCCTCCTATTTATAACATACTATTAACTAAAAATAACTACTAAAGTGAAACTATGTAAAACAAAAATTGCCACATGGCGCTCTCTTCTATCATTTTTTCTAAGACTCATCTCAAGATATCACTTAAGTGGGTGAATCTTCTTGTACTTCGACCACTTGATGAACATATCCTCACAGGTGTTGGCATATGGGAATCTATGTTGTTCCGTTGGGGCCGAGTGAATCTCTCTTATCTTTACCACTTGTACTTGATACTTGACTATACTAGCACTTAACTGTTGCAACATAGCCCGAGATTTGATTGGGTGATACATAAACTTTTGCATTTGACCTGGCATCGTGTCTGTGACCTTTTCTATTTCCTCATCCCATGATGAGTCTTTCTCAATGTGTGATTTGACTATGTCGCACAAGTTTAAAAATTCATCGGGTGTACCAAACTCAAGGAATATGACATATTTCATCACCCGATTTGTATCCAGTTTTTCTTGCACGTGGCCCATTTCCCTTGGATTTCTAGATGAGGTTCCCAAGACATTTTAACCTAATACTTGATCGATTTCCTTATGCGGTTAATGTTTCTTTCTATTATCACCTGGATGCCATTATATTTGGTGTCTCGGCCCTTTTGCACCGCACTGATATATTCTATTCTTTCCAAGGCTTGTTGCACTTTCTCATACCACGTCTCCATATCTTTGCACGTGGCTAGTGCCATGAGGGTGCCTTCATGCAGCTCGACTATCCTGGCAGTGAATAGGTGTCTTTCATCTGTAAACTTTCTCTAGGCCTCCTTGAATTCGCTCCTTAGGTACACTGTGGCCTGTGTGGTGTCTTGGTAATATTTCTCCAAGTGGCACAAATGTTCCAATTCCTTTAAAGCAACAGCCAACTCCTCTTTATCCCTTTTAGGCCTATCCAGGGTGGGATCTTTGATTTCCATCCCTGCGTCGATAAGTTCAGACGTCTTATCGTGCTCTGTGTTGATCAGGTTTTCCTCTGTAGTGATGAGGATGGAGCGATCTAAAGTGATTCTCCTCTTCTTGGTGGTTCTCTGGATGATATATTTCCTTTTCCGATCATAAGCGATGGCATGTATGTCAGATACTTCATTCACAGGTTTGAGGATTTGTTGATATCCCTAGGTGAGTGTATTCCCTAGACTCCCGATGGTATATACTTGTTCAAGACTGTGTTCTTGAACTTCCTCCCTGTGTTCAAAAGGCTCGAATTATGTTTGATTATCCTCGAGGAGTTTCTCAATGATTGAAATTGAGGCGTCGGGGTTAGGCTTGGTACTTACTTGATATTCGACATTTGGGACATTGATTTCCTATTGTGGAGCTTATTTTTTTGGTTTGTTCGACCTTGGCTCCTCCTTCAGACTTTTTTCTTGGGTCTCTAGTGCATTGGGAAGCTCAATGTCTATGAAATTCTTGACTTCTTGTTTGTTATGTGGAACCTCTTGAACTTGAGCATTGGGAACTGAGGAATATTTCTTCTCTATCTCCTTTTCCTCTTCGATATGTACATTGGTCACAAGAGATACCTCCGAGTTCTCATCATCATCATAGATTTTTATCAGTTTTCTTATGGGATTTGGAGCACTTTCTCTCCCTGATATTCTGACTATCTCTAGATGAGCCAAAACACTTGTTGACAATCTGTCCTATGGCGTTTTGAATTCACGATCGTCTAACTTAGTAATTTCATCAATTTCTATGAATTTAGGGTTGCTTGGGCCCGCCTCACTTTCATATGGTTTTTCGATAGGGAGCCTTGTCATACCTATGAGGTCCAGGTTATCTTCCAGTTGATCAATTATCTGTTGCACCTATTCTATCATGAGTAACCCCCTCTCCACGTGTCCAGAGCCATGGGGAAACCTCTATCCTACACCGAGGCCACCAAGGGTGCTTCTACTCAGGGATGATTTTAAGGATGGATTTTTTTTTTAAATGTAGAAACCTTAGCGAATCTTTCTAATCCTTCATATGCCAACTATAAAGGTTTGGCAATATTTTTTTAAAAATATTCAAATTTATAAGGATTTTATATAGTTTTTATAAAATTTTGGTGATTTTTAAGGTAAAAGAATTTTATCCTATAGAATTTGGGTGAATGATTTTTAAAACAGCGAATCTCGTTTTTGGAAAAACCATGGAAAATTAGCCCATGAGAGAAATTTAGCCCCTAAAATCATCCATGCAAGTTCTGTTTCTTCGACTGCTATCATTTTTTCTATGGTACTAAGGGCCCATTGAGCCGATTGTTCTAGGATCGTCCCCTATTCATGTACGATCATGGATTTGAACCTGGTCATTTTGGGATTGATCATCCTTTCCACAACTTTGTCCCAGTCCTGGTCATTTTTTGTGAAGACTTCATCTTCAAACTTGTCGTGGGCATATGGCCAACAGGACAACATTTGTGAGGCATGTTTCAAGACTAGACCCTTTGGGTCGTGTTTGTGGAATCGTCTGGTCTGGAATCTGAACTGCAATTGGATCAGTCCTTCTGGCTTGGCCTGAGCGGTGTCCTTCACCATGTAGAAGCCTACATGGAAGACATAAGGTATGAATGCCCTTTTCTTATCTTTGACCAA
Source organism: Picea engelmannii (assembly GCA_009831015.1). Classification (NCBI taxonomy): domain Eukaryota; kingdom Viridiplantae; phylum Streptophyta; class Pinopsida; order Pinales; family Pinaceae; genus Picea; species Picea engelmannii. Next base: position 737,300 of record ML783902.1, on the reverse strand, counting down.
AGTGGTGTTGTAGCCTTTTAGGATGGTCTGGAAGCATATCTCCCCCACTACAAGTCGGTTGGGGAAATGCACAGGTAAGAGATTTTGTTATTTTATGGCCCCAAAAACCTCGATGTAGGTATCACGCTCATCCAGATACTAGTGGAAAACCTTTGATATTATATTTTTGGCCACAACCGACAATCTCGGGCATTCTTTCTTGAAAAGAATAAAACAAATGTGTGTGATGAATTCATCGCAGATGAGGGAGTATCATTTTTTGTACCTGCTCTCCCATAAAATTATAAAATATACATGGGTGGGGAGTTTTGCAATGTGCCATATCAGGTTCAAGAGAATGAACATGTGTCTGGCATAAATAACATCCAATAAATACGAAGCCATGTAGAAGGTTGGAGAGGTTGGAGTCTCCCCTTCTTTTGTTGTATGGGCCTGTTGTATGTAGATTCTCAACTTCTTTCAAATGATGGCTCCCCATTTGAAGCCTCTCCCGGAAATGGCCACTGTGTAAGATAGAGGAATCCATGCCTCTGAAAATCTAGAACAATATTTCTCCCCATATAACCCGAATATGAGCGCCATCAGGTAGATGTAGGGATCCCTTAAATTGACCATATGGTACCATCCACAGTTCCGGTTGGTGTATTTTTTATCTTCTCTCCACCATAGGGCCATCATCCAGCTGATGTCATGGTTCTCGTAGAATTTTATGATGAAATCAATGTTCAGTCACTCCTCTGGTTCTCTAAGCTTGTAAAACTTCTGGACCTCCATTGGAAGGAACACTCCGACACACTAACCATTGTCGTCGTTAATCAAATATTTTTGTGTATCCATGTGTTCAATGATCCACTTCAAGAGTTCTATGCAGGGGAACACTGGATTTCTTCTTCCTACCATGTGCAGGTACAATATTTAGATATTCAAAAAAACTTCATCATCGAGCACTCTCACATCTGGGTCACTGTGTGGGATGTATTCTAGGAATTCTTCCTGACTTATGTTCTTGAAGCATTCCCCCCAATGTGGGAATGTCGCCTTAGTCCCAGTGGTTTCCTCTATGTCTCCAAAGGCCGGAGGTTGAGTGAAAACCTTCTTTATAGATGTTTTAATGACTGGTTCCGATCTTGGAGAAAATTCTAATTGTTTTGCATCCCCGGGAGAAGAGCCTTCTCCTACCACTAGTTCTTTCATCTTGGGCACCCTTGGCGATCACCCCGTGGTTGGATTTCTTGGAGGCATTGTTCCTACAAACAAAATAAATATTTTAGAGATAGCGTACAGAGCAACACAGGATAAGATATATATATAAAGTGTAAGCATGAAAAATCCATAGACTGGTACATACTTGTAAATCTTTCTAAACTTGGTTATTTGTTACTCACGGGATCTCTGCATCTTTTGAATCGTTCGTTTCACTTCTCTGGATGCTCTAAAACTCCTTTCCACACAAAATGGTTTCATTTACAATAGCTCAAGAGAATTTAAACCGGGGAAGAACTTACCTTTCCATATAAACCATTTAATTCAGGTGATGGATGGAATTTAAACAAATCTATTGCCAAATCTCTACAACTTAAATTCATCGTGGGTTGATGGAAGAGGCATGGGGGGTGATGTGGTCTATCGGTAGTTTCAAACAACTATTTTGGTTTGCACACAAAGTCATAACTTAATGCAAGATTTGGTATTAATTAACTCCTTGAAAGCTCCAAATCTAATTGTATCTATCAATAAAACGTCCCATCGTGTCACTTTATCAGTGGGTGGATTGGGGACCAACAATGTTCTATGGACGTTTTCGTTAATACCCTTCTATGAAAAACCTCCGATGTCGATCGATTTCATCGTACAGTGTTGTCGTGGAAAAACTCGCTCGGAGGTGTGACTTGGATTTAGGGGACCAGGAATGACTCAGGGTAAAAATGGGTCAAATGTTTCTCCAATATGGCAAAGACATGTCGCATTGAAGATCAGTGACTTAATTTGTGAGTGTCAATCAGAGTCGGGACTTTCTTCAAGTTGTGCATTCTAAACTAAAACGGGGATTATCGATGCCGAAAAGGTGTCGGGGGTCGGTGATTGGGGATAAACCTATCATGTGTTTTTCTTTGGATTAGCTTCTTCAAAAATCCCGATGCCGAAATGCTTTGGGAATCAGTGATCATGGAAACCTCCTTAGCATGGTCGAAATGTTCATCGCGACTTGGTTTTCTTCAATTTCGACAAGCACGTCGAGTATCGACTATCGACAATATCATTTCTTTCTTCCTTAACGTTTACTCCCTTCACCTTTTACCGATGCCAAAGGGGATTGGCTATTGACGATGTCCATAGGTGATACTTTTCATGAAACAAAAGATTCCTTTTTCTGATACCAGTGAATATCGGTGCTTGGCGACTAAGGTTTTTCGAGTGATTCCTTTCACCTCTTAATTCCTTCCGATGCCGAATCTTGAGCACTTCAGGTGAAGTGTTTTGGTTGTTTGATTCCTTATTTAAGTGTTAATACTCTTTGATTAATGGGGTTTTCATAATTTATACAAACTTGAATAGCTAACGAGAGTCAAGAGAACAAGCAAAGACAAAACATTTTCTCAAAAGGAAATCGAATTCAGACAGTGCAAAAATCAAGTGGTACCCAAAAAGTGAAAAATTGACATAAGCTTTTTAGGGTGTGTTGAGTTCTCATAAAATGGAGAATTACTGGGAGAAATAAAAAACTATGTTCCTAACTCGGGCTCAGCTGATGCAAAAGATGATTAGGAACTTAACTTGTTTTCATCAGAGCTTCTTTTACCCTTGCATTTAGAATTTTACCAGTTAACACATTTGAGATTGTCGGTGGGGTTTTTTCACCTTTATTTCGCCTTCTTTTCCTGTAACCTTGACTCACACCCCTTTTTGACAAGAGTCTAGTAAATAATTCACTGGAACTAGGCCTTTTAGTTACCCTTATTCAATTGTTATGGTGTTTCTCCAACGCCAGCGAGCATCCATAGCCCCGGTGGAGTCACCCCGACATCACAGACCTTGCTCTGCTTCCAATGAGCATCCATAGCCTCGACAAATATATCTGCATACCCTCTCCTACTATGCTATCATTTGATATAGTTGAATTTATTTTGGAATAATTCCCTGAGCGAGTGGGAGATGAGGACGTCTATTATTTGCAAAAAATGGGATGGTTAAGGTGAAACTCACTGGATCTGTCTCTAAGGTGCATGTATTCCTTTCCAACTTACCATTTTTCCCTTAAGGTTTTACCAGACCACTTAGCAGACACTTCTGCATTTCTCCAAAGTTGTTCACCTACGCAGGTTAGATAGAGAATCCCTTGAAACAACTGTAGGTTCCTCAACGTTTCTTGTGTTTGTATGTGAGTGATGAGTTAGGAAGAGAGTTTTCTATGCCACATGATTCGAGGTCAACTGTTTTATTGCTAAACACAATCTTTCAAAATCTCAGAAGTACGATCACAAAATATAAAACTAAAAAAATTATAAATGCAAAAAGATAAATCGACTCATCAAAGATAAACACAAATTTTTTTATTTATTTTTTAATGAAAATATTGTTTCAGTGCTTGGCCATTCACTGGGATAGATTCGTATTCCCCCCTCATATTTTGTAGTCGATATTTTCCTAACCCAATCTTCTCAGCCACCTGGAAAGGTCCGAGCCATAGATTTTGAAACTTAGAATGTTTTCCTTTAGGATCATTTGCTCTATCTCACTTTAGAAGTATGTCTCCTACTTCAAAATTCTTCTCTTTATTCTTATGCTTATCAAACCACCTTTTAACTATCTATTGGTGGGATATGAAATTTTATTTATCTCTCTCCCTTTCTTCTTCTAACATGATCAGGTTTTCAATTCTTTGTTGTAATATTGATTAGGGTTTCCCTCTGGACTCCTGAGCAAGTTGAAGAGATGGAAGATATAGTCCATTCGTGAGAATGGCTTCCTGTCTGTATACTAGAAAGTATGGGTAATTCCCTATAGATTTCTTTGGTGTAACTCTATCTTCCCATAAGGAATTATGGAGTAGGTTATGCCAATTTCTCTAGTTGTCTACAACTATTTTATTTAATATTATTACCAGGTTCTTATTAGTTGATTCTACCACTATGTTTCCCTATGGATAATAGTTTGTGGAGTATCTAATTATGATTCCTTTGTCTAGATAAAACTCTGTTAATAGGGTGGAAGAAAAGTAAGTTGCATTATCAAAAACAAGGATAGAAGGGACACTGAACCTTGTGATTAGTTGTTGTTCTATGAATTGGATTACCACCTTCTCATCCACATGAGTTAGTGGGATGGCCTCTGCCAATTTCATGAAATAATTAGTGGCAATAAGTATGTACTTATGTTATTTTTAATAACTTGGTGTAATTTCTCCTATGATATCTAACCCCCATTTCTCAAAAGGCCTAGAAATGATCACTGGCTGGAGTGGGACAATTGCTCTCTTTTCCCTCCCAGTGCCTATTTGACAAGTTTTACAGTTTCTAGTGTATGTGTGAGCATATTTAAATAAAGTGGGCCAATAATATCCAACTCTCAATATCTTATGAGCGATGGTATTTCCTAAAAAATGTCCACTGATAGGGCCATCATGGAGCTCCTTCAAAACTTTGTCAACATCTTTATGTTCGAGACATCTTAAAAGTACCACATCATAATTAACCCAGAAGAGTATCGAATTTATGAGGCAATATTGTGTGGATTTTAACTTGAGAGCTCTCCTTTCCCTAGGGTTTAGGTTTTATAGAAAAGTCCCATGATGCAGGAGATAAGTGAATTTCTCATACCAAGAATCTTGTCATAGGGAAATGTATGAAGCTTTACCACACCATAATTCCATTTCATTCTCCCATCCAGGGTCTTCATTTACTTGGTCTTGAGCTTCAGCTACTAGTTTACATATCCCTTGTCCTTTAACCAATTTAGCAAGTATTATATCTAGATCAAATTCTTGGACTACTGCCATCCAATTCCCTCTTCTTTCCCCCATCTCCTGTTGAGTAAATAAGGATTGGACTACGGGGTGAGGCATGATTACTTCAGTATGGTTCTTGAGGATGTAAGATATGAAATGTTTTACTACCTTATAAACCTCATAATCTTGTTTTTCTATAGCAGGATAATTTAGTTCGACACCTTGGAGATTAGTGCTCATGAATGATACCGGGGCTTTGTTTTTTTCATCATCCATCAAAGTTAATACTGCGGCTAATGATTGGTCGAAGGCGAAAGTATAGAGGAAGAAATCGTTGTTGAAATCAGGACTTCGTAGAACTGGGGCTTGAGAGATTGTAGTTTTAATATTGTTGAATGCCTTATTTCGTTCATCATCCCACTTATACTAAATATCCTTATGAATCATTTTTTGTAGGGATTTGATATTTTCCGTGAAATCGAGGGTGAATTTCCTCACAAAATTGATTTTCCCGAAGAACGATTGCATAGCCTTTTTGTTGTGAGGTAATGGAATATGAGTTATAGACTTAATTATTTCTGGGTCTATGCAAATGCCTTCTTGAGATATAATGTGGCCTAACAACTTACCTTCCTTGACACCGAAAATAGTTTTCTTAGGGCTTAAGGATATGCCGTATTTCCTACACCTTTTAAAAATATGGGTTAAGTGTTGGATGTGATTTTCTTTGTTCTTTGAATACATAGTCACATCGTTCAAGTAAACTACTACACACTTGTTGATTAGTCCCTAAAATTCTATGTCCATGGCCCTCTAAAAGGTCACTCCTGCATTGATTAACCCAAAAGGCATGTGATTGTAAGAGAATGTTCCCCACTTGGTTCAGAAGGTAGTTTTCAAGCGATCTTCTTCTGAAACTAGAACCTGGTTGTAACCTGAGAAACCATCTAGTAAGGAGAAAATTTCATAGCCAGACATGGTCTGCAGGATTTTGTCCATTGGTGGGACTAGGTAGTTGTCTTTTTTTGAAGCTCCATTCATATTTCTGAAATATACGCATAGACGAATCTCCCTAGACTTTCTCCTTAAAGGAACCAAATTTGCTAACCATGCAGAGTGTCTAACCTAGAAGATAATTTTGGCATCTAACAGTGTGTTTAACTCCTAACACATGAGAGGCTTCGGGGATGGGTGGTACTTCTGAAGATTATATTATAATGGTTTTACTTCAAGTTTTAAAGGGATAGTGTGTTGAATGATACAGGTATCATAATTTTTTAGATCTCGGTAGGACCATACAAAGACAACTTTATATTGTTTGAAAATTTTGAGATAGACCTTCCTTTCCTCTTTGGATATTGTCCTTCTGAGGTTTACGTTTTCTGGGTTTTCCAGGGTTCTGAGATCTATAGTTTCATGCATGGGACATGAACTGCCATTCTTCGTGTTTTTTGACCGCTTAAATCATTCCTTTAGGTCAAAAATATTTTCTAAATTAGCTATCCCCTTCGGTATCGTGTGAGACTTCGATTTGTCAGTCGGTTGATCTATGTGAAGGTCGGTTTTCATTGATTGTTCATGGAATACTTCATCCTCAATAGTCAAGTCTTTGAAATTATCTTGGTTAGTAAAAAATATTATGATCTGTTCATCTCCTTCAAAGACCTTACAACTAGAATTATTGTTAGGCACCAATGGTGTGTAGAGCAATTCCACAGTAAACCGGGAGGCCTCATAATCTTCTAGAGGTCATATCCTTTAAGCAATGATGGCTAGGGAATAAGAAATAATGTTTTTTGCTCTAGAAATCATCATAATGTTGAAATCTTTGAAGTGCTCTATTAGCCTGTGTATTTCCTGTTGGTAATTCTTCAGGAGTAGAGAATTTCAATGTATAGTGTTCCTTACTTGTCTAACAATTATTTCAGAATATTTGAAAACCTTCAATTCTTTGAATTTTAAGTCTATGGATTTCTTTAGCCCTTGTACTATAGATTCATACTCGGCGGTGTTTTTTGTGCATTCAAACTCTAGTCTGTAGGACAGGAAATGTCATTTACCTTTCATATCAATGAGGATGCACCCTGCCCTAGACCCTTCTTGTGATTTAGAGCCATCGAAGTATAAGGTCCAAAATTGTGGGCGAAATCTATCATCTTCTTCATTACTATCACTTTCCTCTTTGTCTCCTATTAGTTCTATGATTTCTAATGCAGATTCTTGGCAGAAGAGGGTTTCTCCCGAAAAATCATTTTGGAGTTTTGAGTAAGAGGGACATTAGATGAGAGAGGGGAGAAGTTCCTGAAGTAGGAATCATAGGGATAATTGCCTAGAATAGGAAAATTTGCTGACGAGGGTTAATTTAGGGTTTCTAAGTAAGTGACAATATGTTTTAGATATATTTCCCTATCAATTTTTATCATATTTGAGTTCCCTTTTAATGAAATCCATAGGTGAGCCCAGTCTATACTAAAGTATCTGTTTAACTTCTTAGACAAATCTCATCTTAATAATAACCCATAAGCTTATGGGATATCTACTACAATGATGTCAATCACTTGCACAAATTTAGGATGTGTCACTATTCTAATCATTACATCTTTGAGTTCTCCCATGGCCTTCACCTGGGTTTTGTCTAGCTGTATTACATGTTTGTCACTTTTAAGAGGGATTGCGTTTAGTTTTTTGCAAATAGACATTGGTATAACATTAGAGGATGCTCCTGAATCAACCAAACAATTATGGAGGTTTCTGTTGAAGACTTCAAATGTTAAAAGGAACGGTGGGACAAAAGGTTTTCCCTTCTTATCTTCAGAGAAGACGTTCACAATTGGTTTATTTCCTAGATCTGTGGGAGTTATATTTGTTCCCTGATCAGTGCTTGTCGTAGAATTTTCTACTGATTTCAAAGATTGTAATAGGAAGTCCTTTTGTTGAGGGATTCTACATATGTCCATAACTGATATATTAGCCTTCGACTTCTTCAAATATTCAACTATGTTATAATCCATCTTGGGTGATTCTCATCTATGGATGTTTATAGGGTTTCTTTGGGGAGAAAAAGGTTCTTTCTGGTGATCGAGAGTTGCTCTCCCTCCCAAAATTTGGGTCGTAGTAAGGTCGTTTGAGATAGGTTGACCCCTACTTCAGGTTTTCACATCTAAGACTTCTGCAGGTGGTTCTTTAACCTCAAACAGGTCATCGAAAGGCATAGCTAGGTTAGGATCCCATATCAACATGGTTGTTTCTTCTGGTGGAGCAATTTCTTCTTGATCGACAATATTCATACTAGACCCTCTTGATTGTTCGGCCAGGGAGACTTCATCTAGAAACCATTTGGCCATCAAATTCATGGCATGCACCCACTGAGGGCAGTCTCTTTGGGAGCTATTCTCTTTATGATAAGTGTAGAAAGAGTCAGATGTTACATTTCCCAGATCAATGTTTAGGTTGGCTGGGGGAGGTTCAATTTCTTTGAATGGTGGATTCCTTTTAAACAAAGGCTTATAGGGCCTCTGTCCTTGGTTTCCCTCCCCTGTACTTCTCTTCATGTCTATCATTTCACTTGATATATTTTTGACCATGCATTGTAGGTCCTCTATGTCCCCACTTTGCTTTTCAGGAGTTTGTTCTGTTTGTTTCCTAGGGGTCTAGTAAGCAATAGACCTCTCGTGGGAAGAGGTTGAAATTATTTCTTAACTAATGAAAATTATCCTTCTTTACATCCCTTCATTTGGAAATTTATCATTTTGGATTCTTCAAAATTCTCCGCTAGGGTTAGTTAGGCATCCCTCTTCACAAACATGGAAATAGAAGTTGGGAGAGAATTAGTGTATACTTTGATTTGCAACTCCTGAGTAGGTTTAGACTTGGGATGGAATTTGTTTAAGATGGTGGTAAAAATTTGATTAAAGTCTTTGACCCTTTCCTTCGAACTCATGGTGGTGGAGAACAACTCAGCCATCAACACTCTTGTAGTAGTATCTTCTGCAAATTTATTTAGAAAGTCCTTTTGAAACTTCGTCCAACTTATTATGGATCCTATGGGTAAGTTAAAATACCATGTGGAGGTTGACTTCTCGAAAGTGTAGGGGAAAATCTTGCAAACTACATCTTCATGTTGGACATTCATAAGTCTGATAGCTAGTATGAATTTCTTGATATGGTCTTCAGGCAATCTTGAGGTTTTAGGATCAAATTTAGGAAGTAATTTCTCTGGGTGTCAGGGAAGGTTATGTATTCATCCTGGGATGGCCAAAGCATATCTGGCCAACCAAGGTTTATTGTTCTGAGGTGGATTTCCCCTTTCTTCATCATGGTATTTATTATCTTCCATGTCTTTTGATCCTGAGTTAAACCCTTATTCTTCCAAAAACTTGTCGGGCTCAGAGAAGTTATCGGCCGATGTTTTGAGGATTAGATTGAGAGGATGTTCAATTTTGGTGAGGGAGAAATCTATTAAGTCTTCTACCATGTGCACAAACAATTGGCTCGAGGATTCAACCACTGGTATGCTTATTTGTTTTCTTCAAGGAAGTAATGGAGCTAAGGGAAATGCATTGATTTGCCGGGCGTATTCTCTTGTGATTCTTCTGAATTGATTCAATTCTTCATGAGGAAGAGCATAATTTATATTAGGGAATAGGTGTTCTTCCTCATTTTGGGGTGATTCACTCATTTCTGGAGTACTCATTGTGTGTGGAATGTCTTGGGAATGACTAGCCATGCAGGTGGGATTTTTTGAATCTACAAGTTGTCTGAAATATTATGTGAAATATGTATTCAACCATTCATTCTTCAGACCATCCTTCTAGCTCCAATTCTATTGAGGGGTCCTAAATCCCTTTAACTCAACAACGGGAACCAAACCCGCCACTGAGGCCCAATTAGACTCTGCAGTGTTTAATATTTGAATCATTCTTCAGATCTTCTGATTCGACCAAAATAATCGATGGGCTTTACATTTTCTCGTGAAGGTTTTTCTCCTTCGGTTTGAAAGTTCTCTTTTTATATTTTTTCTTAGGTAGTAACGCTGGTGTAAACCAACCAAGTGAAAAAGTGGCAACAATATTAACTAATGAAGAAGAGGATGAGCTTGGGATAACCCTTTACTCTAGCATGCAGACAATGTTCGTCTACCAGAGGCCTAATATTAATACATTAACCGTGCGGGTATTCCAATTACTGGCTGAGAAACGATTTATTACAAGAAAATATGCATGTGATGAATGATGGAAAGTAAAATAATTCACTTAAATCTAATCATCAATCACATCATAACACAACGATTTATCTTCATCATTAAAGAAAGAACTGTAAAACATTGCATCAGATAACTTATCAATAGATTTAGTAGCTCTAACTCGTTACAACATCCATTCATGAGATGGAATAAGAAATAATTCTTCTCCAAATCCAATCATACATGCATTTGTTGAAAACACAAACTTGTCTCAGGTCCCAAAAAGGACTTCTCAATTAAAGGCAGCTCCAAAATAGTTCTTAACAAAACCAAAAATGAGGGTCTTTGCAGCAACCATCGACCATTGCTAATAGGTCGATCCTCTTATTTATAACATACTATTAACTAAAAATAACTACTAAAGTGAAACTAAGTAAAACAAAACTCGCCACATGGCGCTCTCTTCTATCCATTTTTCTAAGAGTCATCTCAAAATATCACATAAGTGGGTGACTCTTCTCATACTCTAACCACTTGATGAATATATCCTCGTAGGTGTTGGCATATGGGAATCTATGATGTTCCATTGGGGCTAAGTGAATCTCTCTTATCTCTACCTCTTGTGCCCGATACTTGACTATACTGGAACTTAAGTGTTGCAACATAGCCTGAGCTTTGATTGGGTGCTCCATAAATGACTGCATCTGACCTGGTGCCGTGTCTGTCACCTTTGCTATTTCCTCATCCAATGACGAGTCTTGCTCGGTGTGCGATTTGACTATGTCGCACAAATAAAAAAATTCATCGGGTGTACGAAACTTGGGGAGTTTGACTTCTTTTATCACCCGGTTTATTTTTATCCAGTTTTTCTCGCACTTGGCTCATTTCTCTTGGATTTGTCTATGAGGTTACCGAGACATTTTAACCCAATACTCGACCGATTTCCTTATGCGGTCGATGTTGCTTTCTCTTAGCACCTGGATGCTATGCTCTTCGACATCTCGACCCTTTTGCACCACGCTAATATAGTATATTCTTTCCATGGCTTGTTGTGTTTTCTCATACCACCTCTCCATATCTTTGCACATGGCCAACACCATGAGGGTGTCTTCTTGCAACTCGGCTATCCTGGAAGTGAATAGGTGTTGTTCATATGTAAACTTGTTGTAGGCCTCATTGAATTTGCATCTTAGGTACAGTGTGGCCTGTGTGGTGTCCTAGTAATATTTTTCCAAGTGGAGAAAATGTTCCAATTCCTTTAAAGCAACAACCAACTCCTCTTCATCCCTTTTATCTCTGTCCAGGGTGGGATATGTTATTTCCATCGCTGTGCCGATAAGTTCGGATGTCTTATCATTCTCTGTGTTGATCAGGTTTTCCTCTGTAGTGATGAGGATGGAGTGATCTAAAGTGATTCTCCTCTTCTTGGTGGTTCTCTGGATGATAGCTTTCCTTTTTTTATCATAAGCGATGGCATGTATGTCGGCTACTTCGTCCAAGGGTTCGATGATTTGTTGATCTCCCTAGGTGAGTGTATTCCTAGAATCTTGATGGTACATACTTTTTTAAGACTGGGTTCTTGAACTTCCTCCCTCTGTTCTGAAGTCCCGACTTATGTTTGTCTCTCATCGCTGAGTTGAGCATCGATTGAAATTGAGGCGTCGGGGGTAGGCTTGGTACTTACTTGATCTTTGACAGTTGGGACGTCAATTTCCTACTGTGGAGCTTCTTCCTTTGGTTCATTCGACCCTAGCTCATCCTTTAGAATTTCCACTTGGGTCTTCGGTGCCTTGGGTAGCTCAGTGTCTAAGACACTCTCAACTTATTGTTTTTTCTATAGAACCCCTTAAAATAGAGCGTTGGGAATTGGGGAAGATGTATTCTATGGCTCCTTTTCCTCTTCGATATGTACAGGGGTCACAAGAGATACCTCCAGGCTCTCATCATCATCATAGATTTTTATCATTTCGCTTAAGGGATTTGACGCACTTGCTCTCCCTGATGTTTCGACTATCTCTAGTTGAGACAAAACACATGTCGACGATCTGGTCGGTGACGTTGTAAATTCAAGGTCTTCTAACCTAGTAATTTCAACATTGACTATGAATTTAGGGTCGCTTGGGCCCGCCTAGATTTCATCTGGGTTATCGGTAGGGAGCCTTGTCATACCTATGAGGTCTGGGTTATCTTTCAATTGATCAACTATCCACTGCGCCTGTTCTATCATGAATAACCCCCTCTCTCATGCGTCCATAGCCATGGGGAAACCTCTATCCTGCATCGAGGCCACCAAGGGGGATTTTGCTGCTTCTGATGGTATCATTTCTTCTCTGGCCCTAAGGGCCCCTTGAGCCGATTGTTCTAGGATCACCTCCTATTCATCTAGGCTCATTGCTTTAAACCTGGTAATTTTTGGATTAGCCATCCTTGACACAACTTCATCCCATTCCTGGGCATTTTCTATGAAGACTTCATCTTCAAACTTGTCATGGTCATATGGCTAGCAAGAAGACACTTATAAGGCATGTTTCAAGACTAGACCCTTTAGGTCATGTTTGCAGAATCGATTGGTCTAGAATATGAACTCCAATTGGCTCAATCCTTCTTGCTTGTCCTGAGCAATGTCCTTCAACATGTAGAATCCTACATGGAAGCCATAAGGTATGAACACCCTTTTCTTATCTTTGACCAAAGTAGCATTGTATCCTGGTAGGATGGTTTGGTATCATATATCCCCCACTACAAGTTGATCGATGACATGCACAGGTAAGAGATGTGGTTCTCTAATGGCCTCGAAAACCCTGATGTAGGTATCACGCTCATCCAAATACCAGTGGACAACCTTTGATATCATATTTTTGGTCGCAATTGACAGTCTAAAGCATTCTTTCTTGAAAAGAATAAAATAAATGCGGGCGATGAATTCATCGTAGATGAGGGAGTAGGATTTTTTGTACCTGTTCTCCCATAAAATGCTAAAATATACATGGACCGAGAGTTCTTCGATGTGCCACCTCAAGTTCAAGCCAACAAAGATGTGTTTGGCACACATAACATCCAGTAAATACGAAGCCATGTCGAAGGTGAGATTCTCTCTTTATTTTGGTGTCTGGGCCTATTGTATGAATATGATCAACTCCTTTTAAATGATGGATATCCAGTTGAATTCACTCCCGGAAATGGCCATTGTGTAAACTCGAGGCATCCATGCCTCTGAAAATATGGAGCAATATTTCTCCCCATACAACCGAAAGATGAGAGTCATCATGTAGATGTAGGGCTCCCTTAATTTGACTGTCTGGTACCAGCCAGAGGTCTAGTTGGTGTATTTTTTGTCTTCTCTCCACCACGAGGCCATCACCTAGCTAGTGTCACATAGCTCTTATAATTTTATGATGAAATCAATGTTCAATCGCTCCTCTGGGTCTCTAAGCGTGTAATACTTCTGGACCTCCACCAGAAGGAACACTCCGGCACACTCGCCATTGTCGTCATTAATCAAACATTTTTTTGTATCTGTGTGGTCAATGATCCACTTCAGAATTTCTATGTAGGGGAACACTCGAGTTATGCGTGCTGCCATGTGCAGTTACTATCTTTGGATATTCAAAAAAACTTCATCGTCGAGTGCTCTCACCTCTGGGTCACTATGTGGGACATATTCTGGGAATGTTTCCTAGCTAATCTTCTTGAAGAGTTCCCACCAATGTGGGAGTACCTCCTTGGTCCCTATTCTTGCCTCTGTGTCTCCAAAGGATGGAGGTTGAGTGAAAACCTTCTTTGTAGATGTTTTAATGACTGGTTCCAGTCTTGGAGAAAATTCTAATTGTTTTGCATCCCTTGGAGAAGAGCCTTCTCCTACCTTTGGTTATTTCAGCTTGGGCACCCTCGACGATCTCTTGGTGGTTGGATTTATTGGAGGCATTTTTCCTGCAATCAAAATAAATATTTTAGAGATGACGTTCAAAGCAACACAGGATAAGATATATATATAAAGTGTAAGAATGAAAAATATGGAGACTGGTACATACCTGTAAAGCTTGCTAAACTTGGTTATTTTTTACTCTCGAGATCTCTACAGCTTTCAAATTTCTCATTTCCTTATCTAGATGCTCTGAAACTCCTTTGCGGGAAAAATGGTTTCATTTACAATAGCTCAAGAGAATTTAAACTGGGGAAGAACTTACCTTGTCATATTAACCATTTAATTCAGGTGATGAATGGAATTTAAACAAATCTTTCGTCGAATATCTGCAACTTAAATTCATCATGGGTTGACGACGGAGGTGTGGGGGATGATGTGTTCTATCAGTAGTTTCAAATGGCTATTTTGATTCTCACATGAAGTTGTAACTTAATGCGAGATTTGGTATTAATTTACTCCTTGAAAGCTCCAAATCTAATCGTATCTAGTGCTAAACCGTCCCATCGTGTCTCTTTATCAGTGGTTGGATCAGAGATCGATGATGTGCTATGGATATTTTCCTTGATATCCTTCTACAAAAAACCTTTGATGCTGATTGATTTCATCGTATGGTGCTGGCGTGGTGATCAGGAGATCAAATTTTTCTCAAATTTCAAAGTTCTCGGAATGCAACGAAATCAGTGCCATTGCATCAGTCTCGTCTTCCTGATTCCGACAGTATATTTACTTTGTCAAACGGACTCCGTATGGAGAAGTTATCACGATCTGTTCGTCAAGTCAAACAGGCAAAAAAAAATTGGTGTTGACTGTACAGTCCGTACGGTCTGACGTGGCAGGGCCGTACAGGTCGTACAATGACGTGTCAAGTGGTGACGTGGAAACATATGGTTGGTTGATAGTTGGTGAACCAGGAGATGACACATGTCCTTTGGGTGGCAAATGATATGAGGACACGTGGCCCAATCTGTGGGCGCCACGTGTCACTCGTTGATTAGCTAAGTGGTTGTATTAAAATTTATGGGAGTCCGCGGGGTTCGACCCCCGGACCTCCCCCACTATGTAAAGTCTTCAAAAACCTCCGCTAACCAACATGCTGTTGATTGTTTCTTAATATGTATGTGGGTAATATTATATTTAAGTTGCATTTAGTATCATTTTGGCGGGGGTTCGGGTAGGGGCTTAGCCCCGACCCGTGGTCCTATTACATAAACATGTGACCATATTATATGTATGCGCGCAGTTGTTGGCGTGTGGGGTTTTTATAACCCTTGGTCATATATCATGTGCCATATGCTCGCGACCTAGAGCGCGGAGGGAAGTTACACGGTTCTATAATGACTTAACCACTTTTGCCCATGCGTGAGGTCACATGACCCATACGCCCAGGTGCCTAGGCGGTTAGGGGTTGGTGCGCCCTTAACCATTCTATGGTTTGCACTGTTGGCACGGTTGCACCCGGTGCTGGGTTTTCACACTTTAAAATGCATGTGAGCCAGGTTCAATCAAGAAGGGTGCGTTTTGTAGATTCAGAGACAACAAGCTTGAAGAGGGAGACTTCCAGGAGGCCTAACTTCTTCATTTTTCGACCGATTGAGGTGCCGAAAGAGCCCAGACAGGGGTTTTGGGACGCTCTGAAGCCATTGAAGTAGTTGGTTTGTCAGTTTGAGCATTTTAAGACATGTTTTTGAGAACTTTTTGAGAAATTAATAATAATGATCCATTGGAAGATGGACCAGGAGATGTAGCCGAAGAGAGGGGTGAACTCCTTTATCAATTGTTGTGCTTATGTGTTTATGTTCAATGATTATGCTGTTGTCTATGTGTAATTTTCATAAGTAATCCTTTAATCTATGTGTTGAAAACTGATCCATTTTCTTTAAACACATAACATTCACTTGCAATAATTTTCAAGTTTTTCAAGTCTTCTTCATTTTTAGATCAAGTTGGTATCAGAGCACTGGTTTTGAAGACTTGATTGTTTGCAAGTTTTGTTTCTGATGCTCACAAGGTTGAAACTCACAAGAGGAGAAGGTCAACTTGTGGAGCCAAGTTCTCATCCGACAAGGAGGAAGCATATTCATTCACTGCAAGTTTCAGAGAGACATTCACCAAGCATGGATCGTGCAGAAAGTCATGAACATGTTCCTGCCGAAAATGAAGATCTCAGAGAGGCTATCATGGAGCTGAGAGAGATGATGAATATTTTGATGGAAAGGAACATATTTTCACAGGGTGAAGGCTCCAACCCTTCAATTCATAAGGGAGGCGGTGGTGACAAAACTCCAGGCGGAAATGGAGGGAATGGTGCTTCTCCACCACCCTCTCCTCCATCATCTTCTTCTTCTACCAGTTCGAAACATCTTCCGAATTCTCCAAAGGGGCATTGTAAAACTCCTTCGCAAATTCCTTCATTAAAGCTTGATATAAAATTTGAATTGCCAATTTACAATGGAGAAGTTAACGCTGAAAAGTTAGATAATTGGATATGTCAAATTGAAGTATATTGTAGAATACAAAAAATTCAAGATGATGAAACCAAAATTCAACTTGCTTCATTAAGATTAGATGGTTCAACACTTATATGGTGGGAATCTAAGACTCAGGAGGAAATGAAAAAGCATGGAAATTTTTTTCTTTCTTGGAATGATTTCATTATTGCAATTAAAAAACAATTTTATCCATTGGCATATAAACAAAAGGCAACTATGGAATGGAAGAATTTTAGACAAGCTATAGGACAGAATGTACAAAGTTTTACTCAGGAATTTAGGAGAAGATCTTTGGTTTTGGGAGTTGATTTGTCTTCACAGGAAACATTGCTCAAATATATTGGTGCTTTGCATAGTTATTTTAGGCATACTATACGCATGTTTAATCCTTCGAATCTAGATGAAGTTTGTGTACAAGATACTCATTTGGAAGCAAGGGGAAGGAACGATACTCATGAGGGTTTCAAGAAGACATACAACCATGAAGACAAGGGAAACAAGAAATTCAAAGGCAATGGCAGGAAGAATGCTGCAGTGAAGAAGGAGGGAGAAAAGTTCACATGTAAACATTGTTCAAAAGAAGGCCATGATGAAGACCATTATTGGAAGCTTCATCCTGAAAGAAGACCCAAAAATTTTGGCAACAACAACAAAGGGAAGTCAAAGACTGTTGCGACTATTCTACAAGACTTAGGTTCAGATTCAGGTGATGAGGCGAAGATCACAGCCATGGGTTACCAAGGTAATGGTTTTGTTGCAAGTACTAGCTCTTCAAGTAATGCTAATGTCAATGTAACTCAACAAGATAAAATGAGAATTGAACTTTTTCATATAAGGGTTGTTTCAAAACATACTAAGATAGACACGTTATTTGATTTTGGATCACAAGCAAATCTTATTTCTGAAGAGACTGTTAAGAAACTTAAGTTGGAAACAAGTCCACATCCTAAGCCATACCCTCTTGGTTGGATATGTGATAATGCTAAATTACAAGTAACCAGGAAGTGTAAACTTAGGTTTGATATAACTGCAAATTTCGTTGATGAGGTAGAGCTTGATGTGATTCCGTTGGATATATGTGGTATTGTGTTGGGAAGTCCTTATTTGTATGATAGGAAAGCTATTTTCTATTGTCAGGAGAATAAGTATCATTTGTTTAAAGATGGGGTTGAGTACGTTGTCAGAGCTCACACTAAGAAGATGAATTTATCAATCATAAATGCAGGGCAAATGAAGAGGTTAGT
>ML783902.1:655079-704302 GCA_009831015.1 Picea engelmannii | reverse complement strand
GGGATTTCACCATAAGGGGACCACTTTGGAGTTCATCCATTTGTTTACCTTTGCATCGATTGGTTTCCACTTGGACATATAACATTCTCATCAAGGGAATCATATCAATCAATTACTTGACATCAACCAATGACATCAACCAAACCAAACCATTTACATCAATGACATATGATCCAACAATCTCCCAAGTAATCAAACCATTGGCATCAATGACAAACCATTGGCATCAATGACAACATGATCCAACATTCCTTACTTGTTTAACGATGATTTTAGACTCTCTGAAAACCTTTAGTTCTGTAATGTTCAAGTCTATGGATTTCTTTATCCCTTGTACTAGAGCTTCATACTCGATGGTTTTGTTTGTGAATTCAAATTCTACTCTACAGGACATGAAATTTTGTTTACCTTTGGGATCAATGAGGATACACCCCACTCTTGATCCTTCTTGTGACTTAGACCCATCAAACTAAAATTTCCAAACTTGTGAGAGAAAACCATTAGTTTCTTTTTTCCTACCACTTTCCTCCTTTCCTCCTATCTTCTCTGTGGGTTTTAACAGAGGTTCTTGACAGAAGAGGGTTTCTTCTGTCACCGTCGGCAAATTTTCTTGAAAATTCATTTCAGATTTTTGAGTAAGAGGGACATCATATGAAAGAGGGGAGAAATTTCCAAAATTTGAGTCACATGAATAATTGCCTAGAATGGGGAAATCTGTTGAAGAGGGTTTGTTGAGGGATTCTAGGTTGGTGACAGTATGTTTTATATATCTTTCCCTATCGATCTTGATCATATGTGTGTGTCCCATTAATGTGAACCAAAGGTGATCCCATTCTATACTAAAGTATCCATTTAACTTCTCATACCAATCTCTACTAAGTAGAAATCCATAAGATTTTGGGATATCTACTACAATGATGTCAATCACTTGAGCAAATTTCAAGTGTGTCGCCATCCTGATCATGACATATTTGAGTTCTCCCATAACTTTCACCTGGGTTATGTCTAGTTGTATCACACTTTTATTAATCTTGGAGGTTTTTGTTGAAGACTTCAAATGTCAAGAGGAACGATGGGACAAAAGGCTTTCTCTTTTTATCTTCAGAGAAAGCATTTATAGATGACTTATTTCTTATCTCTGAGAGGGATGTATTTTCTCCTTGGTCAGTGCTTGTTATAGGATTTTCTACGGACTTCAAAGCTTGTAACAGAAAGTCCTTTTGTTGGGGGATTCTACACATATCCATGATCGATATATTTACCTTCAATTTTTTCAAATATTCTGCCATGTTATAGTCTGCCTTGGGTGATTCTCATATATGAATGTTTATAGGATTTATTTGGGAGACAAAATATTCTTTCGAGTGATTAGATGTTTGTTTTCCTCTCAAAGTGTGGGCCATGACAAGGTCGTTTGAGACGGGGTGACCCCTACTTCGTGTTTTCACAGCCATGACCTCTGTGGGTGGTTCTTTAACCTCAAATAGATCATCGGAAGGCATTGGTAGGCCAGGGTCCCATATCAAAATGGTTGTTTCTTCCAGTGGGTCAACTTCTTCCTGATCAGAAATATTCATAGTTGATCCACTTGATTGTTCTGTAAGGGAAACCTTGTCTAGAAACCAGTTGGCCATCAAATTCATGGCATGCACCTATTGTTGGAAGTCTCTTTTAGAATGTTTCTCTTGGTGATAGGTACATAAAGATTTGAATGCCACATTTCCCAGGTCGATGTTTAAGTTGGTTGGGGGAGGTTCAATTGATTTGAACGAAAGATTTATTTCAAAAAAGGGTTTATAGGTCATATAGCCTTGGTTTTCTTCCCCTGCACTTATTTTCATGTCTATTATTTCGTTTGAGAACTTATTTATCATTCGTTGTAGGTATTCTATGTCTCCATTTCCTTTTTCGAGACCTTGTTTTGTTTGTTTCCCTGGGGGTCTGGTCAAAAAGAGTCTTCTCCTAGGAGGAGGTGGAACTTCCTTCTTAACTAATGAGACCTGGCATTATTTACATCCATTCATTTGGAATTCTATAGTTTTGGCTTCCTCAAAATTCTCAACTAAGGTTGTTTTGGTAGCCCTCTTCACAAACATGGAAATGGAAGCACGGAGAGCATTAGTGTATACTTCGATTTACAACTCCTTAGTGGTTTTAGCTTCAGGTTGAAATTTGTTTAGGATAGTGGTGAATCATTGATTGAAGTATTTAACCTTCTCCTTTGAACTCATGGTGGCAGTGAAAAACTAAAATATTAAAGCTCCTGTAGTGGTTTCTTCTACAAATTTATCTAAAAAATACTTTTGAAGCTTCGTCCAACTACTTATGGACCTTACAGGAAAGTTAAAATACCACGTAGAGGCCGAATTCTGAAAAGTATATGGGAAAATTTTGCATACTACATCTTCACATTGGACATTCATAAGTATAATAGCTACTATGAAGTTGTTTATATGGTCTTTAGGCAATCCTGAGGTTTCAGGGTCAAATTTAGGGAGTAACTTTTTTGGATGTCGGGGAAGATTATGTACTCGTTTGGGGATTTCCAGAGCATCTCTAGCCAACCACGATTGATTATTATGAGGTGGGTTTCCCCTTTATTCATTATGATCATTGTTATATTCCATGTCGTCCGACTCCAACACTCAGTGTTCTAAGTTAAACCCTTCCTTGTGAGAAAAATCGACGAGCTCGGAGCAATTACCGGTTGGTGTTTTGGGGATTAGATTAAGCGGATGTTCGATTTTGGTGAGGGATAAATATATCAGGTCTTCTACTGTGTGAACAAAAACTTGTTCGGGGGTGTCCACCATTGGTCTGATTACTTGTTTTCAATGAGGAAGTAACATAGTTAAGGGTAGTGCTCCAATTTTTCAGGCGTAAGCTCTTGTGATTCTTCTTAACTGATTCAACTCCTCATGGGGAAGAGTGTAAGGTATTTCAAGGAATAAATATTCTTCCTCTTGCTGGGGTGAGTTACTCATTTCAGGAGTACTCAGTGTGTGTGGGTTGTCTTGAGAATGACTAGCCATGCATGTGGGATGTTTTGAATTTATAGGCTGTGTGAAATATTGTATCATAAATATTGTTAGCCATTCATTCATCATGCCCTCCTTCTAGAGACAAATATTTTGAGGGGTCCTAAATCCATTTAACTCAACAACAGGAACCAAACCTGCCACCAAGGCCCAATTAGACTCTACAACATTGAAAAGTGGAATGGTTCTCCAGATATTGTGATCCGACCAATTAATCGATGGGATTTACATAGTGATTTATAGGATATCTTCTTGTGAAAATTCTCCTTCAGTTTGAACATTCTCTTTTTTTATTTTCTCTTATAAGTGGGTATGATAAAAGATAGGTGTTGGTATAAACCAGCTGGGTAAAGGAAAAAAGGGGGGGAACTTAACTACTGAATAAAGATGAGCTCAAGATAACCCTCATGCTCAAGCATGCAGACAAATATTTTCACACCTATGACAAGCCTAGTACTAATACATCAACTTGTTGGTATTTCAATTATTGACTGAGATACAATTATCAAAAGAAAACATACATACAATAAAATGATGGTAAGAAAATTAGTTTCCTTATCTCTAATCACTAATCACACATTAGCACAATGATTTTCTTTCCATCATTAGAGATAAGAACTATAAAAATATTGAATTGCCTAACTTGTCAATAGATTCAAAAACTCTTAATCATTACATCATCCATTCATGAGATAAAGTCGGAAGTATTTCCTCCTTATGGTCCAATAACACACACCTTTGATGTAAAAAATAAACTTGTCTCCGATCCTAAAAGGGACTTCTCAATTAAGGTAGTTCTAAAATAGTTCTTTACAATTAAAAAAATGAGGGTCTTTGCAAAAACCATTGACCCTTTCTAAAAGGTCGACCCTCTTATTTATAACAAATTATTTAATAAAAATAACTATCAAAAGTACAAGTTAAGTAAAACAAAACATCCCCACATGGTGCTTTCGTCTCTTTGTCTTCTAAGAGTCATCAAATGGTTTCACTTAAGTGGATGACTCTTCTCATACTCTGACCATTTGACAGAGAGTTCCTTGCATGTGCTGGAATACAGGAATCTATGTTGATCCATCAGGACTGAAAGGATATCCTTTATCTCCACTTCCCGTGTCTGATACTTGACTACTTTAGCACTTAACTATTGTAATACTCCCCGAGCCTTGATTGGGTGCTCCATGAACCGTTGTACTTGACACGGCACCATGTTTTCCACCTTTTCTATCTCCGCAGTCCATGATGAGTCTTGTTTTGCATGTTGTTTGAATATGTCATGCAAGTAGAAAAAGTCCTCGGGTGAGACAGATTCTGGGAGATCAATGTCTCTCATTTCTTGATTGATCGTGGTCCATCTTCTTTCGCAATCGACCCATTTTTCTTGAATCTCCTGCTAAGGTTCTTGGGACATCTTCACCGAGTATTTGATGGAATTCCTTATGCGATCGATGTTGCTGTCCTTTAGCACCCGAATGTTGTGATATTCAATGTCTCAGCCCTTTTGAACCATGTCGATGTAATCAATTATTTCCACCACTTGGTGGGCCTTCTCATACCATCTTTCCATGTCTCTGCACATAGATAGTGCCATAAGGGTATCGTCTTGGAAGTCGATTATCCTTGCAGTGAAAAGGTGCCACTCACTCGTGAATTTGTTGTAGGCATCTTGGAATTCACTTCGCAATAATCTCGTGGATTGTGTGGAGTCCTGATAGTATTTCTCCAAATGGCGTACATGCTCCAACTCCTTTAGCACAATGAACAAATCCTCTTCATATTTCCTTTCTCTATCTAGGGTGGCATCTATGATTACCATCCCTACGTTGATAAGCTCGGACATCTTGGCATGCTCTGTGCCGATCAATTTCTCCTTTGTGGTGATGAGGATGGAACTATCCAAAGTAATCATCCATTTCTTAGCGGTTATCTTCATTATGGATTTCCTCTTTCAGTTGTAGGCGATGGCTTGTATATCGATGAGCTCATTCATAGGTTCAGGGATTTGTTGCTCTCCCCAAGTAAGATTGTTTCCTAGGCTCTTGATGGTGTATATATATTCAAGAATGGGTTCCTAAACCTCTTACGTATGTTCTGATGGCTTGAACTCTGGCTGTTTCGCATCGGGTGGTAAAGTACTGGTCAAAATTGAGGAATTAGGGGAAGGTTTGGTATTTACATGGTAATTGGATGTTGAAACACTGACTTCATGTTGTGTGATTTATCCTTCTTGTTAGAGAGATGTTGGCTCATCCATTGACCTGCCCATTGGTATTCCTGGTATGTCAAGTGGCTCAACATCCAAGGCATTTTCCAACTCATGCTTGCTCTGTGGGTGTCTCTGAATTGAAGCATGGATACCTAGGGTGGATTCCTTCTTAGGTTCCATTTCCTCTGTGATTTTCACCAGAATGACCAGGGACACCTCTGAACTCTCCTCGTCATCGTAGATGGTCATTAGATCAAACATGGAATTTGGTGTACTTTTTCTCCTTGATTTCCTCGCTATATCGGGATGAGCTGAAACTTCCCCTGGTGATTTGACCTATGGTGTTAAAGCTTTAGGGTTATCTGATTTGGTGGTTTCTTCAATCTATATCAGCTCTGGGTCACTTGGTCCTCCCCCACTTTAGATTGGGTTTTAAATAGGAACATTTGTCATCTATACGAGATCTAGGTCATTATGCAACTGATCAATGACTCTTTGTGCCTCTTCCATCAAGAGAAATCCCCTTTTTTATGCCTCTGTTGTCTCTACCTCTTTGATTTCTTCCCTGGCTATGAGGGCCTCTTGAGCTAACTACTCTATTGTTTCCACTTGTTCATCCATGATCATGGCCTTGAAACTGGTCATGTTTGGGTTGGCCATCCTCTGCACCACCTCGTCTTAGTCCTGGGAGTTCTCTGTGAAGACTTCATCCTCAAATTTGTCGTGAGCATACAACCAACAGGATGATACTTGAGAAGTATGTTGGAGGACCAGACCTTTAGGGTCATGCTTGTGGAATCAGCTTGTCAAGAACCTGAGTTCATGTTGTCTCATCCCTTCTTGTTTGTCTTGAGTAGTATCCTTTACAAGATAGAAGCCCACATGGAAACCATAGGGTATGAAATACCGTTTCTTGTCTTTGACCAATGTGGCATTATATCCCTATAGGATGGTCTGATAATAGATTTATCCCAAGACCATCCAGTCTGGGACATGAGATGGTAGGAGATGTTGTTCTCTGGTGGCCCCAAACACCTTGATGTAGGTTGAGCACTCGTCCAAGTACCAATGGCCTACCTTGGCTATCAATTTGTTGGCTTTCGTCGATAGCCTTGGGATTTCCTTCTGAAAAATAATAAAATAAATGTGGGTGATGAATTCATCGCAGATGAGTGCGTAAGATTTATTGTACTTGTTCTCCCATAGCATGCTAAAATAGATTTGGACCGAGAGATTTGCAACATGCTAGCTCATATTCATGCTAGCAAAGATGTTCCTTGTGCACATGACATCGAACAGGTACGAGGCCATGTAGACATTTGGTGCATCTCCTTTGTATGAACCTGTTGTACAAAAATGCTTAATTCTTTGGAGATTATCGCTCCCTAGTTGAAGCTTCTCCCAACGATTGTAACTATGTATGCCAAAGGAATCCATGCTTTCGAAAAATTGGAGAAGTCATTTTCTCCATATAAACGGTAGGTGAGAGCCATCAAATAGATGTATGGATCCCTCAGATTAATCGTTCCATACTAGCCATTGCTCTTATTAGTGAAATTCTTGTCCTCCTTCCACCATGATGCCATCGGTCGACTCGTTTCATGGAACTCATAGAAATTTACCACGAATTCCATGTTGAGACACTCCTCTGGGTCCCTCAGCATATAGTACTTATAGAATTCTGTTGGGAGGAAAAATCTGATGCATCCACCATTCTCATCATTGATCAAGCATTTATGCCTATCCATGTGGTCGATGAGCCATTTCATAACCTCTATGTAGGGGAAAACCGAGGTTCTACTTTCCACCATGTGTAAATATGAGTGTCGGATGTTCGGGAACACCTGGTCATCGAGCGTCCTTATGTCCAGTGTTAGAAAAATAGGACCGCGGAGAAATAAAATAAAACAAATGCGGAAACAAAACACAAAAGACACAGAATACAAGAGAGACACAAATTTACGTGGTTCACCCAGTGTGGGCTACGTCCACCAGAGAAATTGCCAGGTCCTTCCTTTATTATTATCCAACAAATGAAGGGATACAACCTACATCAAAACCCGCTGTAACTTCCTCTTCTTTCTCTCACAGTCTCCTCTCTCAGAATACAATATTCACCATCATACATAGCCGTAATACATTTCCCTCATAAAAGAGGGTTGCCTTCTAGGGCAAAAAACCCTAACATAATCTCTACCATTAGATATGCCACCTTATAATGAATGGTCCAGATTTACAATGAAATTACAATATACTTTTACAAGACAATTTTTTCTTTCCCCTCTGCACTCCCCCACGTGGAAGAGTGTACATACTTCTGGGGTGTAAATACTTCATGGGGTATAAACATAGCTGAAATAAAGGACCTCTGAATCAGGAAGATAATCAGGCTTCACAACCAACATCCAGATCATTGTGTGGAACATTTTCTGGGTATACTTCTCGATTGATCCTATTAAAGAGATCCCCCCACTGTGGGAGAATTATTTTTGACCCAGTGCTTTCTGCAGTATCACCGAAGGCCAAAGGCTGGGAAAACAATTTCTTTGTTGAGGTTTTGATGACAGGCTCCATCCTGGGAGCGTACTCCAACTACCTTGTGGTCCTTGGAGAAGAACCTTCACCTATCTCTGGTAGTTTTATGTTTGGTGCTCTCAGAGAGCGTCTGGTGGTTGGATTTCTTGAAGGAATTCTTCCTCCAACTAGAGAAGAGTTTAGAGACTGTGTAAGAAACCATATGAACATATATAAATTATAACCAACAAATTGACAGACTTGGATACATACCCCTGAAGCTTTTTAAACCTAGTTTTGATAATCAAAAGGGTCAGTACAGTCTCAAGTTTCTCACTCTTCTCCTTCGGATGCTCTGGAATTCACTTACGCACAGAATGAATTTGTTCACAACATTTTTTTGACGGTCATAAGTGACACACCATCAATTGGAAGGTCAAATCCAAACTGGGGTTGTCTAAATAACCCAATCCATTTGGAATGAAATGACCTGATGGGTTTAATGGTTTCGTTGGCCAACTAAAGTACTAAAAATAATAAGAAATAAATGAAACTAATCTATAAGGCTATAATACTGAGAATATAAGTTTAATAAATTACAAACGTCAAAATAGAAAGGTGGAATATGTGCATATGATTTTAAATAGTGCATATACAATTTACAAGATTTACTAGATATCTTGCAAAATAGATGTTTTTGAAAGTGTTTATAAAAGAGATAAAGAAAAAACATACATTTTTCTGTTTTTTGTTTAATATTTAAAATCTAAAAAAAAACTAAAGAATACTAAATGAATATTATTGAAACAAGAATAGATGAACAGTCAAAGCTAATTCATGTTGTTCCTATTTCATTGATAAATGATATAACTAAAGAACTAGTAAACTAACTTTTGATTAATAAATTAAAATGAATTTAACCTTCTGTGCAATTCAAGCTCTAGGTTGTCCTTCTTATGAGGTAAACCTATAATAGAATGGTACCAATACTCCCAGAACAAACTCAAAGGTAATTTGGAACAAGAATATAACAACAGACTGATAAATGTATAGATCTAGTGATCTTATGATAATGAA
This sequence comes from Picea engelmannii, assembly GCA_009831015.1. Lineage (NCBI taxonomy): Eukaryota > Viridiplantae > Streptophyta > Pinopsida > Pinales > Pinaceae > Picea > Picea engelmannii. The sequence continues at coordinate 695,467 of ML783902.1, read as the reverse complement.
CACTTATAGTAAAGGAAACTCAATACAAAGCATTTATATAATCCACCATCCAATATCCAACATAAATCAACAATATTTAAATGAAATATTGATCAGATATGTAATATGGAACAACAAATTACAAACATAATTAAAGTTTTGAATAATATGAAATACCATACACTAATCAGACTAAATCTGTTTCAAACATAATAACATTTCATAATATAGATGCGAAAACATAATGGGTGAGCATCACACAGGTCTAAAGCCAAGTAGTGAACAACTTCTCCATTTTAGTCTTAAAACATTATGTGTCCATAATTTATCCCAACAAGGATATCCTCACTACTAAGAGTGACCAATATTTAAACTAGTTCAGGATTCACATGCTCTTATCATACAAGATAGAGTTGAATCCACAAAAAATAGATTTATTTTTCACAAATAGTATAACAAGAAACTATTCCTGTAGGAATTGATTTATCAAAATTTATTACAAAGTTTTCTCAAAATAAAAGAAAGCAACTACAAAACTATAAATAACATGATCCAATATAGTCTCTCCATGTAAGTAGCACCATAATCATCATTTCCTGTAGATAGCAAGAACAAAATTGATATTTAGAAAATAATGCTAACTAAAATTCAGAAATAGATTGGCTAGTCTTATATTAACAAATAAAATCAAAACTAAACTTCTTGTTTCGATTTTTCATTAAAGAATGAAATGAAAATTTTACCACTAGAAATTAGCAAATGAAGGATTAGACAGTTTTAAATTTATAATTCCTTTGAACTTGGTTGCATTTTTTATAATTATATTACCAGATCTTTTGGGTTTCTTATTTCCAAAATTCAAATTTGAGCTTTCATGTTCCTTGCTTTCACGATTTTCCTAAATAGTGGGTTTGTCACTGATGCTCTAATTTGGCTCAATAGAAGGGGTGGGAGAGATCCTTTCTTTTAATTCTCCCACTACCTGTTCCAACGATTTTCTGGGATAAAACATACATCATGATTTCTTAACCACAGGGGTTTTCAAAGAAATAGACATGGATTAATTAATTTAACATCCATCGGGTGAATTGAAATACTGACTTTCCTATTCTGGATTGTCCAAATTGGGGTTTACATTTAAAGGTGTGTTGACTATATTGTCGTCCTGGAAAAATCCATTTTGTCTCAGGAAATTCTCCCAATTGTCACCGATTTGTGATAGGTGTGAAAACAATTAGAGTTTAACAAGCCTGTGATGAAAAATACTTGACAGAGAGCTCAACCTTTGTTTCTTATAATGTTTCGATATTTTATATAGTCTCATTAACAAGTAAAATGGCATGTTCATATTAGACCCTATAAATAACATCAACAGTCGGACGAATCTGTGAGCAAAAACAAAACAAAAAAATCTTACCTCAACCGAAATGGAAATTCTGAGATTTTTCTCTCCAAAGAATGAGATGTATCTCGAAAATAGTCTAGTTTCTGGAAAAACTTCCTGACTGGAAGGTAAATGAGCTCATTTTAGAAATCCGTTTCCGATGGTTTCCCAAAACCTCCCGCAAAAACATGTCTCAGGTATGCAATTACAGGTTTTGAAAGAAACAAACTCAAAATCATTTGGTTCAATTCAAACCATAGGAGCCATGGTCACTGTGGAATAGATACAATAGACAATACATGAGGTAGGTTTCATCTTCCAAAATACGAGTAGTAGAGAGAGGTTTGTGCAAACTCTAATGGCACAAAAACTAGGAAGTTTGGAGACTTCCATAACTTGAAAAAATAATTTGGTGAAAATTAAAAACTAAAGGGCTCGTAGAACTATGAGCCATTACCCACAATGAATGCCAAACCCTCAAATAGTACCAAACCCCAAATCGCATAATGAATTATCTTATTAATGCTTAGGACGGTAAGGTGGATTGAAATCGTGGGTACAACATGCCTGTACCAAGCGACATGAGTGTTGATATGACTGTTGAGATCATGAGACCCATATCAAAAGTTAAACCATTGTTTTGTGCATTCAGACAATTCAAATATTACAACCAAATGATCAACTAAGGAATCGATTAAATCATGAAATCCATAAAATATAAACATTGGGGTGATAATTTAATCAATGAATTTATAAAACTTTAAGCTTAGCAACATATAGGTGCCTTCAAAGTGCAAATTCTTAGGTAGGAAAAATAATTATAGAATCATTACCAAGTTTTTATTTAAATTCATGCTTTCAGTGATGAATTTCAAAACAAAACAAACAAAAATTCAACGAAAAAATCATAAGATAAATTTAGCTCAATTATCGCCAAGAAGCTCAGAAACATAAGAGTTTATAAATGTAAGGAGGAAGCATCTAGAGAAAGATTTTATCTCTTTGTGATGAATTTTAATCATGATAAAATTTGACAGAATTGGTGGTTGCCAACAATGGCGACACGCTAGGCGAAGCAGTTATCTCTGCATCACTAGAAAAATTATATCAAGGGCACAGATGAAATAAATTTGAGAGACAGTTAACAACAAGTCAATCATTTCAACAATAACTCAGAACATAACGCAGTTTAGCATCAGATGTATTTTTGTCTAAGAAAATGTAATCTAGCATATGATTTAGATTATGAGTGTAGCGATGTTTATGCTGTTGACTTCAATACTGTTGACAGGGTCGCTGCTGCCAGCAGGCATCCATAGCCTCGACAGGGATTTCATTTAACACACTCTAGTACCTCTATCCTTTCCAAGGGTCATCCATTCATGATAAATAACATTTTCACACTTGATCAAATTAAAATACATACCTGAGGATCTTCTTAAACCCGACATTGCTTCTCTACCAGTAGATGTCTTCAGTACCCAGATGAAGTTGCCTTGGTATCATGCATGCATTTACCCATTGATAGCAGACTCTTTCAGTGTCTCGATGGGTTTACAAACACTTCCCACACATTACAGTGCTTTCAACCCTCTAGAATTTTTTTATAATTTCCAGAACTTCATGATATTCAAGAGGGTGGGGTGATACTTAAAATCTCAATAGTTCGAAATGAAAATTTCGATCATTTACAAATTATTCTTCTATTTTGATGACCTTCATCATGATTTGGACACTTAGATTTCTGTTAAGAAACCATCTCAAGGATGGGAAGGTACAGTTGAGTTGTTTTCCTTAAAACAGGGACAATGTTAGAATTTTGTTAATGATAATCACATCTTCTTGTAATTTCAATGAGAAACCAAAAACATTGATTTGAACAGAAACTTACTTCTACTGATCTGAGTTTTATCATTTACTACTCAGGTTCTTGGGAAGTTATCAACTTCTACTAATGAATGAGAATTTTTATTCCCTTCCACAAATGAAAAGGTGACTCAAACATAATTATTTAGAAAAGAAATCAAAATCAAGAGAAAAGAAAAGAAACAAAATCAAAACGGAAAAGAAAATTAAAAATATTTACAAGAGGGTGTATTAGAAACCATCAAGCGAAATATCTCTTGAGAGAGACTAGAAGGAAAAAAAGAAAAATCCTTATTAATATGAGTGCATTCCTACTCGTGGCACCTTGGGTTAGGGTTGAAATGACAGTTCAAATTTACTTATCTCTTTACTTTTCATTTAAAATTTTCATGATGACACTATGTTTTTGAAAAGAAATATTCAACGAAAACCGGAGAGAAAATGATTAAAGCGGACTTCCCTGACAACAGTCATATTATGGCTCCCTTGGTTTGCCCACTTGTGTTCATAACTGCATTATTACAAAGAGAAATAGTGAGAAATCAAACTAAAGGAAAACCTACTACTAAACATACTCTAAACTACTAAAATGGATTAAAAATGCTAAGTAAAATCGCATTTCCAGTGCATCCACAAGAACATCTTCAATCTTGGAAGGCGTAGAAAGTCGAAAATAAGAACAAAAGAATGTAGTATTTGTAGATACAAAAGAAATATGTTATTCTTACCTCCTATATATTCATTTAAGAACAAAGAAAGCATAACCTTATCATTCTTTTGAAACTTCTTGATGTATGAATCTTCCAACCATTCTGCAATATTTTCATGATATGGGTCATAATTACATCGAAGAGTGTAAGTAAGTTCGAAAAACTTGTAAATATTATGGGGCCTTGACATAACCATCAACCAAGGCCGAAGTGCCCCATCCTCCTAAAAATTCTCCAAGTGTTCATTAATTTCTTCACATGGAGGATCTAAAAAGATCATGTCATACTTACTTCCTATATATTTAGGTAGAAACAAGGCAAGCACAACTTTATCTTTATTATGAAGATTTTTTATGTACGAATCTTCAAGCCATTCTAAGATCCTGTCATAAAAATTAGGATGGAAACTATGACTTTGATGAAATGGATATATCAATGGGGAACACATCATAAGAGGATTCATGACATCAATTAGATAATTGGTTCAAACACTTCCTTTGATGAGATTGATCTTCTCAAAATGCGAAGCATAAACATTAAAATTCGAACTAATCAAAGAACGAATATGCAACGTAGAATGTTTGATATCCATAAGAAAGATTGCATTGTATTTTTCAAAAATAAATTGTGTAAAATCATCTCACAACATGTCTTTTTCCCATGTGACTGATGAAAGTGAAAGAGCATCAAATCCGACTTCATAAATGTTATGTTTGGAATTAATTTCACCAAATCGTGGCACATCGAAACGATTTGATTGTGTCGGAAAAGAGTAGGATACTATGGGTAAAGTATCAAGTCCATCGGAATCTAAGAAGAGATAAGGATATAAAGAGTAAAAGGAATGAGAAATAAGAACATGAAAAGTATCTCTTGAGATATGATATTTAACAATGGTATTCTCAAAACATTCCTCTTCACTTTCCTTAAATCTTTCACTTTGTTTTGGTGATAAATCCTTCAACATAATATGATCACATAAATTTGCCTCCTGTATGATAGATAATTCAAAAATTTGATGACAAACATCTAATATTTCATGTGGATAAGGTATGATTTATGGATGAAGGTTTAAGGTTTCTTCTTCAAATTGCAGATTTACGTCTCTAATCAGTTTCATTGGAAGGTTAGAAACCTTCAGATCATTTTCATCACCTAAGTGTTCTTCAATAACTGAATTTAAATACGGATTAGAACGAGAATTAGAAGAATGAGGACATTCACCTTGACCTGACATCTAGTATTATTCACATCTAGTATTATTCCATGATGGTCGAGGGCTAAAAATACAATGATTCAGAGGAGAAAACAATTTGATTATCAGTAAGAACCTTTTCAATAGATTCTACCTCCCTTGCTTGTTCAAAATTTTTGGATGGATTCTTCTCATCTTGTGAACACAATTTTTCTCGCAATTGAGTGATAGGATTTGTAACTGATTCATCATTCGCGATTGAATATGACTGGATGAAAGGGATGCAAGCATCATAGAGGAGATTTAGTACAAATAACATGTCGTCAAGATTAAATTTACAGAGAACATGATGGATTCTTTTTTAAAATCCTTCCGGAGATGAATTTTCATTGATTAGTAAAGTTTGGAATTCTTCACATAATTGATTGTAATCATAGTTTTCAAAAGCATCTAAAAATTCCTCTACAAATTGAAACCAATAAAATATGTGATATGTTGGAAAAGACTCAAACCAATGTTTAATCTGACCCCTGAAAGTAAAAGCGAACAATCTACATAAAACCTTTAAATCAGAAATATCATGCTTGATGCATTTACACCAAAACTTGTTAATATGATCTTTAGCAGATACATCCCCCCAACCATCAAATGAGAGTTTGGAAAAGTGTGAGACTGTCTCGTTGGGAATATCAGGCAATGAGAAATGGAAATCATGTTCCAACAGAGTGATTTGGGGAGACATGGGGAATTAAATTCATTCGAAATAAAGAATCCCGCAAGGCCAACTTGTTAGTCTACCCTACCTTCTAGTGCATTTCAAAATGACATAGAAGAAGACTTTATAAATATGGAATTATGACAGGCTGAGGGGTAAAACATTTAATCATTAAAATTACCTCGGCCCTCCTTCTAGCGCCATTTGTTGATGGGTATAACTGAAACACCATCAACTAGAAGGTCAAATCTTGACCAGGGTTATCTAAATAACCCAAGCCGTTTGGAATGAAATGACTCGACGAGTTCAATGGCTCCATTGGCCAACTAAAGTACTAAAAATAATAAGAAATAAATGAAACTAATCTATAAGGCTATCATACTGAGAATATAATTTTAATAATGTACAAACGTCAAAATAGAAAGTTGGAATATGTGCATATACAATTTACAAGATTTACTAGATATCTTGCGAAATATATGTTTTTGAATGTGTTTATAAAAGAGATAAAGAAAACAGATACATTTTTCTGTTTTCTAGTTAATATTTGAAATCGAAAAAAAAAAATAAAGAATACTAAATGAATATTATTGAAACAAGAATAGATTAACAATCAAAGCTAATTCAAGTTGTTCTTATTTCATTAATAAATGATATAACTAGAGAACTAGTAAACTAACCTTTGACTAATCAATTAAAATGAATTTATCCTCTTGTGCAATTCAAGCTCCAGGTTGTCCTGCTGATGTGGTAAACCTGTAACAGAACGGTACCAATACTCCCAGAACAAACTCAAAGGTGATTTGGAGCAACGGATAGATAAATGTACAGATCTAGTGATCTTATGATAATGAAAACTTATAATAAAGGAAAATCAATACAAAGCATTCATATAATCCATTATCCAATATCCAACATAAATCAACAATATTTAAATGAAAGATTGATCACAGATGTAATATGGAACAACAAATTACAGACATAATTAAAGTGTTGAATAATATGAAATACCATACACTAATCAGACTAAATGTGTGTCAAACATAATAACATTTCATAAGATAGATGAGAAAACATATTGGGTGAGCGTCACACAGGTCTAAAGCCAAGTAGTGAACAACTTCTCCATTTTAGTCTTCAAAAATTATGTTTCCATAATGTATCGCAGCAAATATGTCCTCACTACTAAGAGTGACCAATATTTAAACTAGTTCAGGATTCACATGCTCTTATCATACAAGATAGATTTGAATCCACAAAAAATAGATTTGTTTTTCAATAATAGTATAACAGGAAACTATTCATGTAGGAATTGATTTATCAAAATTGATTACAAAGTTTTCTCAAAATAAAAGAAAGAAACTACAGAACTATAAAGAACATGATCCAAGATAGTCTCTCCATGTAAGTAGCACCATAATCATCATTTCCTATAGATAGAAAAAATGAAATTGATATTCAGAAAATAATGCTAACTAAAATTCAGAAATAGACTGGCTAGTCTTATATTAACAAATAAAATCAAAACTAAATCTTCCTATTTCGATTTTTCATAATAGAATGAAATAAAATCATTTTTACCATAAGAAATTAGCAAATGAAGGGTTAGACAGTTCTGAATTTATGATTGCATTGAACTTGGTTTCATTTTCGATAATTATATTACTGGATCTTTTGGGTCTCTTATTTCTAAAATTCAAATCTAAGCTTTCTTGTTTCTTTCTTTTACGATTTTCCTAGACAATGGGTTTGTCACTAACGCTTTGATTTGGCTCAATAGCAGGGGTAAGAGATATCCTTTCTTTTAATTCGCCCACTACCCGTTCCAACGATTTTCTAGATGAAAACATACATTGTGATTACCACTGGGGTTTTCAAGGCAATAGACACAAATTTATTAATTTCATAGCCATCAGGTGATTTGAAATCCTGACTTTCCTATTCTGGACTGTCCAAATTGGGGTTTACATTTAAATGTGGGTTGACTATATTGTCGTCCTAGGAAAATCCATTTTAGCTCAGGAAACTCTCCCAATTGTCACTTATTTGTGATAGGTGTGACTGCAATAGGATTTTAATGAGTCTGTGATGAAAAAGACTCGATAGAGAGCTCAAGATCTATTTCTTATAATGTTTCAATATTTTATACAGGTTCATTAACAAGTAAAATGGCATGTTCAGATTAGATCCTATAAATAACATCAACAATCGGATGAATCTCTGAGAAAAAACAAAACAAAAAATGCTTACTCAACCGAAATGAAAATTCTGATATTTTTGTCTCCAAAGAAAGAGATGTATCTATGAAATAGTCTAGTTTCGGGAAAAAACTACCCACATGGAAGGTAAATGAGCCCATTTTGGAAATGGGTTTCTGATGGTTTCCACAAATTGTTAACCGTTTTCCTAGAAAACCACCCGAAAAACATGTCTCAGGTATGCAATTATGGGTTTTGAAAAAAAACAAACTCATAATCATTTGGTTCAATTCGAACCACATGAGCCATAGTCACTGTGGAATAGATACAATATAAAATACAAGAGGTAGGTTTAGGCTTCCAAAATATGAGTAGCGGAGAGAGGTCTATGCAGACTGTAATGGCACGAAAACTAGGAAGTTTGGAGACTGCCATAACTTGAAAAAAAGAGTTGGTGAAAACAAAAAACTAGAGGGCTCGTAGAACTATGAGCCATTACCCATGATGAATTCCAAACCCTACAACAATACCAAACCCCAAATTTCATAATGAATGATCTCATTAATGCTCAGGACAACAAGGTGGATTGAAATCATGGGTACAACATGCCTGTACCAAGCGACATGAGTGTTGATATGACTGTTGAGATCATGAGACCCATATCAAAAGTTAAACCATTTTTTTGTGCATTCGGACAATTCAATTATTACAACCAAATGATCAACCAAGGGATCGATTAAATCATGAAATCCATAAAACATAAAGATTGCGGTGATAATTTAATCAATGAATTTATAAAACTTGAAGCTTAGCAACATATAGGTGCCTTCAAAGTGCAAATTCTTAGGTAGGAAAAATAACTACAGAATCATTACCAATTTTTTATTTAAATGCATGCTTTCAGTCATGAATTTCAAAACAAAACAAACAATAATTCAACGAAAAACTCATAAGATAAATTTAGCTCAATAATCGCTAAGAATCTCAGAAACATAAGTGGTTATAAATGTAAGGAGGAGGCATCTAGAGAAATATTTTATCTCTTTGTGATGACTTTTAATCAGGATAAAATTTGACAGAATTGGTGGCTGCCAACAATGGCGACACGCTGGGTGAAGAAGTTATTTGTGCATCACTAGAAAATTTATATCAGGGGTAGAGATGAAATAAATTTGAGAGACAGTTAACGACAGATCAAGCATTTCAAAAATAACTCAGAACATAACGTGATTTATCATCAGATGTATTTCTATCTAAGAAAACGTAATCTGGCATCTGATTTAGATTACGAGTGTAGTGATGTTTATGCAGTTCACTTCGATACTGTTGACAGGGTTACTGCTACCAGCAGGCATCCATATCCTTAGCAGGGATGTTAGTTAACCCACTCTAGTACCTCTATCCTGTTCAAGAGTCATCCATTAATGATAAAGAGAATTTTCACACTTGATCAATTTAAAAGACATGCATGAGGATATTCGTAAACCCGACATTGCTTCCCTACTAGCAAGCATGTTCAGTATCTCGGTGAAGTTTCCTTGGTATCATGCATGCATTTACCTGCTGCCATCAGACCTTCAGTGTCTCGGTGGGTTTATAAACACTTCCCACACATTACAGTGCTTTTAACCCTCTAGAATTTGTTTATAATTTCCTGAACTTCATGATATTCAAGAGGGCGGGGTGATACTAAAAATCTCAATAGTTCGGAAGGAAAATTTCGATCATTTAAAAATTATTCTTTTGTTTTGATGACCTTCATCATGATTTGGACACTTATATTTCTATTAAGAAACCATATCGAGGATGGGAAGGTACAGTTGAGTTGTTTTCCTTAAAATAGGGACAACGTTAGAAGTTTGTTAATGATAATCATGTCTTCTTGTAATTTCAATGAGAAACCAAAAACAGTGATTTGAACAGAAACTTACTTCTGTTGATCTGAGTTTTATCACTTACTGCTTAGGTTATTGGGAAGTTATAAACTATTGCTAATGAATGAGAATTTGGATTCCCTTCCACAAATGAAATGGTGACTCAAAAAATTATTTAGAAAACAAATCAAAATCAAGCAAAATCAAAAGAACCAAAATCAAAACGGAAAAGAAAATTAAAAATATTTATAAGAGGGTGTATTAGAAACCATCAAGCGAAATATATCTTAAGAGAGACTAAAATAAAAAAAAAGAAAAATACTTATTAATATGAGTGCAGTACTACTCGTGGCACCTTGTGTTAGGGTTGAAATGACAGTTCAAATTTACTTATCTCTTTACTTTTCATTTAAAATTTTCATGATGACACTGCTTTTTTGAAAATAAATATTCAACGAAAAGCAGAGAGAAAAGGATTGAAGAGGAATTCCCTAACAATAGTCATATTATGGATCCCTTGGTTTTCCCACTTGTGTTCATAACTACATTATTACAAAGAGAAACAGTGAGAAATCAAACCAAAGGAAAACCTACTACTAAACCTACTCTAAACTACTAAAATAGATGAAAAATGCTAAGTAAAATCGTATTTCCAGTGCATCCACAAGAACATCTTCAATCCTGCAAGGCGTAGAAAGTCGAAAATCAGAACAAAAGACTATAGTATTTTCAGATACAAAATAATAATGTTATGCTTACCTCCTATATATTCATTTAAGAAAAAATAAATCACAACCTTACCATTCTTTTGAAACTTCTTGATGTATGAATCTTCTAACCATTTTTCAATCTTGTCGTGATATGGGTCATAATGGCATGGAGTGTAAGTAAGTTTGAAAAACTTTTCAAGATTAGGGGGACCTGACATAACCATCAACCAAGGCCGAAGTGCCCCATCCTCCTGAAAATTCTCCAAGTGTTCATTAATTTCTTCACATGGAGGATCTAAAAAAATCATGTCATACTTACTTCCTATATATTCAGGTAGAAACAAGGAAAGCACAACTTTATCTTTATTATGAAGATTTTTTATGTATGAATCTTCAAGCCATTCTAAGATTATGTCATAAAAATTAGAATGCAAATTATGACTTTGATGAAATGGATATATCAATGGGGAACACATCATAAGAGGATTCATGACATCAATTAGATCATTGGTTCAAACACTTCCTTTGATGAGATTGATCTTTTCAAAATGCGAAGCATAAACATTAAAATTCGAACTAATCAAAGAACGAATATGGAACGTAGAATGTTTGATCTCCATAAGAGAGAGTGCATTGTATTTTTCAAAAATAAATCGTGTAAAATCATATTGCAACATGTCTTTTTCCCATATGAGTGATGAGAGTGAAAGAGCGTCAAATCTGACTTCATAAATGTTATGTTTGGAATTAATTTCACCAAATCTTAGCATATCGAAAATATTTGATTGTGGTGGAAAAGAGTAGGATATTGTGGGTAAAGTATCATGTCCAATAGAATCTAAGAAGAGATAAGGATATAAATAGTAAAAGGAATCATAAATGAGCACATGAAAAGAGTCTCTTGAGCTATGATATTTAACAATGGTATCCTCAAAACATTCCTCTTCACTTTCCTTAAAACTTTCACTTTGTTTTGGTGATAAATCCTTCAACATAATATGATCGTGTAAATTTACCTCCTATATGATAGATAATTCAAAAATTTCACGACAAACATCTAATCTTTCATGTGGATAAGGTATGATTTGTGGATGAAGGTTTAAGGTTTCTTCTTCAAATTGCAGATTTACGTCTCTAATCAGTTTCATTGGAATGTTAGGAAGCTTAAGATATTTTTAATCACCTAAGTGTTCTTCAATAACTGAATTTAAATACTGATATAAGTTTAATAATTTACAAACTTCAAAATAGAAAGGTGGAATATGTGCATATGATTATAAACAATGCATATACAATTTACAAGATTTACTAGATATCTTGCAAAATAGATGTTTTTGAAAGTGTTTATAAAAGAGATAAAGAAAACACATACATTTTTCTGTTTTCTGTTTAATATTTAAAATCTAAAAAAAACTAAAGAATACTAAATGAATATTATTGAAACAAGAATAGATGAACAGTCAAAGCTAATTCAATTTTTTCCTATTTCATTGATAAATGATCTAACTAAAGAACTAGTAAACTAACCTGTGATTAATCAATTAAAATGAATTTATCCTCCTGTGCAATTCAAGCTCCAGGCTATCCTGCTTATGAGGTAAACCTGTAACAGAATGAGATCAATACTCCCAGAACAAACTCAAAGGTGCTTTGGAACAAGAATACAACATCAGACTGATAAATTTATAGATCTAGTGATCTTATGATAATGAACACTTCTAATAAAGGAAACTCAATACAAAGAATTCATATAATCCATCATCCAATATCCAACATAAATCAACAATATTTAAATGAAAGATTGATCATAGATGTAATATGGAACAACAAATTATAGACATAATTAAAGTGTTGAATAATATGAAATACCATACACTAATCAGACTAAAGTTGTTTCAAACGTAATAACATTTCACAAGATAGATGTGAAAACATAATGGGTGAGCGTCATACAGGTCTAAAGAAAAGTAGTGAACAACCTCTCCATTTTAGTCTTCAAAACTTATGTGTCCATAATGTATCCCAACAAAGATGTCCTCACTACTAAGAGTGACCAATATTTAAACTAGTTTAGGATTCACATGCTCTTGTCATACAAGATAGAGTTGAATACACAAAAAATAGATTTGTTTTTCAAAAATAGTATAAGAGGAAACTATTCCTCTAGGAATTGATTTATAAAAATTTATTACAAAGTTTTATCAAAATAAAACAAAGAAACTACAAAACTATAAAGCACATGATCCAAGGTAGTCTCACCATATAAGTAGCACCATAATCATCATTTACTGTAGATAGAAAAAACAAAATTGATATTTAGAAAATAATGCTAGCTAAAATTTAGAAATAGACCGACTAGTCTTATATTAACAAATAAAATATTTTTTCACCAAGTGCTCCTGATTCTCCTACAATTCGTTGGCCTTGCGACCCTTTTTCCCTCCAGCCTCCTCCTCGACGCTGCCTAATTTCTCCCTGCCGGCTCTACTTCAGAGTCCGTCCTCAACAACCAATGGTGGTTTCCACCTCACCTTCTCCTCAGCACGGCGGTGCCCACCCTGGTGTTGTTGTGGTGGTGGTTACTGGGCCTCCTCCTTTAGCCTCGTCTCCCTCTTCCAGGACACTCTCTTTCCATCAAGGATGCGCTCCCCTTGGTGCTTCATCGACATCGACTTTAGGTCCTATCCATCCAACTCCAAGCCCCTCCTTCAAAGAGGTGGCTTCACACTAGGGAAATCCGCATGCAATGGCTCCTGAGGTTACCTCTCGTCAGGGTCACCTGTGCGGGCTGCATGCAAAAGTTCCTAATGCTCTGGCAGTCTCCCTTCAAATGCTACAGGAAGCCCTAACTCATGCTCAATATTACAAAAAGCATTCTTTGGTTTGACAGTTTAATGGATTCTGGCCCAATCTTCTAGATCTCCTCTCTTGGATCTCTTTCGACTAGTACCTACTCTTAGATGGAGAAATCATTACCTGCCCCTGTGCAAAGGGGTTTTTTGTGGTAGGTTTCGAATGTACAAATGATAGAGACAAGGTGTTTAACTTTGGGCTATGGTTCTGGGGCAGGGCAGGTCTTTCCATTCAACTTTGGACCCCTGCCTTTGACCCTTCCATGGAATGCATATCATCAACTCCAGTTTGGGTGAGACTTCTGTATTTTCCCCTGCATTTCTGGGGGGATGAGTCTCTTCAATCTATTGGAAATGGCCTCGGCAAGTTCCTATGCAGAATCTCGTATTCCAGGCCAGCCCTCTCCACCTTCACTCAAATCTGTGTAGAAATGGATTTCACCAAAGGTTTCCCAACTTAAATAATTCTTCAAGGCAAGGACTACTCAAGGAACCAAAAAATCGACTATGACAATCTCAGTTTCAGGTGTAGGAACTGTTTCGAAACGAGGCATATAGCCGACAACAGTGAAAAACTACCTAGGAAAAAAAGGTCGACCAAGAGCCAAAGATCGACCTGGTGGATGGGGGCTCCAACAGAACAACACTCTGAAAGAAAGGTCCAAGGAATGACAGAAGATGCAGAAGCCAGAATCAAAGCCCCTACTATAGGGAATGATCAGGCATAAGCCATTCCCAAGTCGCCAACCCAACCAAAACCCTAGAACTTATGCTGGGAAGATCTAGATGACGAGGAAGACCCTCTAGGCCAAACGAAAATTCAATCTCAGGAACAAAGCAAGGAATGGTGCATGGTGTCGAAAAAGAAAAAAAACTTCCAAGCTAGAAATGATGTAATGATGTGAAGTCGTTCAGGCTAGCTAAAATAGTTTTGGTTCCCAGAATTTGTTCTGTGCTAGGATCTTCAAGCATTTGTTTTCCCATTTACAGGAAAAATATTAAATATTGTATTGAACCCAGTGGCATGCCCACTATTTTTAATATAAAAATCCTCTAACCGTTACTGTCAAAAAAAAAAAAATCAAAACTAAATCTTCCTATTTCGATTTTTCATAACATAATGAAATAAAATCATTTTTACCATTAGAAATTAGCAAATGAAGGATTAGACAGTTCTGAATTTATGATTTCATTGAACTTGGTTGCATTTTCAATAATTATATTATCATATCTTTTGGGTCTATTATTTCTAAAATTCAATTCTGAGCTTTCTTGTTTCTTTCTTTTACGATTTTATTAGACAGTGGGTTTTTCACTAACGCTATGATTTGGCTCAATATTAGGGGTAGGAGAGGTCCTTTCTTTTAATTTTCCCACTACTTGTTCCAACAATTTTCTGGGCAAAAACATACATCATGATTTCTTAACCACGGGGGTTTTCAAAGCAATAGACACAGATTCATTAATTTCACAACCATCAGGTGAATTGAAATCCTGAATTTCTTGTTCTAGACTGTCCAAATTGGGGTTTGCATTTAAAGGTGGGTTGATTGTATTGTCTTCCTAGGCAAATCCATTTTGGCTCAGGAAACTCTCTCAATTGTCACTGATTTGTGATAGGTATGACAACAACAGGATTTTAATGAGCCTATGATGAAAAAGACTCGACAGAGAGCTCAAGCTCATTTTCTTATAATGTTTCGATATTTTATACAGGTTAATTAAAAATTAAAATGGCATTTCCATATTAAACCCTATAAATAACATCAACAGTTGGATGAATCTCTGAGAAAAAACAAAACAAAAAATGCTTACCTCAATCAAAATGAAAATTATGATATTTTTCTCTCCAAAGAACAGGATGTATCTATGAAATGGTCTATTTTCTAGAAACACTTCCCACACAGAAGGTAAATGATCTCATTTCATAAATGGGTTTCCGATGGTTTCCCGAAATTTTTAATTGTTTGCCCATGATACCTCTCGCAAAAACATGTCTCAAGTATGCAATTACGGGTTTTGAAAAAAACAAACTTAGAATCATTTGGTTCAATTCGAACCAAAGGAGCCATGGTCACTATGGAATAGATACAATAGATAATATAGGAGTTAGGTTCCATCTTCCAAAAGACAAGTAGAAGAGAGAGGTCTGTGATAACTATAATGGCACGAAAACTAGGAAGATTGGAGACTGCCATAACTTGAAAAAAGGAGTTGGTGAAAACAAAAAACTAGAGGGCTTGTAGAACTATGAGCCATTACCCACGATGAATGCCAAAACCTCCAACAGTACCAAACCCCAAATCACATAATGAATGATCTGATTAATGCTCAGGACAACAAGGTGGATTGAAATAATGGGTACAACATGCCTGTACCAAGTGACATGAGTGTTGATATGACTGTTGAGATCATGAGACCCATATCAAAAGTTAAACAAATGTTTTGTCCATTCAGACAAGTCAAAGATTACAACCAAATGATCAACCAAGGAATCGATTAAATCATGAAATCCATAAAACATAAAGATTGTGGTGATAATTTAAATAATGAATTTATAAAAATTGAAGCTTAGCAACATATAGGTGCCTTCAAAGCTCAAATTCTTAGGTAGGAAAAATAAATACAGAATCATTTCCAAGTTTTTGTTTAAATTCATGCTTTCAGTCATTAATTTCAAAACAAAACAAATGAAAATTCAACGAAAACCTCATAAGATAAATTTATCTCAATAATCGCCAAGAAGCTCAGAAACATAAGCGTTTATAAACATAAGGAGGAGGCAAATAGAGAAAGATTTTATCTCTTTGTGATGACTTTTAATCATGATAAAATTTGACAGAATTGGTGGCTTCCATCATGGTTCTAGACATTTAAACATGGATGATATTTTTGTGTCGCATCAACCATTCAATTTGGGTTATGAGTGAAATTTCAACAAATATGTCACCGGATATTCATAGGAGTTTAAAATTAAATTCATCGTGGGTTGACGACGGAGGCGTGAGTGGTAATGTGGTCTATCGACGATTTCAAAATGTTTTTGTCTAATCGACGCATAGGGTAGAAACTAATGCAGGATCAGGAATTAAATATTTCTTTAAATGTCCAAAATCTGATTGTATCTAATGTCGCAAACATCCCATCATCCTGCTCTTTCATTTGGTGGATCGGTTATCAGGATTGTGTTGTGAACATTTTTGTTGATATCCTCCTACAAAATCTATGATGTAGATCGATCTTACCGTACAATTCTAACATGGAAAATATGACTCAGAGGTGTGACTAGGACCTAGGGAACCAAAAATTACCCAGGATAAGACTAGACCATACGACCCTCTTACCTTATAAAGACACGCGGCGTTTGAGAACAGTGACTTAATTCACTCGTGTTAATCGGAGTCAGGAATTTCTTTAATATATTCATTGTAAAACCAAATCCTAACTTGTTGTTGCCCAAAAGTGTCAAGGATCGGCGATCGACAATAAACCTATCCAAGTTCTCTAAGATCGACTCCCTCAAAAAAATATCGATGCGGAAAACACATCGGGGATCTGCGATCGGAGATAACTTTATCACGGTTGATTTTTTTTTTGTGATCCTTTTGGATTTTCCTCAATCCCATTAAAGCGCATCAGGCATCAACTATCGAATTTTTTTTTATGTCCTTTGCTAACGTCTTTCTTCCTCATATTTTACCGATTCTAAAGGGGATCAGATATCTCTCGAACCTTTGTGTGAACAACCTATGTAAACTAAAAATGCCTTCTATCGATGCCTATAAGGATCAACGATTGACGACTGTTGTTTTTGTGTGATTCCTTTACTTACTTGAATTCTTTCCGACGTTGAACCTGAGCGCGTTAGGTGCATGGTTTAGTTGTTGATTCTTAATTCAGGTGTTAAGGTATTTTATACATGAGGTTTCATAAGTTCAAAAAAAAATCAATAGGTGATAAGAGTCATGAAGACAATCAAAGATAAAAAAAATCCCAAAATGAAGTCGAGTAAGACAGTGCAGAAAACAAGCGTTACCCAAAAAGTGACAAAATTTGATAAGGATTTTAGGGTGTGTTGAGTGCTCAACAGGTTGCAATCCAAAAAATCCAACCCCCACTTGGTAAAAGGACCGATGGTAATGAATGGATGGATATGGTTTCAATGCGAGTGCATCTTCCAAGTGAACACCTGCTAGGGGTGACACTTCTTAACCACTTCAACATAATCTTTAAAAAAAATGCCCAAAAATAACTGGGTCGCAAAATTTTATGGGTTGTTGCAAGCTCAGATATATGAAAACCACAAGCCCCATTGTGGCAGTCATTTAGAACAGAATCAACTTCTTCGTGAGTTAATAAATGATGCAAGATATTGTCTACTCCTCGACAATACAAAGTTTCGTCGACGATAATATAGTTCTTAGCTTGGTATCGTATATGTCGTCGGTCATCTCTCGAGAGATGCTGAGGGAACTTCAAAGTTTGAATATAGACAACAATATCTCCATACCATGGGTCTAATGACAAGACAAGGAAAATGTGTTCATTTGCAAATGAATCAACATTAATAATATCCTCATCTAACCAAGGGAAGTTGGATATTAACTCTGCAAAAACTAGCAATTTCTTGGATTTTGCATAAGCTAAATCGATATCAAATTCTTATAAAATGAAAATCCATTTATTGTATTTCCCCCCTATGATACGCCTAGTAAGGATGTATTGAAATGCATTGACATTGGAAAACACAGTGGTTTTTTAAAGCAATATATAGTGTCGTAATCGTTGAACTGCATGAACAACAATCAAAGCTAGCTTTTGAACATGAGAATATTTGAGTTCAGTTCCAACTAAGTTTAGACTAAGATAGTAAATTATGTTCTCACGAAACTCTCCATCCTCTTGAACGAAAACCATACAAATCGTCTCTTCATATGAGGATATATAAATCAAGTAATCTCTGTCATATTCTGGAGACTTCAACAGAGGTGTCGATACCAAGACTTTCTTCAAAGCATCGAAGGATTCTTGGGCTCACTCATCCCAGATAAAAGGAGTGTCCTTCTTTAAGAGATGCATGAAACCTTTAGTAATATTGTCATAATTCACTATAAACCATTGTAAAAAGTTATATTTCCCCTGTAAACCTTGAAGTTGATGAATAGTGCGCAGGGGAGGAAATCGAAGTATTTCCTCAACCTTTAATTGATCCACCATGATCCCAGTATCAGAGACTAAAAATCCTATAAGTTGACCTGCCCTAACACAAAATATGCATTTATGAGGGTTCAAACGGATGCAGTAATGGTGAAATATTTCAAAAACTAGCCAAAGGTGTGTAGGGTGATCCATTCTCTTACGAGAGTGAGTAGCAATATCGTCAAGATAGGCTTCGACTATATGCTTGAGATAGTGAAATGCGAAGGCCATAGCTCATTGGAAGGTTTCTCCGGAATTCTTAAGGCCAAAAGGGATCTTTTGGTATGCGAATGTACCCCAAGTACAAATAAATGTAGTATTATGTTGGTCCTCGAGCTTAGTATGAATTTGGTTATGTCCTGAAAATCCATCCATAAAAGAAAAAAATTCACTTCCCACACACTCATAGAGAATCTGATCAATGAAGGGTTTTAGGAAGTTTTCTTTGGGACATGCCTTATTCAGGTCAAGAAAATCCATGCATACACGAATGGTTCCTTGATTTTATTCACAGGAATGGGATTGGATACCCATTTAGTCAAAAGAACTGGGTAGATAAAGCCAACATTAAGCATTTTTTCTACCTTTGCCTTAATAGCAGGGGCCTTCCTAGGATTGGCAACTCTAATTCATTATGGAATAGGTTTAGGATCCAGATAGGTTTTAATCTCATGTTCGACAATTCGAGGGTCAATTCCTGACATCTCTTCATACAACCAAGTGAATACATCGCGAAATCTTTTGAAGAGCTCGGTGTAGATCATAATTTATTCCAACGAACAATCTGCACAGATGTATACATTTTCAAACTTGCCAGGAATATGAGAGATATCGATCATGAAAGTGGGAGAGATATTTTCCATGTTTCTTTAGGCATAAATGTCATGTGTATCAAGTGAAACTATGACATGATCGACTATCTCGCTCAAGGTCGATCTAAAATCATCTTGCTCAATTCTAGGAAGCTCTGGGAGAAAATAAGAGCGATGGTGCATATCATCCCATGGCCTATCATAACCATTCATGGTATTTATGATTTCTTCATCCAATGGGTAAATTATCGTCAAGGAAGTCACATGAACAAGATGATGAAGTGTCCCATATAGGCTCCAGAACAAGATCATCTTCATCTGTCTGTGAGGTAATAGGATCTGTATCGATGGAAGAGTCAAGAACAACCTGATACACTGTCTCTGATGCCGATAGTGGCATAGCCATTCTAGTATGTGATTGACCTGCACAAGACGCATTCGAGGAAGGTAGGGTCCAAGGATCGTTAAAATACAAAGTGCGGAAAGGAAAAAACCTTATTGATGAAGAAGACCTACTATACATAGCGTAGATATGATGAAATGGTACCATGAAATTGAAGGTACCCATAAGGGATGAATACATTCCAACACTGAAATTATCAGTTGTCGGCTAATAATTGTCAATCACGAGGATCGACGATCCAACTGATGCATTAGGGATAGCATACGTAAAGGAAAACTGGTCGATTGTCATGATCTTCCCATCGTGAGGAAAGAAAAGAGTACGGAATATGGATGATATGATTTCAGTCATAACATAAGTCCAATTGCATCCTAGTAACAATTTATAGTCAAGATGCACATCAACAACCTGGACATCCACCTCCACCATAGTCCAGTCTAAATAGACCGGGAAGGCAGGAAGAATACCGTGGGGGAGGAAATAATGACTGTTAAAATAGGTCAACATGGTCAGAGATTGAGAGAGGTTTGGAGAGTCAAGGGATTTCCAACAGACAAGGGACATCATGCATGTTGCATCACCTTCATCAATAAC
Organism: Picea engelmannii; assembly: GCA_009831015.1. Lineage (NCBI taxonomy): Eukaryota > Viridiplantae > Streptophyta > Pinopsida > Pinales > Pinaceae > Picea > Picea engelmannii. Next base: position 674,976 of record ML783902.1, on the reverse strand, counting down.
AATATGTTTGATGGTATAATTTGAGTAACCCATGTGGGTTTGGAATGAAACATGGGAAGGAAAGCGAGGCTTCACATCCCTGACATCAAACTTAATAACTTTAGAGCCACAACGATCTATAGTTCCTAACGTAGATAACAAGGAATTCCTCTATGAAGGACACGTTTGGAGTACCTCCAGAGCCAACATCGCACAAGGGGTTTGACCCATATCCTCAACAATAGAGTAATTTTGGGCAGCTCTAGCATTAGGATTGTGGGTAGAGTGCTTGAGTACTCCTTTTGGAATACGAGGCAGGGGATCTGATTTTTCGATCTATAAAGGAGTCTCCAAAGGAGGGGGATACTCTAGACCAAGTACATTATGTTAAGAATTGTAATCTCAAGACCGAGTGGCTACATTAACCTCATACTTAACCATATTGATGCATACAAGGTCATTGTATTGTGTCGGTGGGTTTTGAATCCCACTTGTTGCATTTCAATCATTCGAGGAGATCTAGGCCATGTGTTGATTATATGGAAAAGTATTAGTCAACACAATAGGTGGTAGAGATAAAAGCATCACAACTTCCTCAAGTTTGGGGCACAAGTGGGTAAGGTGATCATTTATACAAAGATTGTAGGGAAACTTTACCTTCTGAATTCTCATTATTACCATTGTCCTTGGGTTTATTTCTATTCTTCCCACCCTTATGATTGTTACCACATCCTTTCTTTTTATTCCCTCCTGGTTGTTGGTTACCATTCAGGTTGGTCGACGATTACACAAAATGTACATCCGCCAATTGAGTGGTAGTGGAGGACATAAATGAATCTTTCCCTCCTACAAACTGGTTTAGAGACAACTCTTTTAACTGGCTTGTCACCAAGTCTTCATATTTCACATTGGAAGATCCTACAGTGCCATCATAATGAGGCCCAAGATTTTTTCTAGGGTCATAGTTTGACCTCGGTGCCTCTGGAATAATCTCATATAACATCCCAGACTAAGAATATATAAGATATAATTTCTAGGATTTAAAAATCACTTCTTCCTCATATGTAACCCCAGATGTAGAAACATCCTTCAAAATATACGAATGTAGAGACTTAAGGAACCACTCTAGCAGGAATTCCAGAGGTATGTAAGCCTTGATCAACCTCTTCTTTCTAGGCCACTATTGGATGTGAACTAATATATGCATGGCTTTGTGATAACGAAAGACTGACATAAGTTCTATGCCATCATCACAACGAACTGGAAATTGGAAGTGGTTGAGGAATACTAAAACCATAAGATTAAAAGTTTCATACGCCCCCCCTGGTAGCTATAGGTACCATTTCACAGAAACCTCCATGAGGGTGCATTGAAACAATCTTAAACGAATAGAGAAATAATTAAGGGAATTCGAAGAGCACCAAATTTTAAATGTAGTGACATGATCACTAGGATCCTCACCAATATTTCCTTTGAATTTTATAATATCCGAAGGAATCTTGGTGGGGACGGGGAGCCATGTCGGATCATGACGGATAGGGTCATTCATTAATCTAGAAAATTCTGGCATATTGAGCATGGCCATGAAAGGGAGATGAGGTTGTGACATCAATCCCTAAGCTCCATGGAAATATTGTTGTTGGGAAATCACATCCCATTCAGGGTTCTGGTATGTACCATGACCCTGTTCGGGGTTGTAAGACCCTTCTCTGAACTGATTCATGAAGGGTTGGTTGGGAATCATTCCAGTATGAAAGTTATGATGAGGATTGTAAACATTTACCCCAACGGGAGTAGCTCTAAGTTGGGGGTTGCACAAGGTATGAAACTGACCTCCTCACAGTGTGAATCCAGAGGATAAATATGGATTCTCCATGCTAAACGTGTTGGTCGGAATCGGTGCAAAGGAGGTAGGTGTAAAGGATGGGCCATAAGAAGTAGCTTGTCCTCCAGGTTGACCAATCCATCCAGGAGCATTAGGACCAATATTAGAACTAGGGTGAAAAGGAGGAAGGCCTCCAAACAAAAATGGAGTATGTGAAGGAGCCATGCCCCCAAGTCCAATACTAGTATTCAAATTAGATGCTAGGATGGAGGATGAAAATTGCGATGTGAAATTCGTCATCCCATAAGAAAAATGGCTAGAGGTTGTAGGGATGGAATGAATATTGTATCTTGACGAGTGACAAAGGGACTCAAAATGGTTCATGGCTATAGGTTGAGTATTCACTATAGGATGAACATGAGTGATGATAGGAACCTATGACACTACAACCATTGTGGTTGAAGGTGACGAAGGAGTACCGTTAACTATAGGGGGTATGGGAGTCAAAGGATTCCCAGTATCTTTCTGACTCGATTTAGTACTCATCCTTGTATGATCACAAGTCTAGTAAGTGGAGGTGTGTGTACCAAGTTTGGTAACTTTATGCCTTTTAGAAGGAAAAGAATCAAGATGCGGTGGTAATAGTAACAAACGGTGAGACCTGCAAGGAATTTGGTCTGGCTGCACGATGACTCAAGACTTGAGATATAAAAAAAAATCCTAAGCCCAACTAGTAATCAAAGAGAACACCAAAATAAACAAACAGACAATATGCACACAAATAGGATAAAGTGGTTGAAAGGGGCATCCCTCCCTAAATTAGGTATGACTCGCCCAAGAGGCACCTGAGACTCCCTACCAAAGATCAGAGGTATCAAAATCAGTTATAAGGGCCCTCATGGGCTTATAAACTAGTCAGTCAGATTCCCCGAGAGAGGTAATCCTGCATAAAGGTTGTGTTTTTTCCGACCCTTTGATGCTGGAGCATCACTCCTCATCATCAAGTCCTGCACATCAAGCACACATTCAATGGAAGGCGAGAGACGTAGCCCTCTCATTTTTCAAATTTTGAAAATGTATTAAATGTTTGTAAGGCTGGTAGAGCCAAGCCGTGCCTTTGAGAATGTTGTATTTAGAGTCACCTTAATGGATGACATGTTGATGGGGATCTATATACAATTTAGATTAGATGGCCCATTCAATGTAATTCATTGTAATTAATGAGAGTTGGTGAGATGGAGGGAAGAGCTCGAGGAGCCCCCTTTTGTAAAAACAAATATCCTTTGTATCAGGAGGAGTTAGTCTGTAGAGAGGTAGAGAAGAGGAGAGAGAATAGGCAGAAGAGAAGAAGCTGTGACTTTGTTACAGTCCGAGATCACATTGTAAAGAGGAATTTCATATTAATACAATCATAACAGTTTTTCCTGCATGGTGTTGTTCATGTGTTTGTAAGTTCATGAATGAATGCCTTTATGTGCTTATGATATGCTGTAAATGTATGTTTGTACTCATTTGTAGGTTACAGATAGAAACTATTGTCTGTTGGGTTCTTTGATTCCAGGTCTGGTTCTTTGGGGTTTCATGCAAGAGTGCATCACAAAGTATTGTGTTCTCTGTAAGCCATTGCAAGGAGTGCACTTATGAATTCTACAGAATTTTAGACAAAGACGTGCCAGAAGGGCACACCAACTGAAGTCATTGACTCAAGGAGGAAGCCTCAAGGTTTCTGAACACCTTGAAGAAGAAACTATGTAGAGGAGAGCACAGAGAGGAGAAGAATAATTGTTGAAGAATTCTGTAAAGGCTCTGCTAGGAGGGCATTGAGGAAATGCATAGGATGCATTGAGGAGGACTCTATTTCGAGTTCGGTGAGATGATAGTGTCACTGAGGATTATGGAGAACTCTACCAGGTGGGCATTGAGTTGGTAGAAGTGTGCACAGAAGGAACTCTTGTTTGAGTTCAGAGAGAAGAGAAGTGTCATAGGAGGAGACACTCACAGGGTTACACAACACCCTGCAGGCTCAACAAAGCGTTCTTGAGCAACAAGTTGCGAGAGGGCACTTACATCCCTTCAAGGAGAGAAAGGGATAGAGACACTTTGAGGTCAGAGCCACAGATAATCTCAGAAGAGATAGCACCATTTCATGCAAATATTCTACAAGAGGTTGCAGAGTTTGAAGGAACCTTTGAGGTTCAGAGAAATAAAGCTCAGGAGGAGGAACGCCTCTTAGAATACAAGTGGGAGACAATGTTATAGGCTTCGTAGAAGAGACAAAGGACGAGGCCTTTTGGAGAAATAAATATTCCAAGGGAAAGGAAGAAGGCCATGCTCAAGATAGAGCACAACTGTCATTAGATCAGCTGGAGAGGTGAGATCTAGGTCGTTGAAGTCTACGTCCAGATGCACGCAGGAAAGTGCACAAGGAAGAGAAAGAGATCTAGGTTGTCAGATCTAGTGCAAAGAATCGATATTAATTGGATCCAAAGGAAGGCCCACAGAGTTTAACCTCTGGGAGGTTGCACAGGAGAGCAACTAAAAATGGATGGTGGAGTCGCTTCATGGAGAAGTGCCAAAATGCCAAGAGCCTAGGATCGCACCAAGTTGCGAGGGATTTAAGTGCTTAGAAGCACCCCAGGAAAGGAACTGTAAGGACGGTGAGAGGCCTTCATGAAGGAAGTGTCGAAGTTGTGAGAGTCGTTGGATATTTCAGAGCTGCAAGGTGATTAGAGGCCGAAGAAGCCCATTACCTAGGATTCGAGGGTTAATATGAATCGTTGATCTCGTTTCAACCCACGTAGTTGGATCATTTAATGAATTCGGGTATTGTGAGTTGGGAAGCGGATTTCTTTGCGCTACAAACCCCCGAATCATGAAATCGGGATTTGACCTGAACCATCGATTGAGAAGGAAGGAGAGCCATGAGATTTGGTGCCTCGCTACATAGTTTATCGGGGTTTTGGAGGGTGAAGGAGTTGCACCTTGATTGCTAAAGTCACGAAGTGCTGAGCGCCGAGGGATCATGTGAACACATGTCACATCTGTTAGGTGGGGATTGCATGGTTGACAGGCGGTGTAACAAAAAGCACCCAGAGAAAGGTGGAAGCAGGTGACAGGTGGTGGACACACGTCGCTTGGGAAGGAGTCAAACCATTGTTGACTTATCGTGGCTCGATGATTCGCAAAGGAGGATCATGAGGGTTCAACACTCCAAATCGTGAAGTCGCGAGTTGTGAGTAGTGCTAGCACTTATCCCTAGCCAGTGGTTATGTGTGGAAGTTGCTAACAAGGAGGAGCCATACCCATATCGCATCTCAGGTATCGACGTTTGGAGAAAGATGAGTCAAGGGTCATCGAATCATGAACTCGTGAGTTGCAAAAAGCGCTTGCGTTAAGACCCGATTATGGTCACATGGAGATGTAAGGCTCATGCCTAGTGTTAAGTTGCACAGGGTGGGTTTTCATGAAGGGCCTGTGGATTGGATTTGTGAGGTTCTAATAGGGATCCGAGGGAGACGCTTCGGCTCGAGGGGAATTTAGAACGATCCTGAGCAGATATCGAATAGAGGGTCGGGGGTCTGCGTCACTTTGGTATCAGAAAAGGATTTTGTCCATATACTTCAGGAAAAAGAGGAAGTGAGGTGAAGAAGATCGTGTAGGAGATAGGTAAAAGGTGAAGGTTGTTGCAGGATGCAGCAGTCAAATAGACAGTTAGGAGGACTGTAGGAAAGGCTGGAAGCAATCATGGTTGTAGAGTGACAACAACAAGTTTTCCAGGAGGGAAGACAGGAATAAGAAGATGGCTACTGAAGGCCATGGACACGGTGGAAAGAAGGACCACTAGCAGCAGAGAAAATATGAGATGGATGAAGAGCTCACTAAGATAAGGGTGAGAATGGAAGAGCTTGCACTGCGGATGTAGCAGGATGCAAAGCTACATTGGGTATATGAATGGCCCATAAATAGAAGGGTAAAGTGGCCAATTCAATATTTATTGGCCCGAAGGCAGCGAAGACTACTAAAGGAATGGTTGAGGCGTATTAGAAGCCTCAATGACAGAGAAGGAGTGTTTTACACTTGTGAACCAGAGACTGGGAGAAATTTCAGTGACATTAAGAATGAGAAGAGATCACTGGAAGATCTCGTGAACTACCCAAAAGGTAGTGAATAAAGTTCAGATTGTCATATGATCAATGAGATGGGATCGTTGGACGATCTCAGAGACTGCCAGGTGAGCAGCAAGGAACTTTCAAGTTTCTAGGTGGGCAATGAGGTGGAATCACTAGGGTATCTCATAGACTACTAAGAGGGTAGAGAGGAAATCCCATATTGCTAGGTGGGCAAGGGAGAGCAGATGAGACTGTCTGAAAGTCTCATGAACTCAGGGATGGGTTTGAATTAGCGAGACGAGATCATAATGAAGGAAGATCAGAAGAGAGTTATGATGATTGGAGGGATAAGAGTATTCATACCAAGCAATTGAATGGAGGCCAATGCACAGGATGAAGGTGTAGCAAAGGAAGAAGAGCATTCAGCAGAAATGCTCAAAATTTTCAGTCAAGAGGATGAACATGGGATAACTACAACACTGGAAGCTGTAGTAGAAGAAGAGCATGCAAATAAGATGCTCACTCCATGGGAGATGGAGTTGGAGATGTTGGAGGATTGGTTGAACCACCCAAAACCAATAGATGACTGCCATGAACAGACAGTCATGAAGATTTTGGGAAAAGAGCATTCAGAGAGATTGCTCAAAAATTTCAGCCAGGGAGCTAAACAGATGATGACTGCAGTGTTGAGGTCAACAGCAGAAGGTAAATCTGAATTCCAGTTTGGGAAGTAGCTGGAGGAAGCTAGATATGTTATAACAGGAGAGATGTCAGTTAAGTTGTCAGAGGAGGAAGCTGAGAAGAGACTCAGTGATAAGACTATAGAACTGAATTTTGTAGCAGAGTAGCAAGCTAAGGCCACAGAAGAAGAAAATAGCATGGGGGATCTAGTTGATCTACCCACTGATAAGGAAGAAGAAGTGAAGCTGAGGAGACTGCATAAAGACAGCCAACCACTATATCAGTTGGATGAGGTAATTGAGGGAATCAAAAGGTTGATGTCGAGGTCAGTAGCAAAAAATTCCAGTGAGGAGGAACTGTGCAGAGGAAAACCTGCCATAGTAGCAAGGTAACAGATGCAACAACAACAACAAAGCAGTGGAGGAGATGGATAGCTCCAGAGAACTGTTTGGCATCCAGGTGGATTTCAATAGCGGTGCTTGGAAGTTCATGAGAAGGAGCTCATGATTTTTCCATCTTAGGAGTACGATGCAGGAGCATCACTCCATGTCATCAAGCGCCATCCAACCAACACATCAAGTGCACATTCAATGGATGGAGAGAGGTGTAGCCCTCTCATTTTTCAAATTTTGAAAATGTATTAAATGTTTGTAAGGATAGTAGATCCAAGTCGTGCATTTGAGCATGTTGTAGTTAGAGTCTCCTTAATGGATGACATGTTGATGGGGATCTAGATCCAATTCAGATTAGATGGCCCATTCAATGTAATTCATTGTAATTAATGAGAGTTGGTGAGATGGAGAGAAGAGCTCGAGGAGCCCCCTTTTGTAAAAAAAAGATCCTTTGTATTAGGAGGAGTTAGTCGGTAGAGAGGTAGAGAAGAATAGAGAGAATAGGGAGAAGAGAAGAAGCCGTGACTTTGTTACAGTCCGAGCTCACATTGTAAAGAGGCATTTGATATTAATACAATCATGGCAGTTTTTCCTGCATGTTGTTGTTCATGTGTTTTTTAGTTCATGAATGAATGTCTTTATGTGCTTATGATATGTTGTAAATGTATGTTTGTACGTATTTGCAGGTTACAAACATAAATTGTTCTCTGTTGGGTTCTTTGATTCCAGGTCTGGTTCTTTGGGGTTTCATGCAAGAGTGCATGATAGAGTACTATGGTCTGTATAAGCTAGTGCAAGGAGTGCACTTATGAATTCTGCAGAATTTTAGACAAAGATGTGCCAGAAGGGTGCACCAGCTAAAGTCATTGACTCAAGGAGGAAGCCTCAAGGTTGCTGAACAACTTGAAGAATAAACTGTGTAGAGGAGAGCACAGAGAGGAGAATCATAATTGTTGAAGAATTTTGTAAAGGCTCTGCCAGGAGGGCATTGAGAAAATGCACAGGATGCATTGAGGAGGACTCTATTTCAAGTTCGATGAGAAGATAGAGTCATTGAGGATTTTGGAGAACTCTAACAGGTGGGCATTGAGTTGGTACATGTGTGCACAGAAGGAACTCTTGTTTGAGTTCAGAGAGAAGAGAAGTGTCACAGGAGGAGACACTCATAGGGTTACTGAACACCCTCCAGGCTCAGCAAAGCGTGCTTGAGTAGGAAGTTTCCAGAGGGCACTTAAATCCCTTCAAGGAGAGAAAGGGATAGAGACACTTTGAGGTCAGAGCCATAGATAAGCTCAGAAGAGATAACACCCTTTCATGCAAAGTTTCTGCAAGAGGTTGCAGAGTTCAAATGAACCTTTGAGGTTCAGAGAAATAAAGCTCAGGAGGAGGAACGCCTCTTAGAATATAGGCGGGAGCCAAGGTTATAGGCTTTGTAGTAGAGACAAAGGCCGAGGCCTTTTGGAGTAAGAAATATTCCAAGGGAAAGGAAGAATTCCATGCTCAAGATAGAGCACAATTGTCGTTAGATCAGCTGGAGAGGCAAGATCTGGGTCGTTGCAGTCTATGTCCAGATGCACACAGGAAAGCACACAAGGAAGAGAAAGAGATCTGATCCATCAAATCTAGCGTGAAGAATCGATAGTCATCGGATCCGAAGGAAGGCACACAGAGTTTAGCCTCTGGGAGGTCGTGTAGGAGAGCAGCTGAAAATGGATGGTGGAGACACTTCATGGAGAAGCACCAAAATGCCAAGAGCCTAGGATCGCACTAAGTTGCGAGGGATTTAAGCACTTAGAAGCACCCTAGGAAAGGATATGTAAGGACGGTGAGAGGCCTTCGTGAAGGAAGTGTCGAAGTTGCGAGAGTCGTTGGATATTGCAGAGTTGCAAGGTGGTTAGAGGTCGAAGAACCCCATCACCCAGGATTCGAGAGTCAATATGAACCATTGATCTCGTTTCAACCCATGTAGTTGGATCATTTCATGAATTCGGGTATCGCGAGATGGGAGGCAGAGTTCTTTGCGCTACAAACTGTTGAATCGCGAAATCGCGATTCGACCTGAACCATCGATCGAGGAGAGAGGAGAGCCATGAGATTTGGCACCTCGCTACATCGTGTATCAAGGTTTTGGAGGGTGAAGGAGTTGCACCTTGATCGCTAAAGTCATGAAGTGTCGAGCGTCGAGGGCTCGTGGGAACACATGTCACATCCATTATGTGGGGACCATGTGGTTGACAGGCGGTGTAACAAAAAGCACCCAGAGAAAGGTGGACGCGGGTGATAGGTGGTGGACACACATTGCCTGGGAAGGAGTCAAACCATTGTTGACCTATCGTGGCTTGAGGATTTGCAAAGGAGGAGCATGAGGGTTCAACACTCCAACTCACGAAGTCGTAAGTTGCGAGTAGTGATAGCACTTAGCCCTAGCTGGTGGTTATGTGTGGAAGGCGCTAACAAGGAGGAGCCATACCCATATCACATCTTGGGTATTAGTGTTTGGAGAAAGAGGAGTCAAGGTTCATCGACTCACGAACTCGCGAGTTGCAAAAAATGCTTGTGCTAAGACCCAGTTCTGGTTGCATGGAGATGTAAGGCTCGTGCCTGGTGTTAAGTTTCGCATGGTGGGTTTTCACGAAGGACCTGTGGATCGGATTCGTGAGGTTCCAATAGGGATCAAGGGAGTTTCTTCGACTCGAGTGGAATTTAGAACTATCCTGTGTGGATCTTAGACAGAGGGTCGGGGGTCTGCGTCACCCTTATCTGACCCAGGGTACTTGCAAAATAACCTATGCAGGTAACCTATGTGGTACCTATGTCAAGAAACTAAGAAATGATGATATAACTAATGCTTAGGCGAATATTCATAATTCAAGTCTACCGTATGGGTAGGGTAACAAAGCCTGAAACCTTGAAAGCACCACCTCTCACAGAGGTAAAGGTACTAGAAAGATCCCCATAAATATATCTGACACTAAGAAGGTATTGGGGGGATATCCCCTCAACCAACCTCACATGACCTCGTTCTTAACTCCAGTGTAATAAGAGCCTCCTAATGTCACCAATTATACAATGGATTTCACCACTCCCTTAGTTAGACACATATGTTGATTTAATATCCTTGGAGAAGTTTACTCACAAAATCCTATTCCAAGGCTCTAAATCCTAAGCTAGGTTTTGCACCCTCGAAAATAAAATTGTTTCTAATCAATTTTAAATTATCAATGTTTCTTTAAGTGGATTTGCTTACGCACAAAGGTGTGATATTGAAACTGATGATGTTATGACTCAACAAGTAAAATAAATGAATATAAATAAAATGCAAACTCCTAACTTCAATTCCCAATAAATGATAAGCTTTTCAAAATGCAATTTTCAATTTAATTATGCAATTCAAAATAAGATGCAATATTTCTATACATGTACTAAGATCAATGATAAGAACCCAAAAGATGCCAACAATGTAAAATGTTTAATATTTTTGTATTTTCAATATAAAAGAATGAAAATGCAAGGAATGAACAACAACTTGATATAGATATTCTACTGAATGCAATAAAATAAAAACCAAGTAAGATATCAAGAAGCAAACACCTAGACCAAGATGCAAGGACAATCAATGAAAATGATGATGATAAAGGTATCACCCAAAAATTCAACCAAAGAAAGGTTTCCTATCACTATGTAGGAACTTAACAGTCATAATAGAGACCTAAGAAGACTCAACAACCATCAAACCATACCCAACAAACATCAAAATCAACAACCAGACACACAATAAATATGTACGTGACTTTTTAGGAGAAAAGCGCATATATATGCTTCTTGCAGAAGGACAACACGCGTATGTACGCAATTGTCAGGTAAAAAACCACATATATTTATTAAAACACTTACAGGTTAAGGATAAGGCTAAGAAACTCAGAATCAAAATGAACAGAGATTATCAAGCAATTAGACGACAAGAAACTCAATATAAATGAGAGAAATCAAAGGAGAAACACTCCAAACCCCAAAAAAAATATTCTATCCCCAGTATGGTCACCAATTCTGTTATGAGGTAAATATCTCTATGGCATGGGGTAAAGCACAATAGATGAAAATGACTGCAGAAATTAACTCTAATATCAAGTATGATGTATAAACAATTATGCTAAAAAGACAAGATAAAGAGCCTACTTTGTCCAGATGTTTGATGAATTCCATTGTTGAGCACTTGACTCAAAGTAATACACTTGCAACTTGTCCTCAACAACCAATAAATGCAAGCATATGGTGATAATATATAAAGTTAGAAAATTCAATAGCATAATCCATCAATATTCATAACAAATATTCCCATAGAATAACAATTCAAATATTTGCAAGACATTAATTGGATGAGAAAAGAGTATTTCTATTAAAATGTAATCAACAAAAGTGAATGAATTACAAACTTCTATGTCGGCATGGTTCAAAACTGAGAAACTAAGTCCCTTCTAGTTGGGCCTCCACCACTTGAATCCTCCACCAAAGGCAAGCTCATATAAGAGAGACAATGAGGTTCTCAATCAAGTAGGGAATATCTTGGGGTTTGAACAATGTGTTCAGACTTAAAAGGATAATGGGATGAAGACTCAATATGAATTGAATAATTTCTTCAGAGTAACTTTTCTCTCAAAGTTGAATTCTTCTCTTACTTTCCACAACTTGGATATTGCCCATTTATAACCTTCAAATGGAATTGAAGGGTCGTTTAGAACATTTCTAGTATATGGAAGGTCAAGGATCATGGATCTCCTAACGTGACATGGAAAACCAACACCATTTTTTAATTTTGGGCACAAAATCTGATGTACACGGGTTGTAATGGTGCAACCTACATATACACATGTTGTATAATAGTTAGGGCACGTATATGTGGAAAATATTATTTTTAGCTCTGGGAACTGCAAAAAGGGACTTCAAGTCTACATAGGGAAATGGAAAAAGGCCTTATGAGAAAATTTGCATAGGGTGAGGCAAATATTGCTATAACATACTTGGGAATATCCTTTTGCTATGAGTCGAACTTTGAATTTCTCGACTTGACCTACTGCATTCATATTCTTCTTGAATACCCATTTTCTACCGATAAGATTTCTTCCACTAGGAACTTGACTAAGTGCCATGTCTCCTTCTTCTGTAAGGATTCCATCTCTTCGACCATGGAATCCTTCCATAGTTTTCTCTTTGTTGAGTCGATTGGCTCCCTGACCAACTTGGGCTCATCATCAGTGGTAGTTAATGCATATGCAGAATGAAAGTTGGGTAGACTATACCTTTCAACTGGTTTTCTTACTCTTTCTGACCTCCTTACGAACAAGGTATGTTTGTCCACCTCTTATTCTAATTTGGTTGACTCATATGAATCATATACTTCATTCCTTAGCTCAAACCACACCGTATTAGGATTATTCTTGGTCTAAACAATTTATTCAGGATTAGACTTACTTTTGAATTCTCTTAAAACCACATCTTGAATGTACACTATTCTCCTTGATGTAGGATCCCAGAGATTATATCCTTTCATTCCCTCTTTATATCCAATGAAAATACATTTGAATGCCTTCTTGTCTGTCTTCCTCCTCTTTTCCTTGGGAAAATGCAGAAATGAATCACAACCAAATACTTCTAGATGTAAAACCAAAGGCTTCTTACCCAATTGTTAGCACTCTGTAATTTGCCCAAGGTTGTGGAGGCAGTCACAGAAGCAACATCAAAACCGCTTCGAGTCAGGGATCTAGCCCCTCAAGACTCAGAGAGGGATCTCTCTGTCAAATTTATCTTTGTTATATATTTGATCTTAGGCTAGCTATGTAGAATAGGTTATGTTCTTGGAGTTTTCTGTAGGTTGGCTGGAAAAGGTTTCACACTTCCATTGGGCTATGGGGTATGTTCATAAATATAGAGATCAAAGAACAATTCATAAGAAGTCTTTTCACAGGGAAAGATAATGAAACTATTGGATTATTTGTAAATAAGTGATGGATTAGCAGAAAAGGTGAGATTATAAATCACAGTAAACAAGCATTCAAGAATTTCTTCACTACAACATCAAAAGACAAACATTTATATTTTTAAAAGTCAGAAAATAGGGTATGCAAAGATAAATCTTGTAACTTCAACTCCTTTTAAAAGATCAGACAGAAAACACAATGATAACAAAGGAAGATACACATTCAACGATGAGAGAAAAACTTCACCAATAGCTAACATGCAGGAATCCTGTGAAACATTTCTTTATATTTTTGGAAAATCTCTCGATAGAAGTTACAGTGCTCACAGCCTGCCTAGGCGTGAGATCAACCACCTTTTAAACTAAAATCCTCTAAATAAATAGGGGAGATTCCCCAACAAGTTGTGTGAGTTGGATTTAATTGCCTTGGCCAAAAATAGCCACAAATCCCCCAAAATCTGGAACTGTCTGCCATGAAAGACGGGCCTAATTTATGCAAAAAAGGGGTCAGAACAGACATTTGTTTCTCTTCAAAACTGACACCTGGGAAAAAAATGAAGGAGTTTATTGTATATGGGTATGTTCTGGACAAACACCTCCTTCGTTTTCGCCAAATTTGCCTCCAATTGGCCATAACAGCTCCCACAAAATCAGGATTGTAACGGAAAAATGAAAAATTGGAAAAAATGGCCTCAAAGATGGCTTCTATTCTCCTTTCTCATGGAAACTATGAAAAAACTGAGAGAGGTTTTTGTTCTTCTACTCGTGATGAGAAAAATTGTCACTCTGATTTTGAAAATACATCTTCATTTGGCCAGAATCGCCTCCGTAAAAAGACATGTTGAACAGGCAAAAAAGGGTGAAAATTGGGAAAAGTGGTTTTTTTTCGGGAAGGCGGTATTCCAGGACCCCCGGAACCCCCCTGAGGTGGTAAGCGGTTTTAGCGGGGTGGGGGGGGGGGTCTTCTATCGTGTGGGGCTGAAACCTATCCAGAGGGTGGTAATGCAATACAACCATCCAGACCCCCCTCTCGTTAAACTTCGGATGGTGAGGGGGGGTCCAGAATTTTTAACAGTCGTTTGATTTGCTTTGATTTGTTTTGATTTGATGTATGCATGGAGTTGGGGGGTGGGTAGAACTTAGGATAGTATGTTTTAGTTTTTAATTTTTTGTTTTTTGTTTTTTTATTACATGTTTTATTACTTAGCTTTATTTTAATTTTTATATAGTTTATTTTGTTACGTGTTTTGTTTTATGTTTTATGTTTTTTATATGTTTTCTTTTTTATTGTTTTGTGTTTTGTTTTAATTTTTTGTTTTTAATATATGTTTTTGTATTTTATACTTTTTTATTTTAATATTTGTTTTATTTAATATTAATTAATAAAAAACTAACCTAGTTACAAAACTAACTTAACTATTAATTAATTAATTAATTATTAACTAGTTTAGCCTAGTCTAACTACACTGATTTTATTGTTAACCCTTATTTAATCTATTATTCTTTTTACCCTAAGCTTGGTTTATGCATGGAGGGGTGGTCGAGCGGGATGTAGTCGATTGGACAAAGGACAAGGGAGTGAGGGCGCAACGTGGATGAAGGATTTAGCATGGAGCAAAGGAGGTCTTATGCAATGGATGGATGACACATTGGGACAGGGCCCGCCAAAGAAAAATGACTCATTCCGGACCCCCACCATTAAAGGCAGAATGGTCGGGGGGGGGTCTGGAATCGCCTATAGACCATCCATCTGTGCACTGTCACGATGGCTGTAGATCTGCATGCACTTGTTAGTCACCATTCCGGACCCCCCTCCCCAACCGTTAAAAGAAGAACAATCGAGGGGGTATGGAATCCACTGTCAGTTGTTGATCTACGCGCTATTAGATCAATGATCTAAGCACATTCTTTATTCTCCAGGCGTGAATGCAGCGAAAACTTTGGCTTAGTGCTTTTTGTGGATTGTGTGCACTGCTTTCCTTACTTTTGTCTCCATGGGGTTAGGAAACACCACTCAAAGTCAACAATCATGAATTTTCTTTTCTTTTCCTTTCCTTGAAAATAATTTGCAAACCAAAATACACCCAAAGTGAAAAAATTTCCAGTCACCAGATGATACTATGAATTATAGGGTTATAATAATGGCTCCACCTGGGGATGGAAGCTTCTTTCAGGAGTTGTCAAGAACCACTGAACGCTAGACATGTAGACTGGTGCTTTATTCTTTGGGCTGATCCCAAAATATTATTCTACCACCTGTACCTGTTTTGATTGCAATTGAAAAAAAATCAAAATGAACACTGCTAAAAAGGAGATGCTCAGAATGTTGAGCTTATTCACATTCTCCTACCTAACCTATGCTACTAATAATTGTTTCATTCTAAATTATACGATAATGCCAATGAAGCCAATCAAGTAGTTGTTGAGACCAGAGGACTGTTTGACTGCTCGTTAGCACAGTGAAAAGGGAAGCTTGACCTTTTTCTCATAGACTCAAAACTGCAAAGTGTAAAGGCCATTGTTGAAAACATGATTGATATTTACCAGAGAGACCTCGACAATATTGAAGAAAAAAAGTAATGCCAGATATAGATTGAGGCTCTACAGTGAAAAAATTCTCCATATAGGTAGCTATAGGATCAAGGTAGAAATGACATGTTCCTTGATTTTTGGATTCTGCCAAGTGAGCAACATGCTCTAGCACTGTATCTATGTTATTTTCATCCTCGTGCATTTCCTGACATGGCTGCAACTTTTCTGGTGGGTTTTGAAATGATGCTTATGTTGAACACACCCTTGTAGCTGACTGTTTGATCATATCCATATCATAACAACTTTTTATCCCATGGCTGGATGATGGAAAATGACTTTGACAACATAGGTCATCAAACCGATCAACTATTGGATCCTGAAAAGACTGACAAGACTGTTGCATCGATTCAAATGAAATTTCCTGACTTTTTATGTATTTATCCTTCAACACTTGGTCAAGAGTCTCCTTCAAAATTTGAAATGAATTAAAGCACAATGGTATAGAGTTATTTTGGATTAACTCATAATTTGTCTCAGGCTTTAATCTTTCATTTGGAATTTGAAAATCAGAGTAGGTAAAGTGATGCAATTTTGGGTTTAGAACAACCTCCACATCCACACTAGCATCTTCACCTAGTTGATTAGAACATTCTCCCTCTCTACCATTGACAACTTGTTTATAATTTCCTCTCAAAAATTGAAAAGAAGAGAAACATAAGGGAAAAGATCTTTCCCTTACTTTGAACTTTTATGCATCTTCCTCATCGTTGTCATGATTTTTGTGCAAAGGTTGATTGTCATGTCTGAGTTGTAACTGATCTTCCTCCTACCAATGATGTGTTGTTGGCTGCTTTGAACAGTCAACATCTATTTCAGCCTGATGATCATAATCATACTGGTCACACTTGGGTAAATCATCCATGTATGGAATTTCATTGAACATGCATATCATGTCAGGGGAATCTTCTACCACTCTCTGATTTTGAACTTCATCTTTGACTGCATCATGAATTGAATACATGAAAGAATCATTATCTGAACCATGGTACCAAGGGTGAGTTGCAAAATGTTTGGGAACTATGACCTTTTGTTTCTCTGAAATCAATGGAACATGATGTCTTTGGACAACAAGCTCCTATTTTATGCTAATCTTCTGCATCATCTCTTCCATGGTGTTGGACAAAATGTCCAATTTAGCTTTTGATGACTTCATTTTCTCCTTTTCTTTGTTCTTTACCCTTGATATTTTGATCAGAAAGTTTGCCTCCACATCAACTGCAATGTTCTGCATTTCTTCAAGGCTTGTGGTGTTCCTTTCTCTCAATTGGAATGCCATCTCAGGATCGAAGGCATATGGGAAATGCAAGTGAGTTGATCCTGAGGGTGGCCTTATATAAACAGACATTGCATGATATACCTTATTGAACCTTGTTGAAAACTGTTGTATTGTTTCCCCTGGATTTCTTTTCAAGTGGTCATACTCTTCTAGGATGAGGAAAACATTTCCCATGACCACCCATCTATCTAGGAAAACTTGCATAAATTGATGAAAATTTCTGATATTTGCAGCTGGCAGATTTCTAAACCAATTTTTAACTTTACCTTGCAGAGATGGGGAAAACATCCTGATATAGACATCGTCATCTTCAACCTCATAAAGGTCAAGGAAATATTCAAACCTCTGGATGTGTTTTTCAATAGTAATATTGACATTCTCTCCATCAAACCTGGGTAGATTATTGGTGTAATTTGTAGGGAGTTCATGGAGGATAGGAGGCAAATCTAGGGGCTTGTATTTGTCTAGGATTTTGGAAAGTATAGGAGGTGAAGCAAGAGGCTTACAATCATCCATAGGTTTAGCAAGAGTAGGAGATAAAGCAAGAGGCTTATGTCTCACTAGGACTTCTACAGGTGCATCTGGGATGTGCACAGGTGTATGAGCATGTACACAATCTTCAATTTGGGGTTTAGTCTCTTGAGGATCTTCAGGATGAAAATGATCATCCTGAATTTCACCAATATACTCTGGACCATGATCATGATAAGAGAAAAAGTAATTGCAGATGAAACCAATAATATCATGAATACAATTTGAGATTGAGTACCTGGTCTTTCTAGGCTGCTTGGTCATGCTTCACGTTCTTCCTCCAGTGGAGTCTTTGATTTGGCACTGTCTGGAGCTAATTTGGATTTGCCAAATGAATGATCTCATCCTTCTTGTTTCTGGTCACTGTCCACCATCAATTCTTAGATCTAGAGCTTTGAAGTGTACTAGTGGGGAAATTTCCCCTGTATGGTTGCCATTCTGTTAGCACTCTGTAATTTGCCCAAGGCTATGGAGGCAGTCACAGAGGCAACATCAAAACCACTTCAATTCAGGGATCTAGCCCTCTGAGACTCAAAGAGGGATCTCTTTGTCAAATTTATCTTTGTTATAGATTTGATCTTTGGCTAGTTATGAAGAATAGGTTATGTTCTTGGATTTTTCTATAGGTTGGCTGGAAAAGGTTTCATGCTTCCATTGGGCTATGGGGTTTGTTCATAAAGACAGAGATCAAAGAACAGTTTATGAGAAGTCTTTTCATAGGGAGAGACAATGCAACTATTGGATTCTTTGGGAATAAGCGATGGATTAGTAGAAAAGGTGAGATTATCAATCATAGTAAAGAAGCATTCAATAATTTATTCACTACAACATCAGAAGACAAACATTTAGATTTTTAAAAGTCAGAAAATAGGGTATGCAAAGATAAATCCTGTAACTTCAACTCTTTTTAAAATATCAAACAGAAAAAAAAATTATAACAAAGGTAGATACACATTCAACTCCGAGGGAAAAAACTTCACCAATAGCTAACATGCAGGAATCCTGTGAAATGTTTCTTTATATTTATGGAAAATCTCTCGATAGAAGTTATAGTGCTCATAGCCTGCCTAGGCATGAGATCAACTTCCTTTTACATTAAAATTCTCTGAATAAATAGGGTATATTCCCCCAAAATTTGTGTGATTCAAAGTTAACTGCCTCGACCAAAAATAGCCACAAATTCCCCAAAATCTGGAACTGTCTGCCATGAAAGACGGGCCTAATTTCTGCAAAAAAGGGGTCTGAACAGACATTTGTTTCTTTTCAACGCTGAAACCTAGGAAAGCACTGAAGGAGGTTATTGTATATGGGCATGTTGTGGACAAAAACCTCCTTCAGTTTCACCAAATTGGCCTCTAGTTGTCCGTAACAGCTCCCGCAAAATCAAGACTGTAATGGAAAAATGAAAAATTGGAAAAAAGGGCCTCGGAGATGGCTTCGATTATCCTTGATCGTGGAACATGTGAAAAAACTGAGAGAGGGTTTTGTTCTTCAGCCCGTTCTAAGAAACAAATCTCTTGGATTTTGAAAATCCGTCTTAATTTGGCCAGAATTGTCTCCGGAAAAAGACCTGTTGAACAGGCAAAAAAGGGTGAAAATTGGGAAAAGTGGTTTTTTTTCGAGAAGGTGGTATTCTGGACCCCCCTTGAGGTGGTAAGAGGTTTTTTTTTGTGGGGGGTCTTCTGATTTGTGGGGATGACACCTGTCTAGAAGGTTGTAATGGAATACAACCATTCTGGACATCCCCCTCTCGTTAAACTTCGGATGGTGAGGGGGGGTCCGGAATTTTTGACAACCATTTGATTTATTTTGATTTGATGTATGCGTGGAGTTGGGGGATGGGTAGAACTTAGGATAGTATGTTTTAGTTTTTAATTTTTAGTTTTTTGTTTTTTTTATTACATATTTTATTACTTAGCTTTATTTTAATTATTATATATTTTATTTTGTTACGTGTTTTGTTTTATGTTTTATGTTTTTTATATGTTTTCTTTTTTATTTAATTTTTTTTATTGTTTTGTGTTTTTTATTTAATTTTTTGTTTTTAATATATGTTTTTGTATTTTATACTTTTTATTTTAATATTTGTTTTATTGAATATTAATTAATAAAAAACTAACCTAGTTACTAAACTAACTTAACTATTAATTAATTAATTATTAACTAGCTTAGCCTAGTTTAACTACACTAATTTTATTGTTAACCCTTATTTAATCTATTATTCTTTTTACCCTAAGCTTGGTTTATGCATGGATGGGTGGTCGAGTGGGATGTAGTCGACTGGACAAAGGACAAGGAAGTGAGGGCACAGCATGGATGAAGGATGTAGCATGGAGCAGAGGAGGTTTGATGCAATGGATGGATGACACGTTGGGAGAGGGCCCGCCAAAGAAAAATGCCTCATTCCAGACCACCCCTCCCACCGTTAAAGGCATAACGGTCGGGGGGGGTCTGGAATCGCCTATAGAATATCCATCTGCATGTTGTCACGATGGACATAGATCTGTACGCACTTGTTAGTCACCATTCCGGACCCCC
>ML783902.1:628543-653076 GCA_009831015.1 Picea engelmannii | reverse complement strand
TATATATATATATATATATATATATATATATATATATATATATATATATATATATTTTAACGGATTCAGTTTTCAAGTCTATTCTCCGGAAATTTATTCCCTTATTTGTCTCAAGTAATGCCCTGGATAGATCTCCCCACAGGGACACCCTTTTTGAAAGTTTATCCAAGGATCTGTTGGAGGATTTTAGGGCGTAAGTCTTAAAACCTTGCATGAGAGAGAAAATTCCTTTTAGACTTCGACATTTCGGAGTTTCGATATCCAAGAAACTCAAGGGTGAGTTCCCTTGTACTCGCAAGTCCTGAAATCCTGACATGCAAAATCCTGATGGAAGAAACCCCAAAATAAGATGAGCAAGTTTAAGAGTTTGTATTTCAGAGTTTCTCTATCTGGGAAACCTAAGGGCAAGTTCCCTTATACTCGCAAGTCCCGAAATCCTGACATGCAAAATCCCAATGGAAGAAACCCCGAAATAAGTTGAGCAGGTTTAAGAGTTGGTATTTTGGAGTTTCGATATCTGGGAAACCCAAGGCCAAGTTCCCTTGTACTCGCAAGTCCTGAAATCCCGACATGAAAAATCCCGATGGAAGAAACCCCGAAATAAGATGAGTAGGTTTAAGAGTTGGTATTTCGTAGTTTCAGTATCCAAGAAACCCAAGGGCGAGTTCTCTTGTACTCGCAAGTCCTGAAATCCTGACATGCAAAATCCCGATGGAAGAAACCCTGAAATAAGATGAGCAGGTTTAAGAGTGGTGTTTTGGAGTTTCGGTATCCGGGAAACCCAAGGGCGAGTTCCCTTGTACTCGCAAGTACCGAAATCCCGACATGCAAAATCCCAAAATGAATGCTTGTGGATAAGTTACGATATTTTGGTATTTCAGCACCCGGAATACCCAAGGGAAAACTCCCTTGTACTCGCAAGTCCCAAAATCCCCACATGTGAAATCCCGAAATGATAGTGTGTGGATAAATCCCGATATTTCGGTGTTTCGGCATCCGGAATATCTAAGGGTGAGTTCCCTTGTACTCGCAAGTCCCAAAATCCTGACTTGCGAAATCTGGAAAAGATGGAGTGTGGAGAAGTTATCATATTTTAGTATTTCGTCACCCGAGGTACCTAAGTGCGGGCCCCATGTACTCACCGGTCTCGAAACCCCGACTCGTGAAATCCCGACATGCGAAATCCAAAAATGACGACGTATGGATAAATCCTGATATTTCGGTGTTTCGGCATCCGAAATATCCAAGGGCGAGTTCCCTTGTACTCGCAAGTCTCGAAATCCTGACTTGCAAAATCCCAAAAAGATGGAGTGTGGAGAAGTTATCATATTTCGGTATTTCGCCACCCGGGGTACCTAAGTGCGGGCCCCATGTATTCGCCGGTCTCAAAACCCCAAATCGTGAAATCTCGATGGAGGAAATATCAAAATAGTGGAGCATGCTTAGAATTTGGTGTTTCGGAGTTTCAGCTCCCGGGAAGCCCAAGTGTGAGACCTCCTGTCGTCGCATATCACGAAAACCCGGTTTGCAAATTCCTGAAGTAGGTTGAGTGATATATATATATATATATATGTGTGTGTGTGTGTGTGTATGTATGTATGTATGTATGTATGTATGTATGTATGTATGTATGTATGTATGTATGTATGTATATATGTAAGTAGGTTTCATAGTTTCGGCTCCCAAGAAACCCAGGTGCGAGACCTCCTGTCATCGCACATCCCAAAATCCCGATGGAGGAAACCCCGAAGGGTAGAGTACCAAAATTATTCTAGGTTGTCGTTAATCTCGATAAGCGGTTAGGTCCATTTTGGGTTTCGGACCTTCAAAAGTCAAGAGAGCAAGGGATCAATTTCCTCATGACTCCCCGTATCGTGATAGCAGAAGTGCCTTCTCGGTAAGGACTGTGGGCATAAACACGGTCATATGGGGGACTTTAAAGGGAAAGTAAGGTCTGTGCTAGGCTCCTTAGAAGCTCGGGGAGTGTTTTCCCTCAAGAATAAGGAAAGAAAGATGAAAATCTTCAAGCTCTATGGTGGATGTGTTACAAATTGGTATTAGAGCATGGTTACAACACTTGGCCTTCTTGGGCTCATGAATGAGTTGCGTAGGAGCTCCGTTCGAAACACTCCTAAAAGGAGTAACCCCTTGTCTTAACCTTCTTAATAAAAATTTGAAGTTAAGAATGAAAAATCCTATTTTGTGTGTGTGCATGTGAAAAATATGAATTATGTACTGGTTATAAATGGATATGAATATTGACTAACAACCAACGTTTTTCTTTTGCACACAAAGTGGAAGATCAACAACGGGAAATTGCAGACATAGAGAATGGTGACTCACCATGAAGTGGGGGAGGGCTCCCACAATAGAGGCAAATATTATAATGAAGGGAGGGTGGTAGGGACCCCTCTAGATATAGATGAGACTGTGACGAGGCTCATGGTCGAATTACAGAGATGCAAGGATGACAATGAAAGGATGATAAAAGAGCAAGAGAAGTAAACGTAAATTAATGCAGTTTTACTGCAGAGCTTATCTGACATACAAAGACAATTGCAACATGAACCTAAGACACAGAAATGTGGTCATGTCAGTGGCCACACTGAGAGGAGAACCTTGAGAAAGGTCCACCCCAAAGATAAGGGACAAGCATCGGACAATTCTTCTAGAAAGGAAGCTGGTGACTCGGAGGGACCTTCTAGCAGCTGAACTAGTTTTCATTCTCGAAGAAATCGAAAGAAGTGAAAACTTTCCAAGAGTCATAATCTCGAAGAGTTCAAGAAGGCCAAACCACCCTCCTTCGATGGTGAAATAAAGAAGGGAGAGGAAGTGGAGGCTTGGCTGCTTGGGATAAAGAAGTATTTCAGAGTCCATGACTTCTCAGAAAACTTTAAGGCCCGAGTGGCCACCTTCAACTTGAATGGAAAGGCTTCCATTTGGTGGGAAGACCTTAAGAATGTAAAAGGGATTCACGAAGAAGACCTATCTTGGGAATGGTTTGAGAAATACTTAAGGAAGAATTATCTGTCGGAAAAATACTTCGACGAAAAGACTAAAGAATTCTATGAACTTAAGTTGGGGAAACTCACCATAGAGGAATATGTCAGCAGATTCCTTGAGTTGCTAAGGTATGTACCCTACATAAAAGAAGAAAAGGCAAAGGTGCAACGATTCATCAGTGGACTACCTAAGGACTATCAGAACAAGATTGAATTTGACGAACCAAAGACCCTAGAAGATACTATCTGAAAGGAAAGATATTTTTATGAACAGTTTGCGCATCGGACAGGACCTCGTGAAGGCTAGAAGCAGAAGAATAGTTCGGGATTCCAGAAAAGGGGGTTTAAATCCCCAAAATTTAAGTACTATAAAAGGAACTCAAGGATTAGCTTCCCAGCCCGAAGTGTACACCAGTAGAACTTTCCCTCCTTGAGCGGAAATAAATTTTTTGGATCTACCCTAGTAAAGACTGATAACCCAAAGAGAGAACCTTTGAAATGTTGGGGTTGTGGAGAAGAACGTCTACTGAGGGACTGCCCTCAAAGACAACAGAACAACCAAATAATTTACAATGTTCAAGAAGCTACCACCATCAATGACGTGGCCAGGAGTGTGCCACAAATTTATGCAGCCTTGGATAATAACCAAGCTAACCACCAAGCTTCAGTGGTGGAAATCGAAGGTATGATCACCAACCATCTAGTGTCTATTCTGATTGACCTTGGTTCAAATTTGAGTTATATAGCCTCTAAGGCTGTTGATAAATGTAAACTACAACCACATAAAAATTCCAAGACATGGTTGGTACAATTAGCCATTGACACCAAAAGAAGGGTAGCGGAGGTCATACCAGCCTGCCAATTCATTATGGGCGAATTCCCCACCCAAGAAACCCTTAACATATTACCCCTGGGATAGTATGATCTGTTAATTGGTATGGACTGGCTAGCCACCCATAAAGCCAAACTAGACTGTTACCATAAAACCTTGGAATGTGTAAGTGAAGAAGGAAGGCGAATAACCCTTCAAGGGATCCAACAACCTGTCTCGGTGAGACAAATATCAGCTCTACAAATGAGAAGGTATTGTAGAAAAGGATGTCCACTGTATGCAATACAGGTGTTGAAAACAATTGAAGGTGACAAACCAAGCCTAGGATACCAACCCATGTTGAGAGAATACAGAGATGTATTTTCGGAAGAGGTACCGGGTCTACCTCCGAGATGGGACATCGACTTCTCAATAGAACTTGCACCAGGAGCGGTGCTAGTGTCTAGGACACCCTATAGGATGAGCACACCTGAGCTAGTTGAACTTAAATTACAACTGAAAGAAATGATGGACATAGGCTATATCTAGCCCAGCGTGTCTCCATGGGGAGCACCAGTCCTGTTTGTGAAAAAGAAATACGATACCCTTCGACTGTGTATAGATTATAGACAACTCAATAAGGTAACCATAAAGAACAAGTACCCCTTACCCATGATCGATGACTTGTTCTATCAATTCGGAGGTGCCTCTATCTTCTCGAATATTGACTTGAGATATTGATACCATCAAGTCTGAATCAAGGGTGAAGACATCCACAAAACTTCCTTCAAGATGAGATATGGTCACTATGAGTTTGTGGTAGTACCATTTGGATTGACCAATGCCCTTGCCACTTTTATGTGCTTAATGAACAATGTTCTCAGCAAATTCCTAGACAAATTTGTGTTGTCTTTTATTGATGATATACTAATTTACTCCAAGAATAGAGAGGAATATGAGGAACACCTTAGGCTTGTGCTTCAAGTGCTAAGAGAACATCAACTCTATGCCAAATTTAGCAAGTGTGACTTCTTCCAGAAGCAAATACATTACTTGGGTCAAGTACTATCCAAAGAAGAGGTAACAGTAGACCCTAATAAGATTAGGTCTATCACGGAATGGACTACCCCAAAGGACATTTTGGATATGAGATCCTTTATGGGATTAGCAGGATACTATAGGAGATTTATAAAAGGATTCTCCAACATTGGTTGTCCAATCACTGCCCTCCATAAAAAGGGGACAAAATTTACATGGACACAAAAATGTGAAGAAAGATTTCAAACCCTAAAACATCTAATGACCCACGCACCTGTGCTGAAGATCATCGATCCCGAAGATGACTTCCTCGTGTGAACATATTCCTGTAAGTAAGGGATTGGAGGAGTCCTTATGAAGGGAGGAAGTGTGGTCTTCTATGAGTCATGAAAATTGAACGAACACGAAGTCAACTATGTGAGCCATGATCTGGAGATGGCCACTATAGTGCACGCCTTAAAAATGTGGAGGCATTACCTCCTAGGAAGGAAATTTATACTTATGACAGATCACTGTGGATTGTGATATTTGTTTGACCAACCAAAGCTCAATGCTAGACAAGCTAGGTGGATGGCCCTCCTTAGCGAGTTTGATTTCAAAATAAAACACATTAAAGGAAAAGAAAATAGGGTGGTCAATGCCCTTAACAGAAGTATGAAAACAATGCACCTGGCAGTGGTGAACACGTATAAGATGGATGTCAAGGAAAGAGTTATAAATGCACAAGAAATAGATCCCTTCATCCAGACCATGACCTCATACCTGCAGCAAGAGCCCACTGGGATAAAGTACGGAGACTACCATCGATGGAAGGTGGTCTGCTCACTTACCGAAGTAGATTGTACATTCTGGATTGTGATGACTTGAAGAGGTTCATACTGGATGAACTACATAAAAGACCCTATACTAGTCATCCAGGATACCAGAAGATGATCACGGCCACCAGGAAACAAATCTACTGGCCTAGGTTGAAGAAAGACATAGCCGAGTACTTAGCCAAATGCATAAAATGCCAATAGGTTAAAGCAGAACACCGACACCCAGCAAGATTATTGCAACCTTTACCAATCCTAGAATGGAAATGGGAAACCATCTCCATGGATTTCATCACTGGGTTACCAACCTCAACCAAACAGAATGACACCATCATGGTAGTGGTGGATAAATTGAGCAAGTCTGCTCATTTTATCCCTATCAAGTCGACTTGTAAGGAAATAGACATCGCCAATGTATTCATGAAGGATATATTTAGACTGCATGGTATGCCGAAAGAGATTGTGTCTAACAGAGACACGAAATTTACTTCCAACTTTTGGAAATCACTGATGGTTGGTTTGGAGACCAAGTTACTATTTATCACAACTTATCACCCTCAAACTGATGGATATATGGAAAGGGTGAATCAAATATTAGAAGACGTGCTCAGGATGCATGTAATGCATCAACCCAAAAGGTGGGAAGACTACCTACCACTAGTGGAATTCGCCTACAACAACGGCTACCAAGAATCCTTAAAGATGAGTCCCTTCGAAGTCCTCTATGGGAGGCCGTGAAACAATCCTATCAGTTGGAGTAATCCCGTAAACAAAATTTCTTTTGGACCTGACATGTTGAGAGAAATGGAATAACAAGTGACTCAAATAAAACAAAACCTGAAGGTCGCTCAGAACCGGAAGAAAAGTTACACCGACCAAAAGAGAACTCCAAGAGAGTTCAAGATGGGAGACCATGTATATCTCAGAGTTAGGCCCAGGAAGAGTTCCATGAAAATGGGAACTTGTGCCAAGTTGGCACCTCGTTATTGTGGACCCTTTGAGGTTCTAGATAGAGTGGGACCTGTAGCCTATAGGCTAGCACTTCCTCCCACAGTAAAAGAACATAATGTTTTCCATGTTTCATTATTGAAGAAATATGTACATGATTCTAATCATATAATTGACTGATATGTGATCCAGGTGGAACTGGAGGGAGAATTCCTACTAGAACCTCAATGAATCTTGGACAGAAAGGAAACCCCACTATGGAACCAAACCATTACACAGGTCAAGGTGCAGTAGAGACATTTTGGCCCAGATGAAGCTACATGGGAAATGGAGGATGCCATGAAACATGCATACCCGATTTTGTTTACCTCTATACATACATGTCATATTGATAGATAGAACATTGAGGACAATGTTCCTTTAAGGGGGAGGGAATTGTAACACCCTGTTTCCCCCAATCTGTAAAAATAACTATACTATCCAAGAACTATGGTAGACTCAAAGATGTGAATGTGTGATTTTGAATGGACCTTAGTATGAAAGGTTGACGAATGTAAATAATGTTATGAATATATGTTGCAGAACTGTTGGGAGGGGGATGTGCTGAAAAGATACCACGATGGTTGATGAAAGGTGGTGGAAGGCACCTGGAATGGTGGTGTTAACTTCCACCGAAAAAAATATCGTATTTGGTCTTCACTGGCCCGAAGATCAAGAGCATCTCGCTAGCCCCAAAATGAATTACTCGCCAGGTTGGTAGGTGAAGAGACTCCTCATGAGTTAATGAGGGACGGGGGTGAACCGCCCATCTGTAGAAGCCTCAGAACTGGCCACTGTGGGGAAGTTTGTGTCACACGCAACCTCACCTGAAAAGAAAAGGTAGGAAAGAGGTGTGGAAGGGGGCAGTTGCGACAAAGATGGAAAGAGGGGAGAAATCAGAAAGACTGGAAAAATATACAGAGTGATTGATAAGTAGAGAAGAAGGAGAGTAACCTTCATTCTTGACTTCTAACGAAAAGAGACTTAGTCTCACAACATCGTGGTCTAAGCTCGGGGGTGGCTAGTGGTAAATCCATTCGGAATTGCTAATCCTACGGTTGGGTGGAAACGAGCACCCCTCTCAGCAGTTGCATCAAATCTGGTGTTTTTCTGATAAGTGTTATATCTTGTATCTTGGAATTAATATTTTGACATGTACGTTCATGGTTTGTGCAATTATGAATGGTTTCAGTATAAGACTGTTTGTATGGTGTTTTGATCAAAAATGGTGGTTGTATGCTTATATTGGAAAGACCACCTATGGCTCATATATATATATATATTGAATGGATTTAGTTTTCAAGTCTATTCGTGGGAAATTTATTCCCTTATTTGTCTTGAGTAATGCCCTGGATAGATCTCCCCACAGGGACACCCTTTTTGAAAGTTTATCCAAGGATATGTTGGAGGATTTTAGGGCGTAAGTCTTAAAACCTTTCACGAGAGAGAATGGTCCTTTTAGACTTCGACATTTCAGAGTTTCGATATCCGGGAAACTGAAGGGCGACTTCCCTTGTATTTGCAAGCCCCGAAATCCCAACATGCAAAATCCCGATGGAAAAAATCACGAAATAAGATGAGCAGGTTTAAGAGTTGGTATTTTGGAGTTTCGGTATCCGGGAAACCCAAGAGCGAGTTCCCTTGTACTCGCAAGTCCCAAAATCCCGACATGCGAATTCCCGATGGAAGAAACCCCGAAATAAGATGAGCAGGTTTAAGAGTTGTTATTTCGGCGTTTCGGTATCCGAGAAACCCAAGTTCAAGTTCCCTTGTACTCGCAAGTCCTGAAATCCTGACATGCAAAATCCTGATGGAAGAAACCCCGAAATAAGATGAGCAGGTTTAAGATTTGGTATTTCAGAGTTTCAGTAACTAGGAAACCCAAGAGTGAGTTCCCTTATACTTGCAAGTCCCGAAATCCTGATGGAAGAAACCCCAAAATAAGATGAGCAGGTTTAAGAGTGGTGTTTTGGTGTTTCGGTATCCGGGAAACCCAAGGGTGAGTTCCCTTGTTCTCGCAAGTCCCGAAATCTCGACATTGGAAATCCTGAAATGATAACTTGCAGAGAAGTTATGATATTTCAGTATTTCAGCACGCAGAATACCCAAGGGAGAACTCCCTTGTACTCGCAAGTCTCAAAATCCCGACATGGAAAATCACGAAATGACAGTGTGTGGCTAAATCCAGATATTTTGGTGTTTCAGCATCTAGAATATCCAAGGCCGAGTTCCCTTGTACTCGCAAGTCCCAAAATCCCGACTTGCGAAATCCTGAAAAGATGGAGTGTGGAGAAGTTATCATATTTTGGTATTTCGGCACCCGGGGTACCTAAGTGTGGGTCCCATGTATTCGTCGGTCTCGAAACCCTAACTCTTGAAATCTTGACATGCAAAATCCCAAAATGACAACATGTGGCTAAATCCTAATATTTCGGTGTTTCGACATCCGAAATATCCAAGGGCGAGTTCCCTTGTACTCGCAAGTCCCAAAATCCTGACTTGCGAAATATTGAAAAGATGGAGTGTGGAGAAGTTATCATATTTTGGTATTTCGGCACTCGGGGTAACTAAGTGCGGGCCCCATGTATTCACTGGTCTTTAAACCCCGACTCACGAAATCCCGATGGAGGAAACCCCGAAATAGTGGAGCATTCTTAGAATTTGGTGTTTCAGAGTTTCGACTCCTGAGAAACCTAGGTGTGAGACCTCCTGTCGTCGCATATCCCAAAAACCCAGTTTGCAAATTCCCGAAGTAAGCTGAGTGNTATATATATATATATATATATATATATATATGTATGTATGTATGTATGTATGTATGTATGTATGTATGTATGTATGTATGTATGTATGTAGGTTTCAGAGTTTTAGCTTCCGGGAAACCCAAGTGTGATACTTCCTGTCGTCGCACATCCCAAAATCCCGATGGAGGAAACCCCGAAGGGTAGAGTACCAAACTTATTTTGGGTTGTTGTTAATCTCGATAAGCGGTTAGGTCCATTTTGGGTTTTGTCCCTTCGAAAGTCAAGAGAGAAAGGGATCGCTTGCCTCATGACTCCCCGTATCACGATAGTAGAATTGCCTTCTTAGTAAGGACTGTGGACATAGCCACGGTCATATGGGGGACTTTAAAGGGAAAGGAGGGTCTACGCTAGGATCCTTATAAGCTCAGGGAGTTTTGTCCCTCAAGAATAAGGAAAGAAAGCTGAAAATCTTCTATCCCCGTGGTGGGTGTGTTACAAGTCAACTCTCCCTAACAACTTGTATAGGGTTCCAATCCGATCTCCTTTCATTAAGACCATATTACCTCTGACTATATTGTATGAATCCTTCTAAAATATAGTGTGCACCACTACATCACTCATCTTTCTCACAAATATCGGGTTTCTTTCCAAACAAGAAATGTGTAGCACACCTGGATTTTAACATCCATAGAGGATAACTAGATTATAATGGTATTAAACACATTTAGATGCACTCTACTGAAATTCCATCACTTGTTCTCAGAACATATAATTTCTTTATGAGAAACAACTTATTTACCAGATATTTTGACTGGTAAAAGCTCCTCAACTTGTCCCACATTTTCTTGGTCGAATCTTCACCTAAGACACTCATCAGTATCGAATATACAAGACAAATTCAAATCGTACTCCTTTCTCATTTCTCGAGTTTCTCCCATTCTTTCGTCGACATACATGTCGACATGATACCTGGATAGATTGTTGTCCATTTTTCTCGATCTACAAGGATATATTCAATTTTAATCTTCCAAAGCTCAAAATTCTGGCCATTGAATTTTTCTATCTCCATTATCAAGTTTCTCGCCATTCTTAACACAATATTTATCCTACAAAGATATAATCAAGAAAGTAAATGACAAAGAAAACACACAATACACAAAGATTTTACACGAGAAACCCAAAACGAGAAAACCAACATTCTTTGAGTGTTCTGGTATCTTTTTGTATTATTCATTCAGAATAAAATGTTAAATTTCTAACCTCGGTTTACACCTAAGACACAATTGACATCATACCCTTATTCTTACATAAAAACAACCCTGTAGCCTATTTGTCTTAGATATACATGACCAACAACCTCTACAATTACAGACTCTTAGTGATTATCCATTGATCATCTACAGATTCAAGTTTTGCTTTTACATCCTTACAATATGCCTTCTTTATAAGATTTATAGTAGGAAAAAACATAACGAAATGGTGCCCAAAAATGGTTACAAATCCACTCATATCATTGGCTACAAATACCACAAATATCGATCTTCTGTTACACTCTACTACCAAGTTGGATTACCCGTTGACTACCAGTCAACCTTCATTCATTCTTCAGTTGGTTGCCACACACCCACTTGTTGACCTTTTTGGTTGACCTCTTCAACTTCATTTCAATGTATTTACCATGTTGAACCACCTCGACCTTCGACTTCTACTTTACCTGACTGACTCACCTCGACCTTTGAATTATACTTTACCTGACTGACTCACCTTGACCTTTGACTTGTTGTCGATCCACCTTGACTTCGTCTTTACCTGCTTGAGCCACCTCGACCTTTGACTTTGACTATTAGTCTATCCACTTCGACTTTCACTGCAAATAATATAAAATCCCAACAAGTCTGTAGTTTTCTTGGGTGTTAATTTTAGAATCCTCTATATAATATTGGATGTAGGGAATTATGTACAATTTCTCTCTCCATAATAGGCCAAAATTTAGCAAGGTTTTATAAAGTTACCATAACTTTCATTTGGCACACCCAATTTTGGTCAAACCTGTAAAATTTCAGAGAATACACTTCAAAGTAATATAGGTTGAAATTTCAGACTCATAGGGGATGAAATTTCAGAAACACATCAAAAGGAAGGTCGATGAGGAGGACATACTCCAAATCAATGTTTCAAAGGTATGTTTACTTTAAACTATCATAACTTTTTATTGGGATATCTGATTGAGTTGATTCAAAATAAATTGGAAAGAGAAAAAATATAATATAATATTGGAAAAATTTATTATAACTATTAGATATCATTATCCTTAATATACTAAGGTTGTGAGTCGAGGGTTGGGGTTAGACCTCACTTAAGAATCAATGGAAATACCTACATTTATAGGAGATGAAGTTAAATATGAAATTGATCATGTGGAATGGTTAAGGATGGTAAAATAAAATTGTAAGAATCCTTTTAAGGAAAGACTTAATTTTGATGGTGAAGCTTATAAGTGGTGGAGAATCCTTGATGAAGATACTAGACTCTACTTGATGACAGTAAGGCACAAAAATCCCCTATAGGTCATCTCCATCTATTTCACTCACACATTGTAGCCTATTCAATTAAGACAGTTATAAAACCCTAATAGGTTTTGTTTAAGGATCTAGTCTTCCAATATTGCAAAGATTTATCAATTACTCTATGTCATATCTGTAACCCATTCTTCAATTGAATACCTCACTTGATTCTTCCTCATCTACTCTCCACCAGTTCCCAAATGTACTATGGTTCAACCATCAACAAATCGATTCTCCCCAATTGATTGAATCTCACCTTCTATGTTTTACATAGACCTTCAACACATATTTTATGGTAGATTTTAATATTGACTCTCAATCAATCATATCAATGATTTATAATAAACTTCAATCGAATACAATGGATCTGAGTCTCTACCTCTACAACATTGTCTCAAAACCCACAAGGGAGAGAATCAATTACTTAGGAATGCATGCTCTATCCTTAGAGAGGCAATTCCTTTAACACACTACTATAAAACATCGTTCAAAAAACCCCATCAACCTCTTCAACCATGTCTCTTCTAAAAAACAATATCTAGCATCACATAAAAAACCTCCTTCTGCACAAAACATAGATCATAGAATCTTCGAAGGTGTCTTCATTTGCCCATAAATTAAGTTTCAATTTCAGTGATGGGTTTGGACATGGATACAATTTTCTTTCTCTATCAATGATTATAAAACCATACCCACATAATTTTAAATCTTCCATCAATGAGCCCCTTTACCAAGCATATATCACTTATTCAAATTCAAAACTCTACAATTGCTTAAGACAAACAAAAGTTAATTCTTCCAAGCTATGGGTTGCTTCCACACACTAGGTTTAATATTCAATACTCTTTTATTCTATCATTAATTCCTCTCAGTCATACATATGACTTCAAATATATCTCACAACCAAAGAAAACTGGGACCTTAATAGTTCTACCCAACAACCCTTAAATTTTCTCTCTCTGTACATACAATCACACAGTTTTCTCCAAACATGTACAAGAATAAATGAGTCTTAAATACTTCCATATATATTGAACCCTCACATAGAGATTCAATCTAATCCTACCTCTTTGAACTAGAATTCCAAAGGAAATTCAACCCAGTTATGTCAAAACAATGTTATTCAACTTGTTTATCTCTTCCTATGGCCATTCACACAGGTAGACCATTGTTCTTATTGGGTTTCATTCATAGTACCCATTAGTCACACCGTTATTGATTATTTACCATTCCTCTACCTACTTAAACATTCACAAAGAATCAAATGTACATATAACACGGTAAATATTATTTTCTATTTATCCAACTCAACATTGTACAAGTATTAAACTTTATTTGCAAGTATGGAAAAACATAGGCAGTCTCTTTCCTACGAACTCCAACCCTTCAACAATTGAATATTACAATACTTATGTAGCTGATTGAGCTTCCAACTCACAACAACAACATCCTAAAAATATTGAACAAATCCTAATAATAAACATTTTAATCCTATCTTCTATTATGCTCCATAACTCATACCTTTCTAGACCTTTCGAGTCATTCCACACATTTGGGTATTAGTTTCCATGACTCGTCACTTGGATTGACACCTAATCATATTCTAGAAACTTCTAAATTAACTCACAAAATATATCATTTACAATGAGTTTACAAGTGAAACCCATCCTTGGGCTTGTTCAAGAGCCCATGGTCTAGTCAATTGAAAACTTTGTTAGGGAGAACAAGATTCCCCTGTATCAGACTCCCCTGGTGAAAATAATTATGACCTCCTAGTTATATACCTTGATACCTTGAATCCTCCAGGATCCCAAATCTTATGCTGTAATTGTAATTTCAATTGTTCATTTGTTTTTTTATATTGTTGTTTGTTAACCTTGAAGCTTTGTTCCTTTTCTCCAGGTTTCCATGTTTTATTCTCCATCTGGTTTTGAGCTTATATTTTATTATTTATAACTACAATCAAACTCTTCACATAGTAATTTTCTACTTCCTCATACTGTATCTATTATGGAAAATTTTCATAATTTCTCACAACTCCTTAATATCTTCATCCCTCTTCTTACCATATATTACAACATCCTATTCATTATTGTCATTCACGACAACCTCTTTATTTTCTTCTAGCATCATCCTTTCATCTTGAATATGCATCCTCTGGTTCTTCAATTTCATTTCCAGTAGATTTAACTCCTTGTATAAGTCAACAAATTCACCAGGAACTGTCCCTGGAAACTCTACATAGTCTTCATTATCTTTGTTTCCTGTCATCCAACTCTATAATGGCTACATTTCTTTCTCTGAGCCTGCACATACATTTAAATAATTAAATTTAAAAAAACTCAGTTCACTTAGTACTTGAACTATGTCTTCCTCTTTTTTCTTCTTAATTGCATTGCATGTGCACGTTTCTTCCTCTTTTAAAAAAACTTCCAATAGTTTCTCTTTATCTTGAATGTCTTCATTGTCAACAACCCTTAATGACTTTCCTTTACCTTCTTTTTGTCCACCTACAAAAGTCAATTTATCCCTGTTCATATTGATGACATGTTCTTCAACATGAGATAAAAATATCTCATTTTCTTGCACAACAAAATGTTGATTCTGTACTCCTGTTATGCCTTTGAAAAGAATACATTTAACTCCTTCTATGTTCAATACATTGTTTAGTAACTGTCCCTCTCCCTTGTTTGGATAACCTTGTTGTTCACAATGGAAAATGCTTCGTTCCAGTTTACTAATTCAACCCTTATCACTCTTGTAACAACCCTAGTTGAATAAATGTTTAAGGATTATTAAGTACAAATTAATTAGGGGATTAATTGTCTTAATATGGTATTAATTAAACAAGATTGGTATAATGATACTAATTAAATAATTATTAATTAATTAATGGTTGCAATTTGATTAATTAATTGATTAATTAATTACATATTACATTTATTGACATGGGTATTAAATTAATAGGGATAATAAATTATAAGTTAATTAGTTAAATACTTACGTACACGGAAAGGGATAAGACATTGAATATAAAGGGATAAGATATTAATTATGAGGGGATAAGGTAATAAATGGGTGGGTAAGGAAGTAAATGAAAGAGGCGGTGAAGGAAGGATATGGAGGGGGAGGAGGTTTATGAAGGGGATTACGATTCTACGAGAATTTTTGGGGGGAGTTCTCTCTGGGATTGCACAGAGGAGAGTTGAGTTCAGTAGTTGAATTGGATCAGTACAGGCACTGGTTTGTTGGAGGTTTTGGGCACAGGGGCCAGGATATCCATATGATATCCTGGAGCTAGGAAGTTGTCCTAGTTGGCAGGGTGGAACAAGGTTTGGGCAGTGTTTACACAGTTCAGCAAAGGTCAACAGGACAAGTGGACAAACAGAGGGTTAGCATCAGACCCAGGTATTTAAAATTATGTATTTGTTTTTAATATTTTATAAAATTTTATTATTCATTGATCAATTTAAAATGTGTATGTGCTCAATTAAAAGAAATTAGTGAATTTTCTGAAATCAAGTAGATATTACTGTTACAATTTATGTAACTATTTGACGTTAAATTTATTCTTCTACTACACATGGTATCAGAGCCCTAGTTCAAAATATGGAACCAAGGGCCTACATACCTACCTACCTACCTACATAATTGACGTGATAACCAACTACACCATGACACCGTAAAATTGTGTAGTTAATTATTAAATAGTTCTACAACTATTGATTCATAGCATCCCAAACCATTATGTATCAACTAACCCTTTTGATCATTTTATTCACTGAAAGAAATCGAAAGGAAGTAAATGGCACAAAGAGATACTAAATATCATTTATTTATATAATTAATTCACTCTCACTAGAATGAATAAAAGCTATGGTTTGTCACTATACCATCTCTTTATTTACATATATCAGAAAAATAATTCTTCTTCCATAACTAAGAATTACTAACTTTAGAACGAGTAATTTACTATCTGGAAACTTATGAGTATGATTTTTTTTTATATACCTAGAGTTCGATGAGCTCCATTAAATATTATTGAGATATTATAAAATTGCAAAAAAATTTAAGAACAAAAAAAAATCACGCTAAAAAAAAACTACAAATAGAAACCACATAAACAATTACCATTACCTGCATTATATAATCCAATGCCCTGTGGCCAGTAAGCAGGTGGAATCCATGCAAGGCTGAGCATCATTGTTCTGTGAAATGAATTTATTGACCTACTCCACAACTACACTGCTAAAAAAAAATTCTCAATGGTTATTACCAGCAACTACCAAACTGACGAATTCATGAAACTACACAGAATTTACAGAGTTAAGAGGTAAGAATAAAAAAAAAATAACAAATGGATGCCAACGGGAGTGGAATCCGTGACCGTTGAGCAGCAGAGGAGTGTGGTGAAGAATACAAGGGAATTTGAAAGCATGTGGAGATCATGGTGGTCATGTAAGATCATTTTCACCCAAACATCTGTCTAAAAGCAACTCTAGTGAAGAAATATGCCCATTTCTTCTTCCAAATAGAAATTAAAAAGAAAAATAGAATACCCAAAATCCACTATAATTAGAATTCCTGGATTGACTTAAGAAACAAGATTAAGACACTAAAAACAAGACAAAGAAACGACTAGGTTATTGTTAGCAACTTTGATGGCATTTGTTCTCTGCTTCTTCGTGACCCCTCTCACAATGTATTTCCCTCCCTGCAGACAACTGAGCATATTGGTGAAAACGATACATAACGCTGTGGAGAAAACAACCATGTACTTTAGAAGAGATAATCCCCAGATCCGAATTGCTTGCAGAAGAATTCTCACCTTATGCCGCTTATATCGCCCCCACGATCGAATCCCACGCATCTAGACCTAATTTATTTGTCTTTCCTCTGTTTGGGAGACTCATTCAAGAATAGCAGTCTGGGCAAGGCATAATGAATATATATAAAATGAGAGAAAGGTATGCAGGTCATCAATTTTCCATTGCCATTCCACCAGTTCATTCCCTGAAGCGGAAGAAGCTCCTGTGGCTATTGAATTGGAATTCGAGGATGATACCATGACTGTTGAATTTGAATTTTCTGAAGACGGTAGGACTAACAACCTCTCCTTCTGATGCTAAAGTACCTTGTCATCTTCAAAAGAAAAACTTCCCATTGGAATGAGGTTTATGAATACACAAAATGAAGAGGAGTTCCCTGAATGACCTGGCCAGCCAAAATGTCAACATTATTTGAGAACAAGAGAGTGCAAATTTGGTGCAACCTGCAGATATCACCACCCTAAGGAAAGGTTTGAAAAGTCATCTGAATCCATGTTTAATCCATCTGGCCCTCCATTGCATTATGTCCCTGTAGCTCCAATTTCATCATTAGAAGAGAAGCAACGCCCCGTTGGAACAAACCATGCAACATACAGCCCAACGCAATTGCCAAGTTCTATAGTCGTCCATAATTGTTGTGATGAGGTGAGTGGAGTATGGATGTCTCCTGAGTTGCAGGTAGTATGGAGGAGAGGGTTAACCATGGTGGCCATGCTCCCTCATGCCTCCTCGCACAACCACAACAAATGAGGGAGAAGTGGAAGAATTTAGGGTTTAAAAGAGATTGTCATTTTTTATTCGAAATAAGGAGAGAGAAGGGCACGTGGGTCACATGCAAGCCCCACATTGCCGACTTGTGAGTCTGTGGGCAAGTGGGTGGCATGCAATCCCCATGTTGCCAATACAGAGTTTTTTTTTTAATTGGCTTGATTTTAATTTTAGTTGTAACATTATATTTTAATTATTTNNNNTATATATATATATATATATATATTGTTTGTTTTAAGTTAAAATATATATAATATTTTAACCCTGATACAATAAGGTTAAAAAATTTTTTTACGTTGAAAACTACTTTCAAGTGTTATTAAATATTATTTAAAAAAAAAATCATTTTAATATATATCATTTGATAAATTAAAAAAAAGAAAAATAAAATAAAATTTAAACCTCCACGAAGTGGCACCCATGGGAATCGAACTCGTGACCTATTGAAACCAAACCAAATGCTTCCACCAATAAGCCAAACATGTGACTTGAAATTAAATGTTTTGATTTGAAATTAATATTAAATTTAAGCTATTAAATTTTAATTTAGTGTTAAATGCTAAATATAATTTAATTTAATGTTAAATTTTAATTTTTAATAAATAGAATATAATTTAAATTACATATAGTTAATTTAGATTTTAAGTTTTATGATTAATTAATTGTAATATTAATTGATCATGTTTTAAATTAATTAAGTATTTTGTCTTTTAAATGAGTAAAACAAAAAAAAATAGAATTATTAAAGGGTTTTGAACCCGCGACCCCCACCAAGTGAAGAGCCTTAAAAAGAAAACTAACACCAATGTGCCACACATATCACTTTTAAAAATAAATTCGCATATAAATAGTTTAATTATCAATAATAGCAAGGTACTAGCCTGAAGAATAATCTCTGATTATCCAGGTGTCAGGCTCATGGGACCTTACACACAACTCATCGAGCCAAGCGCCAAGTCCCTCCACTCCATTCCACCAGTCAAGTCAACGCTAAATCTCAATGTGACATTCGACAATGCCAACACTACACGCCAAGGAAAAGCTCTTGAGTCAAGCATCGGAGGATATTTAGTTATAAGAGAAAAGTTAAAAGGACTTAGACTAGGAAAAGCGAGAAGGAAGTGACATATGCACTAGGTGAGTAAGCATAGGAATTGACGAGTATGACGCAAGGCTAGTGTAGCTACAGAGCAAGGGAACCAATAGTTTTTTTTTATATGGACTAAGATATCAA
The DNA here is from genome assembly GCA_009831015.1 of Picea engelmannii. NCBI lineage: Eukaryota > Viridiplantae > Streptophyta > Pinopsida > Pinales > Pinaceae > Picea > Picea engelmannii. Next base: position 634,284 of record ML783902.1, on the reverse strand, counting down.
TCTTAGACGCTTAATCCTAACCCTAACCTAGCCAATCCCCTAAAGGAGTAATGTATGTTTACAGACAAGTAAGGAAAACTTACGCCTAACCCTGTTTCTAGTTTGAGTAGAACCAATTTGAAACATCCTGGAACTCACCCTGACAACTTTGGTTGATGAAGGTCAAAGAATACAGGATGGTCAAGACTCAAGGGAATCGAGGCAGGGGAGCGTCGTCGCAAGCACCACCAACACCGCCAACGCCACCACCACCATCATCCAAACTAGCCCTCATACCGCGCTCATTAGAAGCCATTAATGAGACTTTGAAGGGGTGACAACTGGTAGGGACTGAAGTAGAACCCCCACCGTCTGGAATGGGTAATCCAGAAGAATCAAGGGATTCAGGGGGAGGACCTCCATATGAATACATCACACGAGAATTGTAGAAGATCAAACTTCCGGAGTTTTCCAGAGGTCGCACCAGTGAACGCGCGGAAGCATGGTTGGAAGGCATGACAAGGTTTTTTTCCTTAAGGGACTATGCGTCCAACTCAAAGGCAAAGATCACAAATTTTCAATTAAGAGACAACACCTTGAACTGGTGGGGAAACCTGGAAAGACAACTGCACCTTACCCCAGACATAGTGTCTTGGGAACTTTTCGAGGAGAGGTTCCGAAGGAAAATATCTACCAGCGTACTACGAGGAACAACAGGTAGGGGCATTTCATGCCTTAGTACAGGGAAACAGAACTGTAGAAGAATATGAGATCAGATTTATGGAACTGGTCAAATATGTTTCGTATATGGATAATGATCAACGACAGGCAGAGCTCTTCATCTATGGATTAAACCCTAAGATAAGAGCTATGGTGTGGATGTGGAAACCGTATTCAGTAGTGGAGGCAGTGGAAAATGCGCGTTATGCGGAAGAACACATGAAATTTGTTGGGGGTACAAGACCGACATTTCCGCATCATCCTGGATTTGTAGGAAAGGCCCTGAGGACATTTCCTAGGGGAGGGGGCTCAAGGCCACAGCCATATGGTAATCGAGTCGTGCCAAGGAAAATAGCTGTAGGGATTTCAATGGCAGCGAGTGCAACATCTCGTTCATCGCCAACGACACAGATAGGTCCATGACCATCTCAGGGAACAATGAGTAGGGGTAGGTATTCCAGGGGAAGGAACTCATTTCAGAGATAGTCACATAACAATACATAGGTTCAATCTCGTGTTACCTGTTGGGGGTGCAGAGGACCCCATTACTAGCGTGACTGCCCATAATTACAATCAGGGTTTGTGCATAGAGAAGGAAAGGCACCGATGGGGAGATCAAGTAGCAGCCACTAGATTTACGTAGAGGTTAATAATCGCCAGGACAAACATCAATCCATAGTGGTGGAGTCATTAGGTACGCTAAATCATATTAATGTTAAGATTTTTTTTTATTCTGGTGTGACAGATAGTTTCATTTCACCATCTGCATTAGAAAAGAGTGGGTTGGCAGCCTACGAGCACGATGACTTTAAACAAGTCGAGATGCCTTCGGGGGAAAAACAAGCAGTAGGACCTAGTGTCGATAATTGTATAGTAGACCTGGGAGTGTGCACTACCAAGTTGAAGGTATACGTCACTGCTCTCGGGGCATATGACCTAATCATTGGAATGGATTGGTTAGCAGCTCACCGAGCTTTGGTAGATTGTTTCGCAAAGAGGGTGCTTTGTGTCAATGATGAAGGAAGACCAGTAAATATCCAAGGTGTATAGAGAAAAGTGTCATTATACTTTATATCAACTATGAAGGTTAAGTGATTCTTGAGGCGAGGGTGTCGACTTTATGTAGTGGAAGAAATGAATGAAAGGAAGGGACCCTTATTGGATTAGTACTCGGTATTGTCAGAATTTCAGGATGTTTTTCTGAACGAGTTACCAGGGTCACCTCCTAAGAGGGAGCTTGATTTTACCATTGAGCTAAAACCTGGTGCAAAACCAATTTCCAAAACTCCGTATTGGATGACAGCACCAGAACTTTGTGAGTTGCAAATGCAGTTGAAAGAGTTACTGGACTTAGGGATAATAAGGCCCAATGTCTCACCTTGGGGCGCACCGGTAATTTTTGTAAATAATAAGGATGGATCCTTACGACTGTGTATAGACTACAGGGACTTGAACCATGCTACAGTGAAAAATAGGTACCCGATGCCACGAATAGATGACCTCTTCGATTAGATGAAAGGAGCAGCAGTATTCTCAAAGATCTATTTGTGATCAGGGTATCATCAGTTAAGGATTAAGGAAGGTGATATCCCAAAAACTGCCTTTCGAACTTGGTTTGGACATTACGAGTTTGTTGTAGTACCTTTTGGATTGACCAATGCGCCAACAATATTGATGAGCCTCATGAACGGTGTATTCCAGAAGTACTTAGACCATTTTGTACAAGTATTTTTAGATGACATCCTCATCTATTCCAAGAATGAAAGAGAACACGAGGAACACTTGAGAATAGTGTTGTCCTGCCTTAGAGAGAACAAATTGTATGGGAAGCTGTCAAAGTGTTCCTTCTTCCAGAAAGAGATCCACTATTTAGGTCATATCATTTCCGGCGAAGGAATCTCTGTGGACCCACAAAAGGTAAAGGCCATTATGGAATGGCCAGTGCCGAAAAATTCCCATGAGGTGAGAAGCTTCATGGGGCTAGCGAGTTATTACTGGATATTTGTGGAAGGATTCTCAAAAATAGCGAAACCCATCACCTCTTTGCATGAAAGGGGGTCAGGTATGAATGGACAAAAGAATGTGATAGTGCATTTATTGAGCTTAAGAGGTTACTAACTAGTGCGCCAATTCTACGAGTGTCGGATATGGAAAATGACTTCACGGTATGCACGGATGCCTCGAAGCAAAGGTTGGGGGCCATGCTAATGAAGGATGGAGGAGTGATAGCTTATGAATCAAGGAAGTTGAAGAAACATGAGGAGCTATATGCAACTCATGATTTAGATTTGGCAGCTGTAATGCTAGCTCTAAAAATTTGGAGGCACTATCTTATGGGGCGAAACTTTGAGCTCAAAATGGACCATCAAAGTTTAAAACATCTCTTCACTCAAAGAGATCTGAATGCCAGGCAAAGGCGATGGAGTGAGTTTATGATTGAGTATGATTTTGTTATTTCGTACATCAAGGGAAAGGAAAATGTGGTCGCAGATGCCTTGAGTAGGAGACCATGTATCTTCTCCTTGGTAACCTTAAAGGTCAATCTGAGAGAACATGTGTTGACACAACTCCCAGGAGACTGTTGGTATTTAAAGTTTACTTCAAACCTCCAGAGTGGGAGGCAGTTAGACCCAAAGTATGAAGGATATAGTCTGGAAACATATGGTCTATTAAGATATCGAGGAAGGATGTACATCCCTGAGAATGGGGATATTCGAAGCATCATACTGAAGGAAGCCCATAGAGAACTTTATTGTGCGCATCCGGGTGTGAAGAAGATGTACGCAGATATGAGGAAGCTATTCTTTTGGGTAGGCATGAAGCGCGATGTAGTCCATTTCATCACCAAATGCCTTGAGTGCAAACAAGTGAAAGTCGACCACCATCACCCGACAAGCCTCCTACAACCACATGATGTTCCTATGTCCAAATGGGAAGTCATCTCTATCGATTTTGTTGTGGGGTTTCCGCTCACATCTCATAGACACAATGCCATTCTTGTGATAGTGGATAAGTTAACCAAGTTTTCTCATTTTATTCCGGTTAGAGACACTTACGATGTCATTGATGTGGAACATGTGTTTGTAAGTGAGATTATCCATTTGCATGGGATACCTAAGAAGATCATTTTAGATAGGGACTCCAAATTCAGTTCTAGGCTTTGGACAAGTTTACAGTCAGCATTGGGGACCCAGTTGAACTTAAGCACAACTTATCATCCTGAAACAGATGGGAAAATTGAGAGAGTAAATCAAGTCATGGAAGACATGCTTAGGATGTATGTGATGGATAATCAAACCCAGTGGGAGAAGTACATACCTTTGGTAGAGTTTGCCTACAATAACAGTTATCATAGCTCCATCAGAATGCCACCCTATGAAGCTTTGTATGGAAGGCCATGCAAAACGCCATTGAGTTGGGATATACTAGAAGACCGAGTAACAGTTCGGCCATAATTGATTCAAGAAATGGAGGAACATGTGATTCATATTAGGCAGAGAATAAAGGAAGCACAGGATAGGCAGAAAAGCTATGCAGATGCACACAGGACCGACCGAAGTTATGAAGTGGGAGACCAAGTTTTCATTCGTATCAGGCCTAATAAGAGTACCATACGGTTTGAGAAGGGGACAAAGTTGTCACCTTGGTTTATAGGACCATTCAGGATCCAAGAGAAAATTGGACCCATTGCATATTGTCTCGTACTTCCACCCCACTTGCATAAAACTCATAATGTATTTCATGTATCTGTTTTACGTCATTATGTTGTTGATGAATCACATAAACTAAATTGGAAGGAATTGCAGGTATCGTACATGGGAACCCTCACAGTAGAACCGTTACGCATATTGGACCATAGAGTCCAACAGCTTAGGAACCGTCTAGTAGACCAAGTTAAGGTCCAGTGGGACAAGTATAGTCCAGGATCTGCTACTTGGGAAGACACCGAGACACTACGGCGAGACTATCCCTCACTTTTTTTACCACATCGAGAACATGTTTCTCGAAGGTTGGGTGTATGTAACACCACCTTTTGACTTAGACAACCAGGATTACCTGAGGCCTATATACTTTATTTTGTAGTCACAATGAAATTATTAAGTGATACACCTAAACTTTAAATGTATGAACTTTTACGAATGTTTAAATGTTATTGATGATGATGTATGTAATGCGATCTATTATGTGAATGTAAATTTTACGAATGTTTAAATGTTATTGATGATGATGTATATGATGCGACATATTGTGAGAATGTGAATTTAATGAATGCTTAAATACTATTAGGATGATGTTGGATATGATGCAATCTATTTTGGGTAAATGATAATCTTATGAATAGATGTCGAAATTGAATTACAGGATATTATGAGATCTATTTCTAATTGGAAAACTTTGATGTTAATTTATCGATACAGGGATACCAAATTGAAATGATTCTAGTATGCAATAACATGATGATAATGCATAGAAATGTATGATTTTGTGTTACAAACTAATCTACAGGTTAAGGACTATGAAATAGCCAAGGGATAATGATGATGAAAGTGGATATCAGGACCACTAACCAAGAAACATTATGGTATGAATATTGTATGTGAAATTTATATTTGTTTGTATGCATTGCTATGATATGTGGACTAGTGCATGATTTCAGGTGATGACACTGCCCAAAACCGAATAAACGATGACAAAACCTCCAGCAACACGGTGCCACTATATGTTCCATTGTAGGGTGTGGACCCTAGTCCTGTTAGGATGGGTGGAGGCATTTCCCACCATGTATCCTCCGAAACCTGAAGTCATGGGAGGACGGTGTTAGTTCACACTCCCCAAGATGTGTGATGATGACTGTCAGATGCCTGCTAGGGAAGCTTGGTCGAGATAATGACACTTCCCCTTATGGGTTCTATTTGGAGTTAGGTCAATATAGTTGACGCTCCAAGATAGTCTAGCAGAGGAAGGATAGGAATGGAGATGGAAGTAGGTTAGGGAGGAAGGATGAGTAGTAATAGTTGAGAAGGTATGGAGATCTGTCTTGT
>ML783902.1:608914-628493 GCA_009831015.1 Picea engelmannii | reverse complement strand
ATAGGAATGGAGATGGAAGTAGGTTAGGGAGGAAGGATGAGTAGTAATAGTTGAGAAGGTATGGAGATCTGTCTTGTGGTGGAATTTAATGTTTTCCCTTCAAAAAAAAAAGAGAAATGTGTATATATGAATATTCATTATTATGTAACTAAACCACAGTTGTTTAAAAAAAATTGTTGAACCAGATAATAGTAATTAAAGGATTTCTCAAACAATTGATTGGTTTGTTGTCTTTTATAAAAGACTAGTCTTGTTGATTGGATTGGATGCATACATAAATTACTAAAGGATGATAGTTTTGATTATTATTACATGCACGAGATTTGTATGTACTAGATACACATGCATTTCTTGTACATATACACTAGTATGTATGAGTTTTCTGGACTTACTTACTGATAATGTCGATTAATTGTTATGAATGTGTGAACCATGTTTCTTTTCCTTGTACCATAAGATACCTTAACTTCGGGACGAATTTTTATGAAGGGTGGGTGTATGTAACAACCCTAGTTGAATAAATGTTTAAGGATTATTAAGTAAAAATTAATTAGAGGATTAATTGTCTTAATCTGGTATTAATTAAACAAGATTGGTATAATGATACTAATTAAATAATTATTAATTAATTAATGGTTGCAATTTGATTAATTAATTACATGTTACATTTATTGACATGGTTATTAAATTAATAGGGATAATAAATTATAAGTTAATTTGTTAAATACTTACGTACACAGAAAGGGATAAGACATTGAATATAAAGGGATAAGATATTAATTATGAGGGGATAAGGTAATAAATGGGTGGGTAAGGAAGTAAATGCAAGAGGCAGTGAAAGAAGGATATGGAGGGGGAGGAGGTTTATGATTCTACGAGAATTTTTTGGGGGAGTTCTCTCTGGGATTGCACAGAGGAGAGTTGAGTTCGGTAGTCAGATTGGATTAGTACAGGCACCAGTTTGCTGGAGGTTTTGGGCACGGGGGCCAGGATATCCATATGATATCCTGGAGCTAGGAAGTTGTCCTAGTTGGCAGGGTGGAACAAGGTTTGGGCAGTGTTTACACAGTTCAGCAAAGGTCAACAGGACAAGCGGACAAACGAAGGGTTAGCATCAGACCCAGGTATTTAAAATTATGTATTTGTTTTTAATCTGTTATACAAATTTATTATTCATTGATCAATTTAAAATGCGTATGTGCTCAATTAAAAGAAATTAGTGAATTTTCTGAAATCAAGTAGATATTGCTGTTACAATTTATGTAATTATTTGACGTTAAATTTATTCGGCTACTACAACTCTCAACTCTTATGGACTTCATTCCAATTTTACATCTCTGGATCAGCTTCTTGGCAAATAATTTCACTACAGAAAACCTAACTTGCTTCTTCATCTTCATGACAAATTCAAGTGATTCATCACCTGCTATACCTATAAACACACACAATTTATCATTTTTAAGAATATTAGGATCTTCAAACCCTCTTGATTCTCGTGTCAACAAATTCATTTGTTGATCTCAACCCTCCAAAGAGTCCACGTGATTCTCAACTAGACTCCTATTATCTTCATCCTCTACAAGGATGTCTCTCTACTCTGGTTCATAATATTGAACTCCTTCTGTCAACGACCTGACCCTCATCTTAGTTCCTCTGATTTTCTCCAAATCATCCATCCTATGCTTCAATTCCTCTAAGCTTTTCCTAAGATTCTCCCCAAATAAATGCATAGTTGGCCACTTGAATTTCTTCTTCAGGATCCATCCTATTATCTAGTTCTATTTCATTTCCTTCTTCCTCTATAGAAGAATCTCCATGTGATTGAGTTGTATCTTTATCTCAACCATCTCTCTATCAAGCTCCTCTTGGCTCATCCTCTTGATGCCATTTTCCTTGACATCTTTCCTTATGTTGTGGCTTTCCTCTAAATCTCTACAATGACCTTTAGTGATTATTGTCTTCAACTCCTTTGTGAACTTCATCTTGTTCACTTGTGGACTGCACCTTAGCCTTCACCTTTAGAAGGTCTCCATACCTACCTTTGATACCTCAACAATATTTTATCCTTAATATTGGACTATTGGTACCTATGGTTCTCTACCTTTGGAACCACTCTTGAGCAACCTCTGCTCCTATAGGCTCTGGAATTTCCAATTCCTTTGAGAACATGCAATTTTTCTCACTGTCCAACCTCTATTGGAATTCGTCAGGTTCTCCCACTTCTTAAGAGATCACATGCTCTTCCTCTTGAGAACACAATAGTTCTTTTTCATAGCTCCTCCTGGATGTCTTTTTTGCTAACACCTTCTTTGTCTGCTACTTGCAATTTGTAAACAAATCTCAAATAAGAATTAATATAAAAATATACCATATCAGATTTAAATATCTTCCCTTGATTTTTTTCATCCACTCTTCTGCAATTGAATGGATCATTATTTTCCCCTACAAACCCTCAAGAGAATCAACTAGCTCTATCCAATCACATTTCGTTGAATTTGAGCTTCATGTTCCTTCATATTTCATAAATCTAAACTTTCTTTATCTCTATGCATGTTATCCCCTGTATCATTTTACCTTTTGAAGAGCATTCCCTCGCTCTGATACCAAAAATGATGACAGTAAGAAAAAAAAATTCCCTATAAGTCATCTACACATGTTTCAGTCACACATGACAGTAAGACAAGGATCTTGGATGAATAATCTAACAAAATACTGGAAGAGGAAATTTGCAAGAAGGTTGAGGAATCCTTAAATACCGATGAGGTAAAATCATAAATTCAAGAAAAAATTGAAGAAGAACATCAGTATTTGATAGATGGGGTCACATTGCCGCTTCAAAAGGAGAAAGAAGGCAAGATTTAAGAAGGTCAACCAATATACTTGTAGAAGTTGAACTCCATCTAGAGGATGTACATGCCAAATATGATGGTATTATATCCAAGATTAAAGTAATCAAGGACTGATAAAAGAGGATGGAGGATTCCATTGTCTTTGAAAAGAAGATAGATGAAATGGGTGTGCAAAATGAAGAAAAATTATCAATTCTCAAACCATATCGAGACCCTCATTATCAGGAAAGATTTCAAAGAAGAAAAGAATATCAATATCAACATTATAAGGGAACAAGATGGAATAATAATCAATATTATTGGAATATGGCATCACAAAACCATTATTCAACAAGATATTAGCATAGATCAACATCTACTACAAATTGGAGAAGCTTCAACAACAATACATGGAATCAAGGGAAGGAAAACTATGCAGCAACCAGACACCAAGGATTATGACCGAAAATAATTGATTTTGGATGGATGGATCATCATCAATGGAACGAATAAAGAAGCAACATATGAAAATCATATTACTTTGTTTCATGATCTGAAAATCCTTAGACGTTAATTTATTTCTTAATTAAACATAAACATCTAACTTGATTCGAAATAATAATAATCACTTTGACTATTTGCATAATACATATGAAATCACTTATCTATCCAAAATCACTTTAATGATAAATAATTTGCAATATAATTGAGCGAAATAGAACAACAATAATATAACACATTCAAAAGTTTGTTAATGGATTTCACCAAATTTAGGATATGTCTCTAGGTCCACTTCCAACTGAGAACACTTTATTAATACTCAAATGCGTGTGTTTTTACAATTACCTTTTTACATGTTGCTCAAACTAAGAGAAAGTGAACCATTGAATTCCTCTCTAAATTCTGAGAAAAATGAGTATAAACACCTCATACTTTTCTCAAGGAACCCTTTGGCATGCTATATGATGCAAACTAAAAATGTTGATACCTCTTGGGTAGGAATTTTGATGCACCTCCCTTATTCCTTGGCACAGACTTCTATATTGGTCCATTGGTTAGGGCACATGAATTTATATAGGGAGGTCAAGGGGTCGAACCCCAACCTACTCTCCTTTATTCCCAGAATGGAGCGATTATAGGTTACATAGAATATGGTTTGGTTGTTTTAACTGACAGTCCTCATGGCCTAATGGTAAGTGCATTAACATATAATGTGGCAGGTTGGGGGGTCAAACTTTTCTGACCACATTGTTAGTTACATTATTTTTTTGAATGGATATATTTGTAAGTTGGTTATATGTGGTGGCACATATTATAGTTATAACGAACTCCACGAACTTTTAATTTGGATATATATATACCATGGGTTCAAGGGTTATGTCGTCAATCCATTTTCTCCACCAACTAAAACTTTCAACAAACTCAAATAAATTTAATGTTATATATGGTTAAGCTATAACTTTTTGGTGATGGTAAACTGTTGGATTAGTTTGCAAGAGACACGGGTTCGATCCTCCAGAGTCTCAACAAAATTTTATTCAACCTATGTCATATTAGGCCAATGGGAGACTACCACGTGGTAGTCCCTCATTGGTCCATTTGTTCCTGTACAATTATGCAACATGTCCCACGTTGGTTGGTCCAACTCATTTCTTGATCACCCATATGACTCTACTGACTCATCTTGTATGACTTGTATAGATGTTCCATGTGTCACCTCCCTTTTGACCTTTGACTCTATTTGACAAAAACTTTGAAGGGACATAAGTTTTACATACGAACTTCGTTTGAGGAATTTTTTTGCATTGTTGGAAAGTTCTCACCAAGCTCTATGAAATGAAGTTGTTTTCAAGATCATTTGAGATGATAAAATTTTAAGCATTTTCTAGATCTACTTGGATCATTCCTCCCCATTGGAAGCCTTTTGGACCACCAAAATTATTGATTACTCAACAAATAAGTGAGGGTAAATATCCCTCACCCTTTGATCCAGGAGGATCCATAGACACTCATTGAGGTCCAAGAGGACCCAAAACACTCATAGGGGTCCATAAGAGATCATAAATTCTCAACATTGGATCATATTAAAATCTCTAAAAAGAACCATCAATGCATAGAGATCGTCACAATCTTTCCAATGCCACAAATTTCTCCTCAAACGGAGTCCATATGAAAAAGTTATGGCTGCTTAAAGTTGAGGTCAAACAAGAAAAAAGTTAACCCTGAAGAGATACATGGTAGGATCTAAGAGAGACATGTGGCATGCTCCCAGGTTGACAAGTGGAATCTCTAGGTATTGACAAGTGGCAGGTGACTTAGCATCTGTGCAATTCAAGTGGCTCCATTAGTTGTTGACAAGTGGCATTGGAAAGATCCAATGAGAGGTCTCCATGTGGTGACCTCCCATTGGCCCATACGACCCAGGTTATATAAAATATTTGGGAGTTGACGGGATTTGAATCCATGACCTCCCCATCCAAAGTCTTAACCAATCCGATGCTACCAATACACCACATGTTGTTCCTTTATAGCTATATGTCAAATTATATATTTAAAGTTACTCTAAGTTTCATTTGGGTGGCTAAAGGGCCTAGGGCATAAGCCCTCAACCCTTACCCTTTGTTCCGTTGCATGCCATATAACCAACTCATAGTGAAGAGGATTTTATCACATATTTTTGTGGTAATTTATATATTATATAACATATGGATATATGTTATAGAAAAAACATAATTCGTTCTAACACTTGCGTGGAAGTTATAACATATGGCATGGATTGTAACCATATAATATATGGTTAAAACAAAAAAAACCATATATAAAGAGTTCACAAATAAAGGAGAGGATCTTGGGGGTTGGAACCCACGACCTCCTCCATATATTCTAAAAAACGTAATGTGCCATGAATATGATTCGTTCAAACAAACCATAACTAAAATATTTATTAGGATGTCGATATTGCATATTTAGTGGGATTCCTTCTAAAATTAGTAATAAGTTACCACTAATTTTGGGATTTTGTTAACAGGGGTGGCCTATTGAATGGAACACACCCCAACTCAATGGAAACACAACATTTTTTTTTTTAACACAACATTCTCATGTACTAAAGCTCTACTTATTTTCCTTTTGAAGTCAAGTTTGTAGTCTTTTGAGAGTTATGGAGTATTTATAGTCATCAAAATCGGTTTTCCGAGACAGAGTCGATGGTGATAATCTTATCACTCATTTGTAAGCCAAAATTATCCAAATTTGGGATTTGTGAGTTGTAAGAGATTGTTTGGGCACTTTGTAAAGAAATATATAATTTTTATAGTCATTGGATTCGATTTTCCGAGATGGTGCCAAATTTGACATTTGTAATTGAGTTTGAGTAACATGCAAGAAGTTCATTGTGAAACATAATTATTGATTTCATGTAATTTTGTATATGTTCATACATTAATGATTATGCAAGTTATATTAAAGTGTTTGGTTAAGTAAGATAAGTCACTTCCATGCTATAAGCACTATCAATAAAAGAATCTTGGAATAAGAAAATGGTGTCATACTTAATAGTATTTGAGGATCAAGTGATATTAGAGACACTCGTTTAAGATCCAGTGGTGCATGATTTCTCATCCATTTTCGGATCAAGTGGTATTAGAGTAGATTTTAAAGGTAAATACTTACAAGGGCTAAACACAAGCATGGTGAAGGAAAACTTGAGAGTTATAATCCAAAGATTGGGTCAAGGCGATTCACTCAAAGAGAAGAGATGGCTTCACCAAAGAAAATAGGTCCTTATGAATCTGAAGAATATTTATTCAATGAATTTAATTAGATGAAGACAATGGTGGAAGAGCTTTACAGTGAGAGAGGATTATGAAAAAGAGAAAGTTTTGGACAAGTTAAGAAAGAAGATGATCTTCCTCCTTCTCCACCTCCTTCAAGACATCCTTCTTCACCTCCTTATCCACCTCCTTTAAGACCTACTTCTTCACCTCCTTCCACTTCTCTGCCCTCAACTTCATGTAAGTAAATTTATTCAAAAAATCCATTGTTAAAGTTTGATGTCAATTTTAACTTGCCCATGTATAATGGTGAGCCTAATGCCGAGAATATAGACAATTGGATTCGACAAATGGAATTTTATTGTCGTGTTCAATAGATTGACGAAGAAAAGGTAAAGATTCAATTGTTCTCTCTTCACCTTGAAGGCACAACATTGTTTTGGTGGGAAGGTATCCAAAAGAGTGGTAATATTCTCTCTTCTTGGTTAGAATTCAAAGTTGCATTAAGGAAACAATTTTATCCTTTTACATATCGAAAAAAATAAATTATGGAATGGAAATATCTGAGGCAAGGAAAAGGATAGAGTGTGCAAGATTTTACTAAGGAGTTTAGGAAGAAAGCATTGGATTTAAATATTTCATTACATTCTACAGAAAACCTTCTGAAATATATTGGTGCTTTGCATAGTTACATTCATCATATTCTTCTTTTGTTAAATCCCACTGATTTTGATGAAGTGTGTGTTCAAGTTGTACATCTTGAGTCCAGGGGGAAAGATGCTAAAGATGGTTCCTCCAAGGAGTTTGCTCAACAAAATGGAAGTAAGAGCAAGGAAAAAGAGAATTAGGTAGCTACAGTAAAGAAGGAAGAATCAATTCTAACATGTACTCATTACAAGAAAAGAGGACATGATGAAGATCAATGTTGGAAGTTGCATCCTAAAATAACACCTAAAACATATGGAGGAAAAGGAAATCAAAAGGTTTTTGTCACAGTCCAACAATATTTGGGATCTGAATTAGGTGACGAGACATAAATCACAACTATAGGCATTATGAATGCAAGAAAGAATGTATCTATGATGTTTGCAAAAACAAGTGAATGATATGATAATGAAATAGTCAAGTTATCTCCTAGTCATGAAGTGTTTCAAAATTCTCCAAAGTTTCCACATGAAGGTCCATTACATGTAGGTGACAAGGATTTTGTTAGGGACTGCATGAATGTTTTTAATTCATTATCAATAACATCTATATTTTTTCTACTATTGTTGATATGTTGTGCATAACCAACAACGGAAAATATGAATGCAAATAGATGTGGAAGTTTGAGAATGATTTATTATGTTAGAAACATTATTTCAGCCTTCATCCTTGTTATTTAGTTGATTGTAATAAGACTAGTGGTCCAAGCATGAGGAAAAGACATAGGACAAGTGGGGAGAAATCTCCCTCATTTAATGTAAACCTTTTGGAGGTCCAAGATCCTCCTAGTGGGGAGGAATGATCTAGGAATATCTAGAGACACTCACTAAGGTCCAGGAGGACCTAGAATGCTCACAGGGGTCCATAAGGGATCATAAATGATCGAAATTTGATCACCTTAAAATATATTTAAAATTCCATCAATGCGTAGAGCTCGCCGCAATCTTTTCAATGACACAAATTTCAGCTCAAATGGAGTCTATATGAAAACATTATGGCTAGTCAAAGTTCAGGTCAAATAGGGAAAAAGTCAACCCTGAAGAGACACATGGAAGGATCTAAGAGAGACATGTGGTAGTATCCCAGGTTGACAAGTGGCATCTTCAGGTATTGACAAGTGGCGGATGACTCAACATTCGTGTAATTTAAGTGGATTCATTAGATGTTGACAAGTGGCATTGGAAAGAGCCAATGAGAGGTCGTCACGTGGTGACCTCCCATTGGCCCATACAATCCAGGTTATATAAAATATTTAGGAGTCGACAGGATTTGAACACGTGACCTCCCCATCCAAAGTCTTAACATATCCCAGACTACCAATACACCACATGTTATTCCTTGATAGCTATATGGAAAATTATATATTTAAAGTTACTCTAAGTTTCATTTGGGTGGCTAAAGGGTCAAGGGCCTAAGATGTCAACGCTTAGCCCTTAGTTCGTTGCATGCCATATAACCAACACATAGCGCAAAGTATTTTAGTACATATTTCAGTGGTAATTTATATAGTATATAACATATGGATATATGTTATAACAAAAACATAATCCATTTCAACATTTGCATTGAGGTTATAACATATGGCATGGATTGTAACAATATAATATATTGTTAAAACAAACAAACCATATATAATAAGTTTGCAAATAAAGGAGAGGATCGTGAGGGTTGGAACCCATGACCTTCTCCATATATTCCAACAAACTTAACCAATGTGCCATGAATATTATTTGTTCAAAAAACCATGACTAAAATATTTATTATGATTCCAATATTCCATATTTAGTGGGATTCCTTCTAAGATTAGTAATAAGTTACCACTAATTTTGGGATTTTGTTAAGAGGGGTAGCCTATTTAATGGAACACATCCCACTCATTGGACACACAATTTTTTTTTGTGTTTTGGAACACAACATTCTCATGTACTAAAGATCTACTCATTTTCCTTTTGAAGTCAAGTTTGTTGTGTTTTGAGAGTTATGGGATATTTATAGTCATTGGAATCGGTTTTCTGAGATAGAGTCGATGGTGACAATATTATCACTCATTTGTAAGCTAGAATTGTGCAAATTTGGGATTTGTGAGTTGTAAGAGAGCCTTTGGGAATTTTGTAAAGAAATATATAGTGTTTATAGTCATTGGATTCAGTTATCCAAGACGGTGTCGAATTTGACATTTGTAATTGAGTTTGAGTAACAAGCAAGAAGGTTATTTTGAAACACAATTATTTCTTTCATGTGATTTTGTACAATGATGATTTTAAGGATGGAAAATTATTTGAAAATGTAGAAACCTTGGTGAATCTTAGTAATCTTTCATATGCCAACTATTAAATGTTTGGCGATATTTTTATAAAAATATTCAAATTTCTAATGATTTTCTATAGTTTGTATAAAATTTTGGGGATTTTTAAGGTAAATTTTTTTTATCCTATATAATTTGGGCAAATCATTTTTAGAATAGCAAATCTTTTTTTTGGGAAAAACCATGGAAAATTAGCCGATGAGGGAAATTTAGCCCCTAAAATCATCCTTGATTTTGTATACGCTCATGTATGAATGATTATGCAAGTTATGTTAAATTGTTTGGTTAAGTAAGATAATTCACTTCCATGCTATAAGCATTGTCAATAAAAGAATATTGGAATAATAAAATGGTGTCATAATTAATACTATTTGAGGATAAAGTGATATTAGATACACTCAGTTCAGATCGAGTGGTGTATGATTTCTAATCCATTTTCTGATCACCCTTCCAATCTCTATCCACTTTTCTTTGCTTGGTTTTTCCCTTTAATACCAACTTGAATATATTCCACATCACCTCATTGTGAAGTTATGATCCTTATGTCAAGAATAACATCTTCTTGTAGCTCCTATAAATACTATGGAGAAAAATCATCAACTTTCAGAACCTGAACACTTCCATCTTCATCCATAATCATAGGAGGATCTTAAAGTTTTAAGTTCTGAACATTTACCACTGAATACATTTGCATATAAGATGGCCGATCTAAATGAAAGGCATTAGTGCCAATATTTTCCATGATCTTGAATGGAACATACCAGATTGGCTTGATATTTTTACCTTCACCCTCCATTCTATCCTTACTGATATGTAACCATACTTGATCATCGAATTGAAACTGATGACCAACCCAATTTTTTTCATGCCTCACCTTGTATTTATGTTGGCTCTTCTCTAGTTCTTCTTGTACTTCCTAATGTAACTGCTAGATCCTTTGAATGAACCTCTTAGATTTATCTATATCATCTTTTCCATCCTCTTTATTTGATTCTCTGAAAGAAAAATCCACGGGTGATCTCGACAAGTATCCCAAATATACTTCCAAAGGATTTTTTTGAGTAGAAGAATGCATGGCACGATTATAGGCATGTTGTACATAATGAAATTTTTCATCCCATAACTTAGGATGTTTGATGCAGTATCCTCGTAAAAAATGTAACATTGTCATGTTTACAACAAAAAATAATCTTCTTCTCTTGCCGCTCTTAGAAGGTTTTATTTCTTATTTCTTTTTCAATCAATGGGCACTAGACACACTACTAGGGAAAGACTAGCTAGCTCACGGAAACCAGCTTAGTACCTACCTTTTTGAATGAGCAATCACCAAGCGGAGTTGAAAGACACTTGACAAATTCTTTTAGCCAGCTCAAAACATGTTCATCATGTGGCAGTGGTGACTCGTTGTCCATCTATTCGTGGATGGAAAGTTGTTCTCTTCTTCAACTTAGTGTCCATTAGCTCCTATAAATGAGACCAAAACTTTACCAAAAAGAGAGAGACTCAATATGATATAATAGATTTAGGAATCCCAAAATGAACCCATACATTTGTAAAGAAAATTTGTGTTTTATGCTCATTTGTGACCTATTTCATGCATGGAATTAAAATACAAATCTTACTGAACCTATCCACCACGACATGTAAGTAATCATGACCTTTTTTGGACATTGGAAAACCTCCTACAAAATTCATTGATACACTTTCCCATGGTTGAGAAGGTACTGGAAGTGGCATATATAATCCCAACTTTCTATTGCTAGGTTTTTTTATGCACACATAACACATCTTTTTATGTACTTGGAAACTATCTCATTCATTCGAGGACAATAACAATATATTTGCAACTGTGCTACTTTCTTACCTACCCCAAAATGACCAGAAATGAGAGATGTGTGAGATTCTCTGATTACATTTTCTATTTCATCCCTGGGTATACAAAGTTTTCCAAGATGATATAATAAATTATCATGCACATGATTATTCGATTCTTCATGTTGATTCTCGAGAGTTAATGCTTCATAAACATATTTAAAATAATCATCTCTAGCATATTGTTCATAACTTTCATGAGATAAAGAATTATGCTTCAATATTGTATATGCATTAATCATTGGTCTTGATGACATGTCTGCAACCTTGTTATGAATACCCTTCTTATATTTAATAACCAAATGAAATTTTTGTAAGAAAGCCATTCACCTGAAATGTCATGATTGTTGTAGCTTGGTTTGTGATTGAAAATACTGTAATGGATGATGATATCTATGATCTATTGTCTCCTTTCCCATTAAGTAATGCTTTCATTTTTTAACACTTTGTACCAACACACATAATTCCTTGTCATATGTTGGATAGTTAGTTAATTCTTGAGTAAAAGTATCATAATGATAATAAATAGGTTTACCTCGTTGCATCAATACTTCTCCAATGGAATATCTTCTTGCATCGGATTGAATCTCAAATGGCTATTGACAATATAGAAAATCCAAAAATGGTGCAGTGCTTATCATTTCTTTTAATGTCTCAAGGGATTTTTGTTTCTTTTCTCCCCATTGAAAGACCTATTTCACACTAATGTTAGGAAGACAATCATCCTATTGCAAATGAATTTAATGTTCAACCTCCCTCTTAGGATGCAACTCTGTAGGTTCTTGAAATAACTCATAATAGTTAGAAATTATCTTTACCAATTCATGTTTATGATTTGGATCACAACCTGACAAATAATCTGATATATCTCCCTATTTTTGCTTCACCATCACATGAAAAAAATATTTATTAGAAATTACAAGTCTCTTCATTTTGTCTTGTACCCACTAAAGAAATACTAGTTTTAATTTGGTGAGATATGAAGATACATTCAATCCCATCCTTGAAAAGGTCATATTTGTTATCTTCACGATATAATATGTATTTATTTTCAAATAAAAACATACTTCCCAAGAGAATGTTGCAAATGTCAAGTAGCATGATATCTAACTCAACTTCATCAACAAACTTGGAAGTAGTTGAAAATCTAAGTTTACATTGTTTTGTCACTTGCAAATTAGCATCCTCACACACCCAACCTAATAGATATGGTTTTACATGAGGTGTGGTATTTAAAACTAGGTTCTTAATGATTTCTTCAAATATTATGTTCACTTGAGATCCACTGTCAAACAAAGTATCTATCTTTTGATGTTTCACTATAACCCTGACATGAAAAAGCTCACTTATTTTCTTCTGATCAATAACACTTTCCAATTTAGTAGATTGAATTGAAGAACTAGAATTAGTAGTATATATACATTTTCTTCCCATTGTCATGATCTTAAATTCATCTCCTGAATTCGATCCCAGATCTTATTGAGCTGTGGTAGCAGTCTTTTGTTTCCCCTTATCCTGGAAATTCTTTGGTCGCAACTGTGGATGTAGTTTCCAACACTGTGCTTCCTCATGTCTCTTCCTTTTCTAGTGAGTACATGTAGGTTTCTCTTCATCTTTATTTACTGTAGATGACTTCTTATTTTTCCATTTTCCTTTTGATTTCTTCTCTAACTTGTGCGGTTTCTTATACTCAATCACATGCTTTCCCTTACTAGCTTCAAGATGAGTATCTTCTGTTGACACTTCATCAATATTAGTAGGGTTAAACATCAATATAGTGTGTTGAATATATGAATCCATACCACCAATATACTTTAGAATAGTTTCTCGAGTATATAACAAAATTCCTAAAAGTAATGGTTTCTTCTTAAATTCCTATGTATATACTTGAACATTTTTCCCTTTTCCTTGTCTTAGATGTTGCCATTCTATTATTGGAGTTTGCACATAAGTTAATGGATAAATTTTTTTTCTTATTGTAGTAGTAAATTCACCCCAAGAAGAATTTACTTTACTCCGTTGAACGAGATCAACTTGTGTTTTATTCTCCCACCATATCAAGGTTGTGTCACCCAGATGAAGAGTATCTATTTGTATTTTTGTAGTCTCATCCATGATCTTTTGTACCCTGCAATATACCTCAATCTGCTTGATCCAATAGTTCAACTTCTCTACATTCAATTCTCCATTATAAATCAGAAAGTCAAACTTTAAATCTAATTTCAGTAAAGTAAAATCATGAATATGAGAGAAAGAATAATTATTAGAGGGATTCTTCTTATGGGAAGAGTGTTCACTGCTCCATTGGTAGATGATGATGAGGAAAATGGTGAAGAGGGTTCTGCAGGTCCTCCACCTTCACCTCCTCCTTCATCTTTCATTGAATATTCTTCATCACTAGTCTTTTGAATAGTTTGATATAAATCATATATTATTTATCTCATTGAGCGAAGTGTAGCCATAACTTCCTTAGGTCTCATGGGAGGATATTCTCCTTCCTTTCCTTTGGAATTCATCTTTTTCTTACGAAATCCCCTTTGAATCTATGACTTATAACTTGTAAGCTTACCTTTACCAAGCTTGAATATGGACCTTGTAAGCATTCACTTGCAAACACTTTTAACCATTCTCTAATACCAACTTGATCTGAAAATACTTAAACGTTAATTCATTTCTTAATTACAAATAAACATCTAACTTGATTCAAAATAATAACGATCGCTTTGACTATTTGCTTAATACATATGAACTCACTTATCTATCAAAAATCATTTTAATGATAAATAACTTGCAAGATAACTAAGTGAAATAGAACAACAATAATATAACACATTCACAAGTTTGTTAACGGAGTTCACCCAATTCAGGCTACGTCTCTGGGTCCACTTCCAATTGATACCACTCTATTAATGCTTGTGTTTTTACAATGACCTTTTTACTTGTTTCTCAAACTCAGAAACATAGTGTACCATTGAATTCCTCTTGAAATTATGAGAAAAATGAGTACAAACACCTTATAATTTCCTCAAGAAACCCTTTGGCATGATATACGATGAAAAATAAAAATATTGATACCTCTCGGATATGAATTTTGATTCACCTCCCTTATGCTTTGGCACATACTTCTTTCTATATTGGCCCATTGGTTACAATGCATGAGTTTATATAGGGAGGTTGGGAGGTCGAACCCACTCGAATATCATTTATTCCTGGATTGGTGCAACTATAGGTTACATAGAATATGGTTCAGTTATTTAAACTGACAATCCTCATGGCCTAATGGTAAGTTCATTAGCATATAATGTGGCAGGTCAAACCCCGCTGACTACGTCGTTAGTTATGTTGTTTTGTTGAATAGATATATTTGGAAGTTGGTTATATGCGATGGTGCATATTAATATAGTTTTAACGACCCCTGCAATATATATATATATATATATACACCATGGGATCGAGGACTATGCCCTCAATCCTTTTCTCCGCCAACTAAATATTTCAACAAACTCAAATAAATTTAATGATATATATGGTTAATCCATAACCATGAGGTGTGATAGTAAATCATTGGATTAGTTTGTGAGAGACCCATGTTTGATCCTCCAAAGTTTCAACAAAATTTTATTCAACCTTAACCATATTAAGCCAATGGGACACTTCCACGTGGAAGTCCCTCATTGGTCCACCTATTCCTGTACAATTATGTCTCATGTCCCACGATGGTTGGTCCAAGTCACTGCTTGATAACTTGTATGACTCTATTGACTTAGCCTATACGACATGTATGGATGTTCCATGTGTCATCCCTTTTTGACCTTTGACTATGTTTGACCAAAACTTTGAAGGGTCATAAATTTTACATACAAAATCTGTTTGAGGCAATTTTTGCACTGTTATAAAACTCTCACCGAGCTTTACGTAATGAAGTTATTTTAAAGAGAATTTAAGATGATAAAATTTTAAGCATTTTCTGGATCAATGTGGATTATTTCATCACATGTGAAGCCTTTAATTACAAATATTTGAGGACAAAGATTTTTGAAGGAGGGTACTATGTTATGACTCAAGGGAAACATATATAGGGATAAATGTATATGATATGACCCCAAGGGGGGGTGGAATATATGGGCCTAAACGTACATGTAATTTGTAAACATATATGTAATAGGGTCGTGTTGATGGGCAAAATTGACCACTCATCAACTGGAGGAGTGAATCCGGTCCGGGGTTGTCCAATTAACCCAAGTCGTTTGGATTAATTCACTTCGACGGGTTTAGCGGCTCCGTTGGTCGATCTAAGTCCTAAATAGAGTGAAAAATAACTAAAGAAAAAAAACAATGATCTAATAAATAACAATCGTTAATAAATATACATACATCTAATATATATCTGTGATTTAACTAATTAGTACTTATAAAATAAATCTACTTATCATATACACAATATATACAAATAATTCTATTTCTAATATATATATAATATGTACAAAATACGAATTTTAATCTAAATCCGTGAAAATCAAATGTAAATTGATTTCTTTAACAACAGTAAAGCTATTATCTAATCTTTATGATTTGTTTTTTTATAATATTTATATAAAAGAAATCGAATATTAAACTGTCTAATTAAACAAAAGAAATAACAGATGATAAAAAGTGTTTTAACTACATGGAACTTCTATATTTATTATGCTAATGAAATCAAATAACAGGCTCACATGTTATTGCATCCAATATATGTTCAATGTGTAGCATCCAATCACCTCATCCGACAAGGTAAACCTGCACCAGATCCTGAAATTGCTTCTAATAAATGTGAAGCAATATTGATGGAATTCGAATGATAGAACATATAAGAGATATGATCACAACAATCTCATAATTTTACAAGCAGCTACATTAAGATAAATCTTGCTGTAAGAACTTGTGTATAAACGTTGAATCAAAGATAAAGATAAATCTCTTAATTCAAGTTTGAACGAATGATTACTGTGTGTTAAATATGGAACATGAAACATGGATAATATATAAACTTGTATCATACCAGCTTGTAGTAAACCATGACAGCGAAAGCAATCATAATCTATTTACAAATTGAAATAAACATGACTTGAATAAAACCACAATACGGAAAAGCTAAAGCTGTGACGAGTATTATATTCCATTCAAGTCTGTAAATGAAAAATCCATAGTCTTTCCCCAGGCTAAGATGATCCCCTATTTACAAAATAACATGCTTATATAGGTTCCAGGAAACAAAACTGTTTCCTCTTGATAATATCAAATCTGTTCCAAAAATATGGAGGATGCAACCTCCCTGATTTTACTAGATATCAAAACTATCAAGAGTCTAATTTTGTCTATCAAAATGGATAACAAATATGGCATGGGAGATCTTCAGAAGTGTCTCCTATCATATTAGAAATGATGGACTCCTTACGCTTCCTAAAAATAAATGAAAATAAGAAAATTTCATATATGTCTTCAATCATTAAATCAAACGCTTCGAATTTTGTGCTACAGAATCTTACGATTCTATAGCTAGTTATAATAGCACATGAAATCTTAAAAGATAAAAGAAACTGATTCTAGTAATAAAAATAGTTTATCTAATCAAATCAAATATCCTACTCTAAAAAAACAAAAAATGATTATGCTAACTAATTCATACCTCAAATCACAAACCGAATCATGTCAAGAAACTTTGGAATTTATGATAGTTGTAGCTGCTTCTACATTTTTTTTTAAATATCATAGGTCCTGTAGATGTATAACTTGCTGACAGACTGGTTGAATATCCTTCATATTGATCAAGGGTTCAGAGTAGGAGGCTGAGACACATGGTTGGATGGGTGAGAGGGGTGTTGTGGGATGCTAAGGCACAGGCCTAGAGAGGTAACAAATGTTTCAACACTTGCAAACAGACCAAAACGCTCACTTCAGCCACAAAGAAAATATGAGATTTGACCTCTAAAGGATGAGTTGTATCTCTGGCACGATCCAATTTATGGGGAAACTTCTAGTGATGAAGGTAAAAGGGCTCATTTAGGTTCTGGGTTTTCAAGGGTTTGATCTAATTCAAAACCGTTTGCTCAGAATGTCTCACACAAAAAAATGTCTCTGGAAGACAATTACGGGGTTAGCTTAAGAACTCTTTAGTGGCTTCCAATTGCACAGACCGATTTTTTCCCTACAACCATCAAAGGTTAAGGCAAAATCTTGGGTGACCTGAAGGTTAAAGCCCTGAAATTTTTTGATAAACAAATGCCAACCGTTTCTTTCCAAATCTTCCCTAGCGTTATCATATGATAGCATGGTTTGGATGCCATTCGACTCGATCCTTACCACTGGAGCCATGGCGAATGGAAGGGAATCAACACAGAACTCACAGGTAGGGTTTGATAAAAATCCACAGAGCTATGACCACGAGCCTTATCAAAACAATGCTATGACAGTTCAAACGGTGGGCAAAGTGTTAATCACAATGCGTGGGAGAAAAATCGTGAAGCCCAAGACCATGCTCAGGAGTAAAGGCATTCTATACTACGTATTCCACCTGGGCATTGGGTACATGCTAGGACAGAGTAGTTGACAACATAGTGCATGCATTCAAGTTTGATTTGCAAAGATAGGTGAATCAAATAATTCAAAGTTTGATAAATATGATCAAATATCAACCCAAATCGATATAAAGAATCAAATATCCATTGATGGGGGTATTTCGTTGATACAACCATAAATATTTTAGGCATTCCCAGAATTGAAAAATAGTTACAAACAATGAGAGCACATGCTCATAGCAAGAAATCACGATTCTATAATAAACCACATGAGCAGTTTTCCTTTAATCAAAAATCAAAACCAAATGTCAATTCCAGCTACGAGTTTTCATGCTTACAATCATGAAAACAAAAATCGAAAAGACAATAGGGAGAAGCGACGATTTGCAACTGTCATCTCAGAAACTGTTCATGAAGGGTAATGAAATTTCATGACCCTGTGTAGGCAGCTATGCAGATTATTTAATAAAAATGATAATTGTATTATTGTTGCCAATAGGTCGGCCTAATAGTAAAGGGGCTTCATGTGCAAGTGTGAATAGGTATATATAGAAATCATGTATTCAACAAAGTTACCAACTTAACGAGAACTGTGGCATCAAAACAAGAAATCTGGCCCAAAAAACCAATATGTTTGCAAAAAGAACATGGAAATCAATGCCCAAATCGAAAAATGGTGCTACCGATAGCACCATTTTTTCAAACGGGGTCAAAATTACAATAGTTTTCAAGCATGGCCTTCAAAACTCATACAATAGCTTTAAAAAACCTTAAAATCATCACCTAAATAAAAAATGATGCTACATAAAGAAAAATGTTTTTTTCAAAACTTTAAAATTAGAGATATTTTGAGATATTTTGAAAATATACTTTTAGTAGTTGGTACCATTAAAACCAAAACCTCAAAATCCACCATCAAATTGAAATGTACTGCTATAGGTAGCACTAATTTCAAAATTGGGGTATTAAAATGACACATTTTTTCTTAAGTGGTAAAAAAAATCATCATTAGTGTAAACAAAATCATAAAATCAACCCTTAAATGCTTACGTTTAAAAGCTTAGTTTATCACCCCATGCACAAGATAATATACATTCCATGAAAACAATACATTTAAAATTATATATTTAAAACCCAAATTTGAAAAAAAAAAACTTTAAAAAAAGGTGGAAAAAAAATTTGAAAAAAAGATTAAAAAAATTCCAGCAAAAAACAATAATTTCAAAAAAAAAAAAATAATAAAAAAATACCTTAAAACGTAAGGGAAACTTTAAAAAAGTGAAAAAAAAAATACTAAAAAACAAGTCAAAATTAAAAAATATCTAAAATTAAAAACATATTAAAAAAATGCTAAAACTCCATATATATGTTTTTGTTTTTAAGATTTTTTATTAAATTTGAAATTGTTTTAACTTTTTTAATAATTTATTTATTTATTGTAATTTTCATTTTTTTTTAGGGTTTTTTGTAATTTTGTAGTAAATTTTGTATTTTACGTGTTTAATTTTATATATATATATATATATATATATATATATA
>ML783902.1:594121-608545 GCA_009831015.1 Picea engelmannii | reverse complement strand
TATTTATATAAAAAAAAAAAATATTAATTTTTTTTTTTCATTTCAATTCTTTTATTTTTCTTAGTTTTTTTAGTTTGTAATTTATCAAAAAAAATATAAATTATATTTTTTTGCTAAATATTTAAAAATAGTGTTATTTAAGTACAATTATTTTCTATGTGTTGAAGTAAAGTTTAAAAATGTGTTAAATATGATATTTTCCACTATATTTAAAAAAATATGGAACCATAAATTAATTAAGGAGACATTGTATTTTCAAAAAAGTAAATGGCAAATAAAATTTTAAGATTGAAAGAAGCATGGAAAAATGACTAAAAAAATTGTTGAAGTTTTTTTTTTTTTTTTTAATTAGATGAAAAAACAACAATTTAAAAAAAAGTGGAAACATTATGGATAAAAAAATTAAAACATCAAAAGACCACCTAAAAAGGGAGGGGGGTGCTACCACTAGCCCCATTTTTAAAAACGGGGTAAAAACTTGGACCCCCCAAAAAACGAGAACTCTGTAGAGTTCTCATTAAGTTGGTAACTATGTTATTCATTATTGGGAGGATGTGAATTGTGAAGTATGAATGTAACTAGTTATTTGGAGGAGGTTCTCATATTCTTTAAGGATTTATTGTGTAACTTATCTATCTTAGTGTTGTGCTCCATGCTCACATAGTTGCACATATGTTGTGTACTTCTACTCTGTTATGATATTTTAAGCATTTGGTTCATTACACTACCCTTTTGAAACCAAAAGATATTAGAAGTTTTCTTGGACCTGTAGGTTACTACAGGAGATTCATAAAGGATTTCAATAAAATAGCCTCTCCTTTATTTCCCCTGTTATCCAAAGGCACATATTATGGTTGGACTTTAAATTGTCAACAAGCATTTGAAACAATAAAAGAAAGATTCTTGATAACACCTATTCTATATGGTCCTAATTGGAATTTTCCTTTTCATATCCATACTAATGCATCGAATAAATCTATAGGAGAAGCATTTGGAAAAAATGAAGATAAGAAACCTTATGGAATCTATTTTATAAGAAAGAACTTCTCTGGTGTGGAGCTAATCTACACTATCACTAAAAAATATGTTTTAGCAATAGTTCATGCTCTCAAGAATTTTAGACATTATGTCACAGGGTATCAAGTTTTTGTACACACTGATCATGCTACCATAATATATTTAATGAATAAACCTGACATCAATGCTACAATAATCATATAGATTTTATTATTACAACAATTTGATCTAACCATTCTCGAGAAGCACAGAAAGAAGAATGTTGTAGATTTCTTATTCAGATGAACACCTATTTTCATTATCAACACAAGCCCCTTGGTTTTCTGACATAGACAACTATTTGACAACATGGAGGTTTCCTCAACATTTTTCCTACTAGGAAAGATGAAAAATTGTCAGGAAGAGTACAACCTATACTTGGGTCACAATATATCTATTCAAACTTGGCCTAGACCTAGTCCTAAGAATATGTATGAGAGAACATGAAGTACATGATATCCTCCATACTTGTCATGGTGAACCATGTGGAGGACACTATGCAACAAATAGGACAACATATAAGATATTGCAAGTTGGATACTATCGACCAAAATTAAATAGAGATGCTCAACATCATACCTTACACTGTCATGAATGTCAATGGATGGGAAAGCCTACCAAGAGAAATGAAATTACCTTGAAGCCCTAGATATCATTGGAACCATTTGAAAAGTGGGGTATAGAATTCATAGGCCCAATTGATCCACCTTCAGGGAAAAAGAAGAACATAATAATATGTATTGATTATTTGATTAAGTGGGCTAAAGTGAAGGCTATGATCGATGCTACAGAGAAAAGGGTAGAAAAAATCCTCCAAGAAAACATATTCTCAAGATTTCGATATCCCAGAGACATAGTCACAAACCAAGGATCTTAGTTTACATAAAGGATAATTGATAAAATTATGCAGCTACACCACATCCATCATAGAAAATAGACACCATACCATCCATAAGAAAATCGACAAGATAAAGTCACCAATAGAGAATTGGAAAATATCATCACCAAGACAATGAGCATGAACACAAAGAATTGGTCAATGAAACTCATAGATGCAATATGACCATACAATATCACATGGAAGACTACCATAAGGTTTACACCCTTTGAGTTAGTATATGGTAATAAATCCATCCTCCCTATTTAGTTTCAATACCTTACATTGAGAACAACATCTGAATTAGATATGGATATCCCATCAACACAACAAGAGATATTGAATCAACTGAATGCCTTAGATGAGTACATTATGCAAGTTCTTTTCAACATTAAAGTAGTGCATATATAAATGAAATATTGGCATGAAAAAAAATCAAATATGGCATGTTCAAATAAGGGGATTGGGCCCTATTATTTGATAAAAGATTCAAGGACTTTAAGGGAAATTTGATGACCAAGTGGCTAGGGACATACATAATTGAAATGTTTTCATGATAATGGTTTAATTTAGATCAAAAAGATAAATGAATAATGCATTCCCTTGTTAGTGATTGGATCCAGGTTGAATGTCTATAATAATCCTCTGATAAGGGAAGCGTTTACAACAACAGTGAAGGAACAAAATATGGATGTGATTGATAGTAAATATGCTCTCAATCCATCCAAATAATAAGAGGTGATCTGGAAAAAAAAAATGAATTAAATACTTGGATGAAAACCTCATTAAGGCATCTAGGATAGGTATTTGATTAAAAACCTCCATAGAGGCGATCTCACACCTCAAAAATAAAGAAAAATCC
Source organism: Picea engelmannii (assembly GCA_009831015.1). NCBI lineage: Eukaryota > Viridiplantae > Streptophyta > Pinopsida > Pinales > Pinaceae > Picea > Picea engelmannii. The sequence continues at coordinate 605,750 of ML783902.1, read as the reverse complement.
TCATCAAGAAAACCTCCTAGAGGATTGATGAGGAAGGACACTGGTGAAAACCAACAATGGTACCTTTGTCTTGAAGAAAAAAGAATTAGCAATAATGAATTATTACAATCATCTACAACAATAAAAAGCAGTAAGAATTTCAAAATTGTATTCACATCCGCTAATCATTTTCATACATAACACTTTCCATCCTATTATATATAAGGTTAAAATAAAAGGATCCTTTCTTCCCTTCATTATTATACACTTCTTGTTTTCACAAATTGCATTTTTATCCCTCTTTCCCAAGAACATATGACCTATGGGAAAACATAAATTCCTATAAGGTCATTTTTAATAAATGAAAGTTAGGTGTATATAACATAAAAAAATTGTTGTCACATCAAAATCAACACTATCACCATAAAAAAAGTCAACATCGAAAAAATATCACCCTCTGGACTGCTTAAAAGAATCCTACAGGATCCCTTGCATCTTGTAGGACCAACTACAACAATACTAAAAAAGATACAACAAGGGACTTTTGGCAATTCAAGAAAATTATAAAATTATATAAGTCCTCAAAATGTTCCATTAACAAAGAAAAAGAGAAAATCAATATCTTCCTAATTTGTACAAGAAACCCTATTCCTCTAGCAAATTTTCAGCAACTTTTAATAGAAAAGTATTCAAGAGAAAAAAATTCAAATCAACATGCACAATACTTAGCACGTTCAATAACCAACAAAAGTCATAAAGGTAACCTAAGGTATAAAAATTGATCCCTTCTCTCTAAACCTTTAATTTTGCAACATATAAAAGTTAAACCCATGCATATTATTCATGGTCAAATATATAAAAACAATGAAGGGTGATGAGAATGAGGACATCCTTCAACAACACATCAGGGGGGAGGCATGATTCATGGGTAAATTAACTGATAGATCCATAAAATTGGAAAATCATTCAAATGAACTCGAAGATCATAATAATAATAGATAATGAGTACAACAATGATCATATAGAGAACTGGGGATAAGACAGGAGTTAAGCCCAAAATTCACGATCATAAGTGAGATTAAGAGACATTTAGTCACTATTTCCAAATTTCCAAAACATAGAGAGCCTTCTAGCATCATAGAGAGACAAAGAATGCAAGATAGTGGAATGGTTTAGATGGGGAATCAACCAACCAAAGAATATAGGGTTCATTAAACGAAGGTGGTTTTCAAACTGTTCAAATATTTTTTCACAAGAATTACTTCTATGATTGTTGTTACTACCTCAAAATTTCCCTAGAATGTTTTTAATTTTATTTTATGAATGCCATGTGGTTATATTGTTTGTGGGTCTACACAATTAAATTTGTGGGTGATGGTCTACACAGTCTTGTAGAAATATTTTTACACAACCTTGTAGAAACTGATTAAAGAAAAAAACCCTCTCTCTCCATGATTCTTCTCTCAACCCATTTTGAAGCCATGTTGTCTTGAAATTATCAGTGATATTGTTAAATAAATCCTTTTCTCTAACCATCTCGCCTCTCATATAAACTACCCTGAAAATCAGAGAATTTTTTTTTCCTGTATATTGTCTTCTACAGGAAGGCATATTCTATATTTTGCAAAGCTTCTCTCCTCCTACATCAATATTTTGTGCATGTAATTTTCATATATATAACCCATTGAACCCTCAAAAATTCATGATAATCCATAAATTATAGAAATCTTCCAAAGAAGTAGTTGGCTAGGGTATTTTGAGAGCCTAAGAGGATTTGATTTTGAAATAGCCCTGGAGTTTTCACTTAGCTTCTAGAATATTCAAGAACACAATTATGTATCAGCAGTGAGGGTTTTAGAGATCATAGTAAATGAATATTTTATTAGCAGGGTATCTAGCCTACCATTGGGCCTTCCTTGGGATAAGTAAGAGAGGCAAGAGGATACTAATGCTAAAAAGTTATTTTTCCACCCAAATGAAAGGCCCCCAAGATATACAAATGTAATAAAAATAGAAATCCTACCTCACCCTTTTCCAAAAGTGGCCTATCACATTATCAAATATGTCACTTGTGAAGGAAGGATGAGTGTTTTTTATCATTTTAGACTCCTCTATGAAATAAGACATTGCTACAACCAAGAACCAACTAGCAACCTCAGTCTCCCTTATTTTATCCTTCAATCCTTGAAGGAGATGAGTACCAAGGTAAAGAAAGGGAAAAGTGAGTTCTTGGCCCACCATGGACTCATAGAGGTAATGGCATCGGATTTATTAAGGAATCTAAAACAAAGAGTTTTTTCGAAATATTTTGTAGACATGCACTAACAAGCATTCTTGGAGGTACAAGCATAAATGAGTCAAAAAAAAGAAGAATAAGAGAAGGCCAATAAAACTAAGAAGGAAAGAAAACCTAGGTCCTCAAGATAGTAGAAAAAAAGGAAACTAAAGGTATAAAAGGAGGACAAGGAAGTGGATGACACTTTTAAAACATTAAAAAACTTATTTGTCATCCCATCGAATATCACAAGTGCTAAAACTATTTATCCTAGGAGAAGAAGGTCCTATAGGATCAGAATGATTTAGAAGCAGGGCATCCCAAAGTTGATTACTCACCTCTCCACTCTAATCAAAATTGAGGAAGTAAAGGACTTCTCTAGTCCAGAAAAATTGAAAAAATCTAAAGGAAAAACACCTCAAGGAGAAATAACAACTCCAGAGGAAAGGCCATCAATAATAGAAAGGAATTCCAAGACTGAGACATGATTTGAACAAATCCTTTGTTCCACCCTGCTAGAACTGGAGAAATCCAAGGTTGAATCTATAAAATGGAAGAGAATGGAATAAAGAAACAAAGGGAAGAAAAAGGAAGAGGCCCCTAAAGATATGGAGAGACACTTTCATCATCTTCAAGAGAAATTTCAAATAATGACCATGTAGAAAGTGGAATACGGTGAAAATATAAAGGTGGAAAATCTAAAAGTAAAATAGAGATTGATAAATCTAAGAGGGAGATTGTTAAGAACTGAATATCAATATAGCATAGAAAAACCTCAGAATAAGTACTCAACGCCTTGAAAAAGAGAGAAATTAAGATAATAAGCCTCTTCGAGGAGGCAACCTCCTTATGCCCACATAAATGTACAATTACAAGATGATTCAAAATGAAAATGTCTCCCTGGTATATATAGAAGACTAGGAGGTATAATTACCACTAATGGACTAAAGTCGACATAAATAAAATAACATTACTAAAATAATATGACCCAATTAAGGGGTAATGAGCCACTATTTAGGGCTTAACATGCCCCTCCCTTTGAGACAAGGGTTGTTCGCAATGCTTGAGTAACTCTAGATGATTCTGTATAAAAGACTCATCTTCCCAAATGGAATCTTCAGCTAGCAGTTTCCTCCATTTAATGAGATACTCTGAAATGGATCTATTAATCAGCTGGAAAATTCTTGTGTTAGTGATGGCTTTAGGATCCAATATGATTTTTCCTTCCTTGTCAAGTTCTGGAAATATAGTTTGAACTGGGATCTTGTCACCTATAACCTTCATTAAGAATGAAACATGGAAAACTGGGTGTACTCATGAAGATGCAGGCAACTCCAATTTGTATGCCATAGTACCAATATTTTGCAACACCTTATAAGGGCCATAGTACTTTGGTGATAATTTATTATCCTTCTTGGCTTGCTTGAGGGACATCTTTTTTTATAGTTGTAGTCTTAAAAACACCCAATCCCCTACTTCAAAACTTCTTTCACTACGATGTTGATCTGCTTGTTGTTTCATACGATTTTGTGCCATGGTTAGGTTGCCCTTTAATATTTGGAGAACTTGTTGTTGATGCTTGATGTGATCTTCCACTTCTTGAACCTTAGATTTTTCTTTTAGAGAAGAAGTGATAGAAGGAGGGTGGTATCCATAGAGTGCCATAAATGGTGTCATTTTTGTTGCAGTATGAAAGGAAGTGTTATACCACCATTCTTCCAAGGTTAACCATTTGCACCATTGTGTTTGTTTATCAGAGACGAAGAAACGAAAGTATCCTTCCAGACATTTGTTAACTATCTCGGTTTTTCCATCAGATTGAGGAGGATAGGATGAGATATGAGCCAATTGAGTACCCAAACAAGAAAAGAATTATGTCCAAAAATGTCCATTGAAGATGGGATCTCTGTCACTTACAATAATCTTTGGGCTTCCATGTAGATTTTGAATTGTTTCCATGAATGCGGTGGAAACTGTACTAGCTTTGAAGGGATGAGACAGTCCACAAAAGTGTGCGTACTTGGTCAGTCTATCAACAATCACTATGATGACACTCTTTCCTTCAGACCTTGGTAACCCTGTGATGAAATCCATGGAAACCTCCTCCCAACTCTGAATTGGGATGGATAATGGTTGTAAAAGACCTGGGGTCTTAATTGTTTCCACCTTATTTTGTTGGCAAACCAAACATTCTGCCACAAACCTTTGAACATCATTTTTAAGGCCATCCCAAAAAACATTCTTCTTGACCCTATGGTAGGTTTTTAAAAATCCTTAGTGCCTTCCTACTAGAGAGGTGTGCAATTCCAATAGTACCTTTTGTTTGAGTTGGGATTTCTTACATAAATATAATCGATCTTTGTACCATAGTGAATCATTTTTCCTTGTAAATGTATCTAATGTACTGAAATCCTGCTACAATCTTTGAATGAGAATCCACACTTTTTCGTCATTCTTCCATTCATCCCTTGCTTCTATTATCCAATTGGGTTTGATGATTGAGATAGCACATAGAAAGGCCTCATAATCTTTGTCCTTCCTTGAGAGTGCATCTGCCACAACATTTTTCTTCCCTTTTTTATAGACGATTTCAAAATCATAACCCAATATCTTGGTTACCCATTTTTGTTGTTCTTCTAAAGATAGTCTTTGCTCCATGAAGTATTTAAGACTATCATGAACTGTTTTGACCTTGAAGTGCCTACCTATTAGGTAAGGATGCTATTTCTTCAATGCATGTAGTATTTCCATCATTTCATTCTCATAAATGGGTTTGTGTAAGTCCTTTCCCTTGAGTGGTCAACTTTCAAAAGCCAGGGGCCTTCCTTATTGCATTAGGACAACACCAATTCCATTTCCCTAGGCATCACATTCCACAATAAAGGTTTTTGTGAAGTCTGGAGTGGTCAAGACAAGAGCTTTTTACATCACCTCTTTAAGTTGTTCAAAATATTTAGTTTCCTCTGGAGTCCATGAAAATGCATCCTTCTTAGTTAGTGTTGTTAGATGTGTTGTTATTCTTCGATAGTGTTGAAAAAACTTGCGGTAGTAACCTATCAAACCCAAACATCCTCTAAGATTCTTTAATGTTTTTGGAATCGGTCAGTCCATCATGGCCTTAATATTGTTAGGGTCTACCTTGACACCTTCATGAGATACAATATGACCCAAATTCTCTGCGTCCTTCACTCCAAAGAAACATTTGGATGGTTTGGCATATAGTTTTTTCTCTTTTAGTAGTTGTAGCACCTTGTCAACATGTCGCACATGATCCTCCCAAGACTTGCTATAGATTAGTATATCACCAAAAAATACTAACACAAATTTTCGAAGGAAGGGATTGAAAATGGAATTCATCAACCCTTGGAATGTGAAGGTGCATTTGTAAGGCCAAAAGGCATGACCAAAAATTCATAATGGCCTTCATGAGTTTAGAATGTTGTTTTTGGGATATCTTCTTCCTTCATTCTAATCTGATGATACCCTGAACGAAGATCCAACTTTGTGAAATAGATTGCTCCATGTAGTTCATCTAACAATTCATCAATGATAGGAATGGGAAACTTATATTTAATATTGATCTTGTTGAGCTCTCTATAATCTGGACACATACGCCATGAGCCATCATTCTTGAATACCATTACCACCAGTGCAGAGTAATAACTTTGGCTAGGTCTAATAATGCCAGCCTCTAACATTTCTTCAACCATGCGCTCAATTTCACTCTTCTGAGCATAAGGGTATATATATGTCCTGATGTTAGGAGGAACACTCCTAGAAATCGAGTGGGTGGAAGACCTTTGGGAATATCTTCAAATACTTTGGAATGCTTATCAATGATCCCTTAGAGATCTAGAGGAATAGATGGCTTAGATGTTTGAACATCTAGTGAGCGTAGTTGTGCAATAACACCTCGATGCCCCTTTTTCAATAATTTTTTCATGCCATTAGAGCTTATCACCTTATCGGGTTTCCTTGCGATACCTTTTAGCTCAATTTCTTTTCCTTCCAATGAAAATTTCATGAAAAGTTCTTGAAAATTAAAAGCCATTGTTTCTAATGATTGTAACCATTGTATTCCTAGTACAACATTAGGACCACCCATGGGTATATAAATCATTGGACTATTCATTACATATTCCCCCATAGTAAGATTGATCTTATTGCATTTTCCTGAGAAATTGATAGTTCCTCCATATGAAATCATTACTTGAAACTCCGGTGCTGGATATACAAAGCAATTGGGATCTTTGGCTAATTTATAGTGAATGAAATTATGAGTACTACCAGAATCAATTAGGAATATTACTTTTTTCTTTTTTATATATCCTTAGATCTTGAGTGTCTGAGGAGTGCTAATTCTAGCCAATGCATTACACGATATTATGGGAGTCAAATCTTCAGATGAAATTGATTCTATGTTTTCGTATTGAGATGGTTCTTTTTCATGTTCTTGTTCTTCTTCCTCCTCACAATCTATGTAGAATAATTTCTTCTCACCACACTTATGTCCCTTACAGTACTTGCTCTCACAATTAAAGAATAAACCTTTTGCTTTTCTTTCCTCCAATTGTTGAGGTGTCAAGCCTGTAGGTTGAGGTGTTTTAGATGAAGGAGAATTATTCTCTCTATAGATGTTAGGATTGGTTCTTCTAATAGCCATAGCCATATTTTTACTTTCAACATTTCTTGCCACCATAAATGCATTCTCCAATGATTTGGGTTCCCAAAGGCAAGCCTCATATAGAATGTTATCTCTTAAAGTTCCTATGAATACATCAATCAAGTGCTCATCTAGAATATATGTTACCTTTATATTCAATATTTGGAAGCTTTCAATGTGCTCTGTAACTGAACCCTTTTGCTTGAGATTTATCAATTGGCTAAAGAAGGTATTTCTTCTTGTATCCTCATAGTGTACTATCATTTATTCTGTGAAAATTGTCCAAGTGACGAGTGATTTGCGAGAACAAAGCCATCTATACCATACAAATTGATTGGGTTCTAAATATAAAGAAGCAATTCGTACCTTTTGTGTATGTGGCACATTATGTAGATCAAAGAATTGCTCCATCTAAAGTATCCATGTGATAGGGTCCTTGCCATAAAACTTCCTCATATTGATCTTAGGAACATGGTTGGTATTTAACCCAAAGTTAGAGTTTCTTCATTCTTGATTCACCTTCCTTATGTCCTCATCATGAATTTCATGGGATACATTTTCACTTTCAGGTGTCCTCTCTATTACGAAATTTTTTTCAATCCTTCCATGATCTCCTCTTTGAAACCATCCATATTAGTATTTATTGCCTCCAACTTAGCTTCCATCTCTTGTAGTTCATCTTTTGTTACTGTCTTCTTTTGTAAATCATTTATGTCCCTACGCATTTCTTCACCTTCATCAAGAGTCCAATTAGGATTGTCTGGAGGCTTATTTGGTGCATAAGTTCCCTTTTTGGGTGGCATGTTGGCCAAGTATCACTTTTGAATCTTGATTTTGAGGTGGTTCTGCTAGACAATATGTCTTTTGTTGTATCTCCAAAGTTTTTTCCCTTCTAGGTATGAAACATTCTTTTATGTAGTTCTTTGATATTTCTTCTCTGCAATGCCACAGGTTTGATCAAAATTGGATGCGCCAAGTGTAATTTACGGCAACTTCCCCACAACTTGCCGAGTTTTGGCCTTTCCAGGAGATCTCACTTGTATAGCGTGCCCCAAACAAAATGATTGATATTAAATTCTGAAACTCGCACCATAAATACTATAGACTGTCCATGATCCAATGAAACTAGTCCCACTCAAATTGAATACTCTAGGAAGAAGTTATGATTGTTTTACCTGGAACACATTCTTGAGACTAGTCAATAGGACTTGTCAGATGCCCTATCTTAAAAAAGGTGTATCTCCAAATTTAAGATGACCAAGAAGATGAAATTTTTACCACAGATAACTTACTAATTTATGTAAATATCCTTCGGAGTTCATGTTCTAAAATGTTACATAAACGTTTTTATAGAGAAAATTCTGCAATGACTCATTTCAGGATGATTCCAGAACCCTATCTTGTACAGGTTGTATCTCCGAAATTATAAGGCCTCAGGAGATGAATTTTGAGCCCAAAGTACCTTGACCCATCTACTAAATATACTCTAATTCATTTCTTTTGAAATGTTCTAGAAAAAAAGGTTATAGGGAAAATTCCAAGGTGTCTCAGATGTAGCAGTGAAACCCCAAGACCTTGAGCTCTGACACCATATGTCCACTATCCAATGAAACTAGTCTCACTCAATTTGGATACTCTAGGAAGAAGTTATGATTGTTTTACCTGGAACACCTTCTTGAGACTAGTCAATAGTAATAGTCAGATACCCTATCTTCGATAGGGTGTATCTACAAATTTAAGATGACCCAGAAGCTGAAATTTTTACCACTGATACCTTACTAATTTTTTTGAATATCCTCCGGCATTCAGGGTCTGCAACATTACAGAAAAATGTTTATAGCGAAAATTCCACAATGAATCAGTTCAAGATGATTCCAGAACTCTATCTTGCACAGGCTATATCTATGACAGTATAAGGCCTCAGGAGCGGAAATTTTAACCCAACATACCTTGATCTGTCTACTAAATATCCTCCTAGCCCTTACTTCTGAAACGTTGTATAAAACAAATTATAGTGAAAATTCCAAGGTGTCTCAGATGTATCAGTGAAACCCCTAGACCTTGAGCTCTGACACCATATGTTAAGAACCAAATATCAATATAGCATAGAAAAACCTCATAATAAGTACTCAACGCCTTGAAAAAGATATAAATTCATATAGTAATCCTCTTCGAGGGGGAAACCTCCTTATTCCCACATAAATGTACAATTACAAGATGATTTAAAATGAAAAGGTCTCCCTGGTATATATAGGAGACTAAGAGGTATAATTACCACTAATGGACTAAACCCGACATAAATAAAATAACATTACTAATACAATATGCCCCAATTAAGGGGTAATGAGCCACTATTTAGGGCTTAACAGAGATGGCTGCCAAAAATGAAATAATAGATATCATGGGAGATTCCCTCAAGACCATAACGAAAGTTTCCCTAGATATGTTGGAATGTAGGTATCATCCTATGGTATATTCATTGTTCCTCAAGGAGCAATGGCATAAGAATAAAATTGAAAATATGGCCCAACTATTGAGGTATAACCTAGACACACCTAAAGATTTCTTGGATTCCTATCAATACTGCAACATGGAAGAAAAGGAAAGGATGCATGATTTCTACTTCCAGAATATTATCCTCCCACATTCCTACAAATGGAACCCAAATCCATATGTAGGATATGTTCAAATTATGGCTCTTTCATATTGGTTGAGACATGAAGAAATAAGGGAAGATGAGTTGAAGAAGAATACAAAGGATGAATTTCAAAGTCCACTATGGATTAGAGCTAAAGGAACAAGGCAAGGTGAGGTCATAGATAGTCATAGAATCATTTCCACAGGTAAAGATATAGCTACAATATGGGTAGCCAAACAAATTCAAGCAATGTCACACCTAGAGGATACATTGAGGCTCTTGGGTGAGGATGCAAATGAAGCTTTCCATAGGAGGTGGCACTCCTTGCCTCACAACCTACAAATTAGAGAACCACATTCTTCAAATTCTCTACATATTGAATTTCTTAGAACACCTTGATACAAGGAGATAATGACGAAGCTCAAAAAAAGATGGATTATACTAAGAATGAACCCTCCTCTCCTCCTTCTTGTTGAACCAATGGATGATATCAATAAGGAAATGGAAGAGGAATGGGAAAGGATAATAAAGGCCTAGAGATACCATGAAAAATAATCCATCACCAGATATATAGCATGGGATATCAGGCAGGAACATAGTGAGTATCATGATAGTAGACAGTACCAAGATGTTGGGTACTAACAACAGGGCATTGAGTAGTAGCCTAGCAGTGGAAAGAAAGTTAGTGGACAACAACAACAACAATGAAATAAGGAAGAATTTTTTTTGTTGCATAGGGATGTGCAATATTTCATTTGGGGGGTGATGATGGGCCTCAACATTGCCTATCTAGAAGGCCCATCATAGACATAGTTTGACCATGATATGCCTAATAATTTATTTAATTTGACCATGTTTAATATTAGTCAGGGGTATTTTTGTGTGTTGCTTAAATGAATAGTATTTTAGATAGAATATTATGTCTAATGGTACATTTTTTTATATAATGTTCATGGTAAAGTATGTGTGTAGAAATAATCAAACAGATTGAACCTCCCTTAAGAAAATGAATTTCCCGAGAATCAAGGGGCCTTGTACCCCACCTACCTCTAGAGCATTTCTAGTCTATTGATGACCGCTCCTTGCAAATAGAATCTCGAAAATTAGAATATATTGACGAAGGATTCATTTTTCCCCTATTTCCTCCTTGATCCAAGGGAAAAGGATGAGTTCCAAACTGCATAAATATGCCTCTAGTTTAGGGGAAAATGGAGAAAATTATAAATATTGTATTAGTTTTGCCGAAGAAGATTTTGTTGATACTTGGAGATTTTCTCTTGATGTACAAATTATTTTGATCATTAAATATGTTTTTGTTCCTATCTTGTTTTATTTTTATAGGTTCCTTATGCTACTTGGGTAGGGCCCACTCAAGAGGGCTCAAGGACCCTATTTTATTTTCTTTATTTCCTTTCATGTTAGTGCATTATAATTTAATTTCTTGATTTCTTTTAAAATATTAGTTAGTCATGCAAATCAATCTATAACTTATTTTCAAACTGTTAGCAACTGTAATCTTCAGTAGGTTTTCCTGTAGAAGAGGTCAGAATCCCATTGGGATACAGAAGGGAACATTTCCAAGGCCAAGAACCTTACTTACATCTCATTTCATTTTACTCTAGCTTTGTCTATGCTTTGGAAGTTTTTTTCAAGATCCTTAGGACTCTTTTAATCATCCTGTAGAAGTTTCATGTAGTATTATTATAGTTCTTGTAGAATTTTTACAGATCCTGTAGAAACTTCCTGTAGGACAATTTTAGCTAAATTTTTTTGAATTTATTACTCATGTTTTCATGAAGTTAACATTATTTAATAACATAACACATCGCTTGATGTTGGATCAAGGGTTAGGTATAATTAGGTTCATTCATTCCATGCAATAGTTCATCTTCTTCCATGCAATTTCCTTTCATGGAAAAATAATTAGTTTCATGTTAAGCCCTAATATTGTCTCATTACCCATTAATTGGGGCATATTATATTAGTAATGTTATTTTATTTATGTTGGCTTTAGGCCATTAGTTGTAATTATACCTCCTAGTCTCCTATATATACCAAGGAGACATTTTCATTT
>ML783902.1:535120-588943 GCA_009831015.1 Picea engelmannii | reverse complement strand
TCGTAGTGAAAGAAGTTTTGAAGTAGGGGATTGGGTATTTTTAAGACTACAACCATACAAACAGATGTCCCTCAAGCAAGCCAAGAAGGATAATAAATTATCACCAAAGTACTATGGCCCTTATAAAGTGTTGCAAAAGATTGATACTATGGCATACAAATTGGAGTTGCCTACATCTTCACGAGTACACCCAGTTTTCCATGTTTCATGCTTAAAGAAGGTTATAGGTGACAAGATCCCAGTTCAAACTATATTGCCAGAACTTGACGAGGAAGGAAAAATCATATTGGATCCTGAAGCCATCACTAACACAAGAATTCGCCAACTGAGGAATATATCCATTTCAGAGTATCTCATTAAATGGAGGAAACTACCGGTTGAAGATTCCACTTGGGAAGATGAGTCTTTTATACATAAGCATCCAGAGTTACTCAAGCGTTGCGGAAAACACTTGTCTCAAGGGGAGGGGCATGTTAAGCCCTATTATTGGCTCATTACCCCTTAATTGGGGCATATTAGATTAGTAATGTTATTTTATTTATGTTGGCTTTAGGCCATTAGTTGTAATTATAACTCCTAGTCTCCTTTATATACCAAGGAGACATTTTCATTTTGAATCATCTTGTACTTGAACATTTAAGTGGGGTAAAAGGAGGTTTCCCCCTTGAAGAGGTTTATTATCTGAAATTCTCTCTTTTCAAGGCGTTGAGTACTTTTTCTGAGGATTTTCTATGCTATATTGATATTTGGTTCTTAACATTTCCTTTCTTTATAATCAGTTTGGTTTCTTCTTAAAGCTCATTTTGCTGATTTCTTTCCATTAGAGAATATCTCTTTACTGAATATAGATTATATGTCCTTTCATTTGGTTTTCTTCCATTCCTACAAGTAGCTTAATTTTTCATGCAATTCAAATTTTCTTCACAAGTTACAATCAGATTTCATGCATTAAATCCCTTAGCCAGTTTTGGACCTAGGTTTTTATTGTTGCACTCTGCATATTCTTTTCACAACACCTATAAATTTTGTATGAACCCTGGGTTGAAAATTAAAGTAACAATCCAAGGAGACAGTGGCATTGTTGTTGTTGTTCCAATTCCCACCAAGAACCATGTTCAACATTAGAATACAACTCTCATACATGCATTGTTAATAATGATCCATCGGGTTTGCTATTTATAGCTTCAATATGTAGCAACTTCCTTGGAATAAGGAATATATTTTACATATATAATTGTCAGTGGTTAGAGTTGACTCCATCAAATCCATGATATCTAGTTGGCTTGACAAGGATTATCGACTCAACCATCCATGCATCCAACATGTAGTCGATTTCTAGGTTGGTTGATCCACCGATAGACTATATTCAACTTCTATCAAACTATCTGACCAACAGGCTTGTCGACTACTCGACCGACTGATGTAGATATCCGATCCATCACCTGACCGAATATTTCCAGGATAAGTGTGATGAACCATTGGAACTTGATGTTCTAACACAATTACACCATAGCATATTTTCTTTAGTAATGTTTTCATCCTATTAGAGATTATTGTCTTATAGGGTTTCCCTTGGATACCTCTAAGCTCAATTTCCTTTCCTTCTGAGGAAAATATCATGAAAAGATCTTGAAAATTAAGGGAAACTATTCCAAATGATTGTAACCATTGGACCCCTATTATAATGTTAGCGCCACCCATTTGGATGAAAATCATGGGACTCTCCAAAAAATTCTCCAAAATATTGAGATCAATACTATGACACTTCCCATACTAATTTATGGTACCTCCATTTGAAATCATTGCTTGAAACTATGGTGTTACATATACAAAACAATTGAGATATTTTTCTAATTTGTAATTGATGAAGTTATCAGTACTATCAGAATCAATCAACATTGTTAGCGTTATGTTTTTAATGTATCCATGTATATTGATGGTTTGTGGAGTACTGATGCCAACCAATGGATGAAAATATTCAATTGGTGTAGTATCTTATAGATCTTGATATTGTGATGATTCAAATTCTTGATCTTCTTCCTCTTCATAGTCAAAGAATAATAATTTCTTCCCACCACATTTATGCGCCTTACTGTACTTTCTATGATAATTAAAACACATTCCCTTTTCTCTTGTTTCATCCATTTGATGAGGTTTCAACCTTGTCAATTGATTTGGGTTAGGAGAGGTAACATGGTTCTCTCTATAATTGTTAGAGGCCACCCTTCTAGTATTCATGGTTTTTTTTCCACTTTCCTTGCCATATAGAAAGCTTTCTCTAGGGATTTAGGTTCAAATATATGCACCTGATGTTGAATGTTCTCCTTTAGAATATCCATAAAGATATCTAACACATTATCCTTTGGAACATTCTTTACCCTGAGACCACGATTTTGTAATTGTTGAATGTACTTTGTAATTGGACCTTTTTTACGAAGATTTATCAATTGAATAAATAATATATTGCTCTTAACACCCCCATAATGTGATACCAATTCATCTGTGAAAATGGACCAAGAGATAATATAATTATTTCTTTCTTTCACAAAACCATTGATACCAAACAAATTGATAATTTTTTAAATACAAGGATGCAATAGGTATCTTGTGTAAGCTTGGCACTTTGTATAGAGAAAAATATTGCTCCATATGGAATATCCTTGTTATAGGATGTTTACCATCAAACTTCCTCATATCGATCTTTGGAATGAAGTAGTTCCTTGGTGATGCATTCAAACCTTGATGATGTGGATCTTGAAGTAAAGAATGATTTTGAAAATTAGTATTTGTTCTCCCCAACTATGATAAAAGACTCCCCATATGTGATTGAGTCTCAGGCTATTGTTCTCCTTATTTCAATGAATTCCTTGGCACTCCATATCCCTTTTAAGGATCCGCTATAAAAGCATGGATTCTATGGAATTTTGTAATTATTCCTTAATTTCATTATTATTTTCATCCATCTTCTTTTAGATTTCATTCTTATTTTCACCAATATTATTTTTCAATTGATCTTCCAATTCTCTTTTGAGGTATTCCTAAGAATTTGTTAAATCCACTTGTTTCAACATACTAACACTGATTTCATCAACTCGGTTCTTTAATCAGGTTAGCCTATATTTGAAGTATTCATTTTCTTTGGAAGTCATGTTCTAGTTTTTATGAGTACTACTATTATTTCTTGCATAAACCTTTTCCATATGAGAAAATAAAAATAATAATCCTCTATTTTCTCTTTATCACAAATTTTGAATCACCAAAAACAATTATTCCTATTAAAAGTTATGCCAATTGTAAGATACATACCTTTCAAACCCTAATTTTGAGTATGTTTGGATGGATGACATTTGTATAATTGATATATATTTGAAATTTGAACCCTTTTGAGTTTCAAATTTTGTCTTGTATTCCTCTGATATGGATTCTTAAACTCCTAAAAATTTTGTAGTTTGAACCTTCTCCTAAAAATTTCACAATTTAAAACTTCATTAATAGAAAGTTATAGAAAAAATACCCAAAAGTCTTGTTTAAGGCCAATTTTAGGATTAGTAGATAACCATAACTTCCATGAGCTATATATCATAAATTATAATGATTCAAAATCTGAAACATTTTCCACATATAATTTACTATGGCTCCTAAAGATTTTGAAAATTCCATAGTTTGAAACTTCACAAAACAAAATTTACAGGAAAAATGCCAAGATGACTCTTTTAAAATTGATTTCAATATTAGTCCCAAGCCTTGTCTTCCATGGAATATTTATCCAAATCTATAATGAATGAAAAAAATAAATTTTGACCACTTGTATTATGAAATGTCTCCTCGATCTCCACAAAATTTCACTATCTGACACTTCCCATAAAAAAAATTATATTGAAAATGACAAGATGACTTGCTTAAAACTAATTTCAGGATGAGTCACAAACCCTGTATTCCATAGGATTTATCTATGGAATTATAAGGAAATATATATTAAAATTATTACCACCTATACATTGATATTTAACCATAGTTTCCTAAACATTTTACGGTCTATAACATCCTATAAAAATAGTTATAAAAACAATTCCAAGGTGTCTTAGTTGGAGGAGAAAAACACTAGGATCGTGATGTAGGAGCATCATAGAAAGCAAAGCACGTGTCTAGTCAAAGGAACAACTGAACGCGCAGATGCAAAAAGGACACATTTTTATGAAAACGTTTTGAATTTTTGAAAACCAAATCATTAATGTAATATCTAGGAGAAGCATACTTACATTTATGTCTTGGAGATATGAACAGATCTGGAGAAATTATTCTCATCTGCTAGATGTAATAGGCATTTAAGTTTGTTAATGTAAAGTAGGTAGATATGAATGTTAGATTAGACAGTTTAGAAGCATAGGAGGGGAAACAGATATAGACACCCTCACCCTTGTATCAAAGTAGAGAAGTAACATTATCATCATTGAGAGCTGTAGTAGAGAGCTGTAGAGAAGAACCCATGTACAGGAGCACTTGAGTTAATATATGAAGCTTTGAATCAACTTTCATGGTGTTCTGATCCATATTGTTTACATTTGTTGAATTCTATGTTTACAGTTGATTTGTTTCTCTGTTATGCATTTATTTCAATGTTGTGTTGTGTGTATGATTTCATGTTGAATGTATGAAGTCTGACAGAGAAGAAGAATGAGTTTCAATTGTTTCTCTTCTTGAGAATTCCTACAAGGAGTGCAATGAATTCCCGCAAGGTGTGCGTTGACGAAGGTCTAAGTTTTATCTCAGAAAGATTAGGAGAGATATCGTTGTTCTCATATCCGCAGAAGTGTAGGTGAAGCACAGAACTGTGCAAGGTGTGTGTAGGCTGGTTGAGACTTTAGGACTTATCAACCAAGGGGAAAGTTGAAGGACTATTGTTGCAAAGAGTGCACAGGGTCGAAGATTCAAATAACCAAAGGTTATTTGAAAGTTTTCTGCAAGGAGTGATGCAGGAGCATCGTACAAAACCAAAGCGTGCGCCTAGCCAAAGGAGCAGTTGGACGTGCAGATGCAAAAAGGGGCACATTTTTATGGAAAAATTTTGAATTTTGAAAACTAAAGAATTAATGTGATAGCTAGGAGGAGCGTACTTACATTTATGTCTTAGCGATATGATCATATATGGAGAAATTACTCTCATCTGCCAGATGTAATAGGCATTTAAGTCTGTTAATGAAAAGTAGGTAGATATGAATGTTAGAGTAGACAGTTTTAGAAGCGTAGGAGGGAAAACAAATATAGACACCCTCACCCTTGTATCATTGTAACATTGTCATCATTGAGAGTTTTAGTAGAGAGTTGTAGAGAAGAACCCATGTATAGGATCAATTGAGTTAATATATGAAGCTTTGACTCAACTTTCATGGTGTTATGATGCTTATTGTTTACATTTGTTAAATGGTATGTTTATAGTTGGTTTGTTTTCTCTGTTATGCATTTATCTCAATGTTGTGTTGTGTGTATGATTTCATGTTGAATGTATGAAGTTTGAGAGAGAAGAAGAATGAGTTTCAATTGTTTCTCTTCCTGAGAATTCCTGCAAGGAGTGCAATGAATTTCCGCAAGGTGTGCATTGATGAGGGTCTGAGTTTTACCTTAGAAAGCTCAGGAGAGATATCGTTGTTCTCATACAAGAAGAAGTGTAGGAGAATCATAGAGTCGTGCAAGGTGTGCATAAGCTAGTGGAAGTCTTATAACTTATCAACTAAGGAGAAGGTTGAAGGACTACTGTTGCAAAGAGTGCACAGGGTCGAAGATTCAAATAACCAGAGGTTATTTGAAAGTTTGTCACAATGAGTGCGAGAAGGAACCCTTTTGGAAGCTTGAGTTTGCAAAGTGAAGTCTCAGGAGGGATAACACCTTTGAAGTGTTCAAAGGGAGACAGAGACTAACAAACATTGCATAGAAATTAAGTTTAGGAGAGAGAGAACACTCAGTCATTGGGAAGAGGTCATTCAAGCGTGATTCGGGTGGTCAGAATTCTCCGTGGAGAGCTCGCGAAATCGTGAGGAGCGTAGGATCTAGTGGAGTTGTATGGACAGTGAGAGGCCTTCGTGAAGGAAGTACGAAGTTGTGAGAGTCGTTGGGTTTGGCAGAGTTGCAAGGTGGTTAGAGGCTGGTGAAATCCATCACCCAGGAAGCGAGGGTCAATATGAGTCATTGATCTCATTTCAACCCATGTCGTTGAATCATTTATCAAACTCGGGGTTCATAAGTTTGGAGGCTAGACCAAATTCCTGGTTTGCATGAAGTTTCGAGTTGCGAGGAGAAGGGAAGGAGATCCAGACCATTGGATCCAAGCCACAGGAGAACCATTGGATCAAAACCT
This sequence comes from Picea engelmannii, assembly GCA_009831015.1. Taxonomy (NCBI): domain Eukaryota; kingdom Viridiplantae; phylum Streptophyta; class Pinopsida; order Pinales; family Pinaceae; genus Picea; species Picea engelmannii. The sequence goes on along the minus strand of ML783902.1, from coordinate 582,591 downwards.
CTGGTGGTATCGTGTATCACGAACTTTGAGGTTGAAAGAATTGGATTTTGACTGCAGAAGTCATGAATTGCTGAGCACTGAGGACTCATGCGAACACGTGGCACATCCATTAAGTGGGGCCGCGCATTTGACAGGTGGTGTAACAAAAAGCCCCCAGATAAAAGTGGAAGCGGGTGACAGGTGGCTGACATACGTCGCCTAGGAAAGGAGTCAACCCATTGTTGACTTATTGCGTCTCAGGGAATTGCAAAGGAGAAGCACGAGGACTCAACACTCCAACTCATGAAGTCACGAGTTGTGAGTAGTGCTAGAAACTTAGCCCTAGCTGGTGGTTATGTGTGTGAGGTGCTAACAAGGAGGAACCATACCTGTATCATCATCTCCGGTATTGGAGGTTTGGAAAATAGGAGTTGAGGGTCTTTGACTCATGAACTCGCGAGTTGTGAGTTGCGAAAGGCGCTTGCACTAAGGCCCAGGTTGTGGTCGCATCGAGATGTGAGGCTCGCGCTTGGTGTTAAGTTGCGCAGGTCGGGTTTTCACAAAGGAATTGTGGATTGTGTAATTTGAGGTTCCAATAGGGATCCGAGGGAGCCACTTCAGCTTGAGGTGAAGGAAGAATGATCCTGTGTGGATCTCAGCCTGAGGGAAAGGGGGTCTGCATCAGAGTGGTATCAGAGCCTAGAAAAATTTATTTCTTTCTATAGCAGAGAAAAGGGAGAAAATTTTACAGCCATGCTACCAATAAGAAGAGATAGGAAAATACCTAATCCAACAGAGGAAAGAGAAATGCCAAGATGAAGAGATAGGCAAATACCTATTCCAGCAAGGGAAAGAGAAATGTGTGAATTATGTGTCAGGCTTGATGCTATGGAGATAGCACAAAGGCTCACAGTCGACACTGGGGACATCAACGAGGCTGAAAATGAAAATGAAGATGGAAACAAGGAAGTTGCAGTCGAAGATGCTATGGAAGAACGCCTATTCAGGGGTGTTTCAAGGATAGGTGCCAGAGAAAAAATAGACATTCCAATGTATGAAGGAAACTTGAATGTTGAAGAGCTTCTAGACTAGATTAGAGCTATAGACAAATACTTCGACTACGAGGATGTCGAGGAAGACAAGAAATTCAAACATGTTGTTACTAGACTTAAAGGCCATGCAGCACTATGGTGGGATGAGTTGCATGCTGATAGACACTGCAAGGGAAAGCAGAAAATCAAAAGCTGAGATAGAATGGTTGCAAAGATGAAAGCCAAATTTATACCTAGGGATTATCAAATCACTCTGTTTCGAAGGATGCATAATTTGAGATAGAAGCTGATGTCAGTGAAGGAATACACTAAAGAATTCTACAGAATAAACATAAGCGTAGGTCATCGAAAAAGCAATGATGAAAAGGTTTCCAGGTACATGAATGGTCTACGGTACGACGTTCAAGATGATATGAGCTTGTTGACCATTCTAAATGTGGAAGATGCTTATTAGATGGATCTGAAAGCTGAAGAGAAGCTGAGCCGAAAGCAAGGTCAAAGAGGGCGGTGTAGAAGTCAAGCCAGAGGAAAATCAATTGGCTAAGACAAAACTCATAAACCTAAAGAACAGTTGAAGAAACCTCAAACTCAACTTGAGAGGGGAGGAAGCTCACAGGGAAGGCAATATGTTGATAGAAATGATTTTCCTCGAGCCAGAGGAAGAGGAAGAGGTAGAGGAGGTGAAGTGAAATGCTTCATCTGTGGAAAAATTGGACATAAATCCTACGAGTGTCTAGATAAGAAGAAAGATGGTGGTGAAACTCACATTGTCGAAGCTCAAGGATGGAATGTTGAGGTAGAAGATGATGATGGTGGAAGATCTTTGATGATGAGGAAATTTCTCTTGAAGCTGGAGAAGGAACTAGAGAACCCAGCCCAAAGAAACAATCTATTTTGGACTGTTTGCAAAACTAAGGACAGGGTATGCAAGGTCATAGTGGACAGTGGTAACATAGACAATATCGTATCTACAGAGATGGTAGAAAATATGGAGCTAGAGACTGTTGTACATCCAAGCCCATACAAAGTTTCGTGGCTACAAAAAGGACATCAGGTAAATGTCACTAAACAATGTTTAGTTGAATTTAAAATAGGAGGATATAAAGATGAAATATTATGTGATATCATTCCCATGGATGTTTGTCATCTATTGTTGAGTAGACCATGGAAATATGACATAAATGTAGTTCATGATTGGAGAAAGAACACGTACACCCTGGAGAAAAATGGTAGGACTCACATGTTGCTGCCAATTAAGGATAAAGAGGTGAAAATAGAAATGAGAAACACTGTACTTCTCATGAGTGGGGATGAACTTCTTAATGAGGTTAAGAAGAAGGAAGACACACAATTTATTGTCATTAGGAAGCCCATAATTGTTTTGACCAGTACGAGAATAAATGATTTACCAGAAGAAATCCAGGAGTTGTTGGAAGAGTTTGTTGATATAGTAGTGGACAAACTACCTTGTTCGTTTCCACCTATCAGGAGTATAAGCCATCAAATTGGTCTTATACCTAGAGCCAGTTTACAGAACAAATAAGCATATAGATTGACGCCATAGGAAAATGAAGAAGTTAAGAGACAGGTTCGGGACTTAATGGACAAGGGATTGATTCAAGAAAGATTGAGTCCATGCGCTATTCCAATAGTGCTAAGCCCAAAGAAAGATGAAGGTTGGGGAATGTGTATAGAATCAAGGGCAATCAATAAGATTACCATTAGATACAGATTTCCATTGCCAAGGATGGACGACTTGATGGATTACTTGAGTGGAGCAAAGTTTTTTTCAAAAATTGATTTGAAAAGTGGATATCATCAAATTCGAATGAGAGAAGGTGATGAATGGAAGACAACATTCAAGATGAACGAGGGGTTGTATGAATGGCTTGTCATGCCATTTGGCTTAACGAATGCACCCAGTACTTTCATGAGGTTGATGAACGAAGTCCTGAAGGATTTCATTTGGAAATTCATCATTGTATATCTTGATGATATATTAATTTTCAACAAAACTGAAGCAGAGCACTTAAAGAATTTAGTTGCAGTGATGAGAAGATTACAACAAGATAAATTTTTGATTAATATGAAGAAATCATCATTTATGAGGACATAACTCATTTATTTGGGTTTTGTTATCTCTGCGAATGAGTTGAAGATGCATCCAAAAAAGATAAAGGTGATTAAGAATTGGCCATCATCGAAGAGTGTATTTGAAGTACGAAGCTTCCATGGTTTGGATAGCTTCTATAGGAAATTTATCTAAAACTTCAGTGGGATTAGCGCACCAATGATGGATACTGTAAAGAAAAGACATAATATTTTCACTATACAGAGGAAGCAGAGAAGAGTTTCAATCTGCTGAAGAAGAAGATCAATGGGCAACCAATTCTGGTTTTGCCATATTTCAGCAAGACATTCCAGGTCAGGTGCGACGCGAGTGGATTTTCAATTGGAGTGGTCTTGAGCCAAGACGATAGGCCAATCACATATTTCAGTGAAAAAATAAATGAAGCGAAGATTAAGTACTCCACATATGACAAAGAATTCTATGCAGTCATACAAGCACTGGAGAAATGGAGACATTATTTGGTTCCCAAGGAGTTTGTTTTGCACAAGGATAATCACGCTTTACAATTTGTAACTCAACAAGAGAAGTTGAACCAAAAACATGCTAAATGGGTTGAATTCATGCAGAATTTTACTTTTGTGATTAAGCATATTTCTGGAACTGCTAACAAAGTTGTTGATGCTTTGAGCAGGAAATGTTTGCTTATGAAGGAACTCAGAGTCAAGACTTTGGGTTTTGATAGCCTCAAAGAAATGTATAGGGATGATCCAGACTTCAAGGAGGCATATGAGGCATCTAAGAATCCAATTCTCAGAGATAGAAGCCAATGGACTGAATACATTATCCAGGATGGATTATTGTTTAGGGGAAATCAACTATGTATTCTGAAATGCTCCATGAGGGAGAATTTGCTGAAGGAAAAACACAGTGGAGGATTGGTCGGACACTTCGGTCATGATAAAATGTTCTCAAAGTTGAATAGCTCATATTATTAGCAAGGGATTAGAACATATGTTAATAAATTTGTGGATAGGTGCATAATTTGTCAACACATGAAAGGAAAAAGGCAGAACACAGAGTTATACCAACCATTACCCATACCAGAAAGGATGTGGGACGCAGTGAGCATGGATTTTATATTGGGAATTCTAAGGACACATCGGGTATGTGATCCAATCTTTGTGGTAGTCGATAGATTTTCCAAGATGGCACATTTCATACCATGCCAGAAAACCAACTACGCAACTCATATTGTGAACCTGTTTTTCAAGGAAGTTGTTAGACTTCATGACTTGCCAAGGAGTATCGTTTCTGATAGAGATTACAAGTTCATGGGACATTTCTGGAGGACCTTATGGAAGCATTGGGGACAAGTTTTTCTTTTAGCTCAGGGTATCATCCTCAGACAGATGGACAGACAGAGGTCATAAACAAGATCTTGGGAGATTTTTTAAGGAGCTTAGTGACTGAACACCACAGTCAATGGGATCACATTCTCCCACAGGTGAAATTCACTTACAATGATTCACTCAATAGAAGAATAGGACAGAGTCCATTCCAGATTGTATATGGAATGAAACCAAGGGGAGTTTCTGATTTGAAAGATTCAGAACAAACTGAATTCAGGAGTGCTAGTGTAGAGAACTTTATAGAAGGAATGAAGGATCTTCACAGCCAAATCAAAGAGCGATTGCAAAATTCAAGTCAAGAATACAAGCGGAGAGTAGATCAACACATGCAAGAACTTCAATTTGAAGTTGGTGATCTGATTCTTCCACATCTGGGGAAGGAAAGGTTCCCAAGGGGAATGTATAATATGTTGAAGATGAAAAATATTGGACTGTGCAAGGTCATCAGGAAATTTGGGGCAAACACATATGAGATTGAATTACCCGATGAGGTCAGAATCTCACCGATATTCAATGTTGTGGATTTGTACCCTTACAGAGTTGAAGAAGAAGGAGCAGAGGATGAGAAGAAGAAGTTCAATGGACAAAAAAAATGCCTATAGCTGAAAAGCCATAGATGGAAAGTATAATTGACAAGAAGATTAGCAGAAAGACTAGGACAAAGGAGTGTTTTCAATACTTGGTAAAGTGGAAGGGACATCTAGCTGAAGATGCCAGTTGGGAGGATGAAGAAGAAATTCAAAATCATGGACAGACTTTGCAAGATCTCATGAATAGGAGTTCATGAAAATTTCAAGCGAGGGAGTATGATGCAGGAGCATCGTACAAAGCCAAAGCGCGTTCCTACCCAAAGGAGCAGCTGGATGTGTAGATGTAAAAAGGGGCAAGTTTTTATGGAAACGTTTTGAATTTTGAAAACTAAAGCATTAATGTGATAGCTAGGAGGAGCGTACTTACATTTATGTCTTAGAGATATGATAAGATATGGAGAAATTAATCCCATCTGCTAGATTTAATAGGCATTTAAGTTTGCTAATGAAAAGTAGGTAGATATGAATGTTAGAGTAGACAGTTTTAGTAGCGTAGAAGGGAAAATGGATATAAGCACCCTCACCCTTGTATCATTGTAACATTTTCATCATAGAGAGTTGTAGCAGAGAGTTGTAAAGAAGAACCCATGTACAGGAGCACTTGAGTTAATATATGAAGCTTTGACTCAACTTTCATGGTTTTATGATGCTTACTGTTTACATTTGTTAAATCGTATGTTTAGAGTTGGTTTGTTTTCTCTAATATGCATTTATATCAATGTTGTGTTGTGTGTATGATTTCATGTTGAATGTATGAAGTTTGAGAGAGAAGAAGAATGAGTTTCAATTGTTTCTCTTCCTGACAATTCCTGCAAGGAGTGCAGTGAATGTCCGCAAGGTGTGCGTTAATGAGGGTCTGAGTTTTACCTCAGAAATCTCAGGAGATATATCATTGTTCTCATACCAGTAGAAGTGCAGGAGAAGCACAGATCCGTGCAAGGTGTGCGCAGGCTGGTGGAAGTCTTAGAACTTATCAACTAAGGAGAAGGTTGAAGGACTATTGTTGCAAAGAGTGCACAGGGTAGAAGATTCAAATAACCAGAGGTTATTTGAAAGTTTTCCGCAAGGAGTGCGAGAAGGAACCCTTTTGGAATCTTTAGTTTGCAAAGTGAAAGCTCTAGAGGGATAACACCTTTGAAGTGTTCAAAGGGAGATGGAGACCGAAAACCGTTGCATAGAAATTAAGTTTAGGAGAGAGAGAACACTCAGTCGTTGGGCAAAGGTCATTGAAGCATGAATCGAGCGGTCAGAATTCTCCGTGGAGAGCTTGTGAAATTGCGAGGACCGTCAGATCTAGTGGAGCTGTATGGATGGTGAGAGGCCTTCGTGAAGGATGTGTGAAGTTGCAAGAGTTGTTGGATTTGACAGAGTTGTAAGGTGGTTAGAGGCTGGTGAAATCCATCACCCAGGAAGCAAGGGTAAATATGAGTCATTTATCTCATTTCAACCCATGTCGTTGGATCATTTCATGAACTCAGGGTTCGTAAGTTTGGAGGCTAGACCAAAATATTGGTTTGCGTGAAGTTCCAAGTTGTAAGGAGTAGGGAAGGAGATCCAAACCGTTGGATCCAAGCCATGGGAGAACCATTGGATCAGAAGCTCCGCGTGGTATTGCGTATCATGAACTCAGAGGTTGAAATAATTGGATTTCGACTGTAAAAGTCACGAAGTGCCAAGCACTGAGGACTTGTGCGAACACGTGGCACATCCGTTAAGTGGGGTCGTGTAGTTGACAGGTGGCGTAACAACAAGCGCATAAATAAAAGTGGAAGCGGGAAACAGGTGGTGGACATATGTCGCCTGGGAAGGGAGTCAACCCATTGTTGACTTATCGCATCTAGGGGACTCACAAAGGAGAAGCACGAGGACTCAACACTCCAACTCACGAAGTCGTAAGTTGCGAGTAGTGCTAGCAACTTAGCCCTAGATGGTGGTTATGTGTGTGAGGCACTAACAAGAAGGAACCATACATGTATCTTCATCTCGGGTATCGGAGGTTTGGAAAAGAGGAGTCGAGGGTCTTCAACTCATGAACTCGTGAGTTGCGAGTTGCAAAAGGCGCCTGCGCTAAGGCCCAGGTTGTGGTCACATGGAGACGTGAGGCTCGTGCTTGGTGTTAAGGTGCGCAAGGTGGGTTTTCACAAAGGACCCGTGGATTGTGTAATTCAAGGTTCCAATAGAGATCTGAGGGAGGCGCTTCAGCTCAAGGTGAAGGAAGAACGATCATGTGTGGATCTCGGCCCGAGGGAAAGGGGGTCTGCATCAAGGAGTGTGAGCAGGAAACCTTTTGAAAGGATTGAGTTTGCAATTGAAAGCTCAGGAGAGGTAATGCCTTTGAAGTGTTCAAAGGGAGATGGAGATCGAGACCGTCGCATAGAAGTTAAGTTCAAGAGGGAGAACACTTAGTCGTTGGGCAGAAGTCATTGATTAGTGAATCGGGCAGTCAGAATTCTCCGTGGAGAGCTCGCAAAGTTGCGAGGACCGTAGGATCTAGTGGACCTATAAGGTGATTAGGAGTGGAAGAATTCACCACCCTAATATCAAGAATCAAAGTGAATCGTTGATCATGGTCAATAAGAGCCGTTGATATCGTTTCAACCCATGTCGTTGGATCATTTTGCGAATTAGGGGCTCGTGAGTTTGGAGGACAAACCAAATTCTTGGTTTTGTCCTGAGTTGTGAGGAATAGGGAAGGAGATCTAGACCGTTGGATCCAAGCCATGGGAGAATCGTTGGATCAGAACCTTCGTGGGGTATCGCGTATCGGAGGTTTGGGAGTTGAAAGAACTTATTTTCGACTGCAAAAGTCACAAAGTGCTAAGTGCTGAGGGCTCGTATGAATACGTAGCACACCCAATAGGTGGGGCCGAGTGGTTGAAAGGTGGCGTAACAACCAGTTCCAAGATAAAGGTGGAAGCAGGTGACAGGTGGTGGACACACGCTACCTGGGAAAGGAGTCAACCCATTGTTGACTTATCGCATCTCGGGGACTCGTAAAGGAGGAGCATGAGGGCTCAACACTCCAACTCGCAAAGTTATGAGTTGCGAGGGGTGCTAGAGTTAGGCCTATCCATTGGTCACTTGTAGAGGTGCTAGAGAGGAAGGAGACATACCCGTATCTCATCTCGGGTATCGGAGGTTTGGAGTCGAGGGTCTTCAACTCACTAACTCGTGAGACTGCGAGTTACGAAAAGCACTTGCACTAAGGCCGTTTGTGGTCACATGGAGGCATAAGGCTAGTGCCTGGTGTTAAGTTGTGTAGGGTGGGTTTTTACAAAGGACCTGTGGATCGAATTCGAGAGGTTCCAATAGGGATCCGAGGGAGACTCTTTGGCTCGAGGATAATTTTAGAATAATCCTGTGTCGATCACAGCTCGAGGGTTGGGGGTCTGCATCAGTTGTGGTATCAGAGCTTAGAATAATTTCTTTTCTTTCTATAGCAGAGAGAAGGGAGAAAATTTTATAGCCATGCCACCAAGAAGAAGAGACAGAAAAATACCTGATCCAATAGAGGAAAGAGAAATTTCGAGAAGAAGAGACATGAAAATACCTGATCTAGTAGTGGAAAGAGAGATGCATGAATTACGTTCTAGGCTTGATGCTATGGAGGCGACACAGAGGCACACAATTGACGTTGGAGATATTAGCGAGGATGAAAGTGAAAATGAAGCTGGAAATGAAGAAGTTACAGTCTAAGATGCTATGGAAGAATGATTATTCAGGGTTGTTGCAAGGATAGGTGCCAGAGCAAAAATGGACATTCTAGCGTATGAGGGAACCTTGGATGTTTAAGAGCTTCTAGACTATATTAGAGCTCTAGACAAATACTTCAACTATGAGGATGTCGAGGAAGACAAGAAAGTCAAACATGTTGTTACTAGACTTAATGGGCATGCAACACTGTGGTGGGATGAACTGTAGGCCGACAGACACCGCAAGGGCAAGCAGAAAATCAAAAGATGGGATAGAATGGTTGCAAAGATGAAAGACAAATTTCTACCCAGGGATTATCAAATCACTCTGTTTCGGAGGATGCATAATTTGAGATAGAAGCTGATGTCAGTGAAAGAATACACTGAAGAATTATACGGGATAAACATCAAAGTAGGTCATCAGGAAGGCGATGATGAAAAAGTTGCCAGGTACATGAATGGTCTGCGATATGACATTCAAGATGAGATGAGCATGGTGACCATTTGAAATGTTGAATATGCTTATCAGATAGCTATGAAAGCGGAAGAGAAGTTGAGCTAGAAGCAAGGTCAAAGAGGCCGAGGTAGAAGTCAAGCCAGAGGCAAAACAATTTCCCAAGACAACACTTAGAGACCTAAAGAAGAGGGAAATAAAGCTCAAATTCAACCTGAGAGAGGAGGAAGCTCACAGGGAAGGTAGTTTGCTGATAGAACTACTTTACGTCAAGACAGAGGAAGAGGAAGAGGAAGAGGAGGTGAAGTGAAATGATTTGTCTGTGGAAAAATTGGACATAAATCCTATGAGTGTCCAGATAGGAAGAAAGAAGGTGGTGAAACTCACATTTCTAAAGCTCAAGGAAGGAATGTTGAGGCAGAAGACGCTGAGGGCGGAAGATACTTAATGATGAGGAAAGTTCTCTTGAAGCCAGAGAAGGAGGCAAAGAACCCAACCCAAAGGAACAGTCTGTTTCAAACTACTTGCAAAATCAAAGACAGGGTATGCAAGGTCATAGTGGACAATGGTAGCACTGACAATCTTGTATCTACAAAGATGGTAGAAAAGATGGAGCTGGAGACTATTGCACATACAAGCCCATATAGAGTTTCATGGCTACAAAAAGGACATCAGGTAAATGTCACTAAACAATGTTTAGTCAAATTTAAAATAGAAGGATATAAAGATGAAATATTATCTGATGTCATTCCCATGGATGTTTGTCATCTATTGCTGGGTAGACCATGGAAATATGACAGAAACGTGATTCATGATGGGAGAAATAACACATACACCCTGGAGAAAAATGGTAGGACTCACATGTTGTTGTTGATTAAGGATAAAGAAGTGAAAATGGAGGTGAGCAACACTGTACTTCTCATGAGTGGGAAGGAACTTCTTAATGAGGTTAAGAAGAAGGAAGACACACAATTTATTGTGGTCAGGAAGCCCAAAATTGTTTTGAACAGTACGAGAATAGATGATTTACCAGAAGAAATCCAGGAGTTGTTGGAAGAGTTTGCTGATATAGTAGTGGACGAACTACCTTGTTCATTGCCACCTATCAGGAGTATAAGTCATCATATTGATCTTATACTTGGGGCCAGTTTTCCGAACAAATCCGCATATAGGTTGATGCCACAGGAAAATGAAGAAGTTAAGAGACAGGTCTAGGACTCAAGGGACAAAGGATTGATTCGGGAGAGCTTGAGTCCATGCGTTGTTCCGACAGTGATTAGCCCAAAGAAAGATGGAGGCTGGAGAATGTGTACAGACTCAAGGGAAATCAATAAGATTACCATCAGATATAGATTTCCATTGCCAAGGATGGATGACTTGATGGATTGCTTGAGTGGAGCAAGATTTTTTTCAAAGATTGATTTGAAAAGCGGATATCATCAAATTCAAATGAGAGAAGGTGATGAATGGAAAATAGCATTCAAGACCAATGAAGGGCTATATGAATGGCTTTCCATGCCATTTGTCTTAATGAATGCGCCCAGTACTTTCATGAGGTTGATGAATGAATTCCTGAAGGATTTCATTGGGAAATTCATCATTGTATATCTTGATGATATATTAATTTTCAGCAGGAAAAAAGTAGGGCACTTAAAACATTTAGCTGAAGTAATGAGAATATTACAGCAAGAGAAATTGTTGATCAATATGAAGAAATCATCATTTATGAGGACATAACTCATTTATTTGGGTTTTGTTATCTCTGCAAATGAACTGAAAATGGATCCAGAAAAGATAAAGGTGATTAAGGATTGGCCATCGTCGAAGAGTGTATTTGAAGTACGAAGCTTCCATGGTTTGGCTATATTCTACAGGAAATTTATCTGAAACTTCAGTGGGATTAGCACACCAATGATGGATATAGTGAAGAAAAGACATAAATCTTTTCACTGGACAGAGGAAATAGAGAAGAGTTTCAATCTACTGAAGAAGAAGATCACTGAGCAACCAATTCTGGTTTTGCCATATTTTAGCAAGACATTCCAGGTCAGGTGTGACGCGAGTGGATTTGCAATTGGAGCGGTCTTGAGCCAAGACGACAGGTCGTTCGCATATTTCAGTGAAAAACTGAATGAAGTGAAGATTAAGTACTCCACATATGACAAAGAATTCTATGCATCCATACAAGAACTGAAGAAATGGAGACACTATTTGGTTCCCAAGGAGTTTGTTTTGTACAGCGATAATCATGCTTTGCAATTCGAAACTCAACAAGAGAAGTTGAACCAAAAACATGCTAAATGGGTTGAATACATGCAAAATTTTACTTTTGTGACTAAGCATATTTCTAGAACTGCTAACAAAGTTGTTTATGCTTTGAGAAATAAATGTTTGCTTATGCAGGAATTTAGAGTCAAGACTTTGGGTTTTGATAGCCTTAAGGAAATGTATAGCGGTGATCCAGATTTCAAGGAGGCATATGAGGCATCTGAGAATCGAATTCTCAGGGATAGAATCCAGTGGACTGAATAAATGATGTAGGATGGATTATTGTTCAGGGGAAATCAACTATGTATTCCAAAATGCTCCATGAGGGAGGATTTGCTAAAGGAAAAGCATAGCGGAGGATTGGTCGAAAACTTTGGTCATGACAAGACATTCTCAAAGTTGAATGGCTCATATTTTTGGCCAGGGATGAGTATAGATGTGAAGAAATTTGTGGATAGGTGCATAATTTGTCAGCACACGAAAGGAAAAAGGCAGAATGTAGGGTTATACCAACCATTACCCATACCTGAAAGGCCGTGGGACGCAGTGAGCATGGATTTCATATTGGGACTGCCAAGGACACAGAGAGGATATGATTCAATCTTTATGGTAGTCAATATATTTTCAAAAATGGAACATTTCATACCATACCAGAAAACCAACGACGCAACTCATATCGTGAACCTATTTTTCAAGGAAGTCGTTAGACTTCACAATTTTCCAAAGAGTATCGTGTCTGATCGAGATACCAAGTTCGTGGGACATTTTTGGAGGACCTTATGGAAGAAGTTGGGGACAAGTTTTTCTTTTATCTCAACATATCATCCTCAGACGGATGGGCATACAGAGGTCGTAAATAGGAGCTTGGGAGATTTTCTAAGGAGCTTAGTGAGTGAACACCACAGTTAGTGGGATCACATTCTTCCACAAGCGGAATTTTCTTACAATGATTCACTCAAAAGAAGCACAAGGTAGAGTCCATTCCAAATTGTATATGAAATGCAGCCAAGGGGATTTTATAAATTGAAAGATGCAGAACAAGTTGAATTCAGAAGTGCTAGTGCAGAGGACTTTGTAGAAGGAATGAAGGAGATTCACAGCCGAGTTAAGGAGCGATTGTAGAGTTCAAGTCTAGAATACAAGAGGAGAGCACATCAACATAGGCGAGAACTTCAATTTGAAGTTGGTGATCTGATTTTTGCGCATCTGAGGAAGGAGAGATTCCCAAGGGGAACGTATAATAAGATGAAGATGAAAAAGATTGGACCGTGCAAGGTCATAAGGAAATTTGGGGCAAATTCATATGAGATTGAATTACCCGATGGGGTTAGAATCTCACCGATATTCAATGTCGTGGATTTGTACCCTTACAGAGCTAAAGAAGTAGGAGCAGAGGATGAGCAAGAAGAAATTCAATGGAAAAAACAAATGCCTGTAGCTGAAAAGTCACAGATGGAAAGCATAATTGACAAAAGGGTTAGCAAAAAGACCAGGAGAAAGGAGTATTTTGAATACTTGGTCAAATGGAAGGGACATCCAATTGAAGATGCCAGTTGGGAGGATGAAGCAGAAATTCAAAAGCATGGACAGGTCGTGCAAGAGCTCATGAATAGGAGTTCATGAAAATTTTCAAGCGAGGGAGTATGATGCAGGAGCATCGTAGAAAGCAAAGCACGCATCTAGTCAAAGGAATAGTTGAAGGCGCGGATGCAAAAAGGGAACGTTTTTATGAAAACGTTTTGAATTTTTGAAAAAACAAAGAATTAATGTAATAGCTAGGAGAAGAGTACTTACATTTATGTCTTGGAGATATGAACAGATATGGAGAAATTATTCTCATCTGCTAGATGTAATAGGCATTTAAGTCTGTTAATGGAAAGTAGGTAGATATGAATGTTAGATTAGACAGTTTAGAAGCGTAGGAGGGAAAATGGATATAGACACCCTCACCCTTGTATCATAGTAGAGAATTAACATTATCATCATTGAGAGCTGTAGAGAAGAACCCATGTACATGAGCACTTGAGTTAATATATGAAGCTTTGACTCAACTTTCATGGTGTTATGATGCTTATTGTTTACATTTGTTAAATGGTATGTTTACAATTGATTTGTTTCTCTGCTATGCATTTATTTCAATGTTGTGTTGTGTGTATGATTTCATGTTGAATGTATGAAGTCTAAGAGAGAAGAAGAATGAGTTTCAATTGTTTCTCCTCCTGAGAATTCCTCCAAGGAGTGCAATGAACATTTGCAAGGTGTGCATTGAAAAAGGTCTGAGTTTATCTTAGAAAGCTTAGGAGAGATATTGTTGTTCTCATATATGCAAAAGTGCAGGTGAAGCAAAAAACCGTGCAAGGTGTGCACAGGCTGGTTGAGACTTTAGGACTTATCAACCAAGGGGAAATTTGAAGGACTATTGTTGCAAATATTGCACAGGGTCGAAGACTCAAATAACCAAAGGTTATTTGAAAGTTTGTCGCAAGGAGTGCGAGAAGGAACTCTTTTGGAAGGCTTGACTTTGCAAGTGAAATATCAGGAGAGGTAACACCTTTGAAGTGTTCAAAGGGAGATGGATATCGATACCATCACATAGAAGTTAAGTTCAGGAGGGAGAACACTTAGTCGTTGGGAATAAGTCATTGAGTAGTGAATCGGGTGGTCAAAATTCTCCATGGAGAGCTTGCGAAGTTGTGAGGACCGTAGGATCCAGTGGAGCTATAAGGTGATTAGGAGTGGACGAAATCACAACCCTAATATCAAAAATCAAAGTGAACCATTGATCGTGGTCAATAAGAGCTGTTGATCTCGTTTCAACCCACGTCGTTGGATCATTTCATGAATTCGAGGTTCGTGAGTTTGGAGGACAGACCAAATTCTTGGCTTCATCCCGAGTTGCGAGGAATAGGGAAGGAGATCCAGACCATTGGATCCAAGCCATGGGACAATCATTGGATCAGAACCTTCGTGGGATATCTCTTATCAGAGGTTTTGGAGTTGAAATAACTTCTTTTCAACTGCAGAAGTCACGAAGTGCCAAGCATCGAGGGCTCGTATTAATACGTAGCACACCCGATAGGTGGGGCCATGTGGTTGACAGTTGGCATAACAACCAACACTAAGACAAAGGTGGAAGCAATTGATAGGTGGTGGACACACGTCACTTGGGAAAAGAGTTCACCCATTTTTGACTTATTGCGTCTCGGGGACTTGTAAAGGAGGAGCACGAGGGCTCAACACTCCAACTTGCAAAGTTGTGAGTTGCAAGGGGTGCTAGAGTTATGCCTAGCTAGTGGTCGCTTGTAGAGGTGCTAGGAAGGAAGGATCCATACCCATATCATATCTCGAGTATCAGAGGTTTGGATTCGAGGGTGTTCGACTCACTAACCTAAGGCCAGTTGTGGTCGCCTGGAGGCATAAGGCTCGCACCTGGTGTTAAGTTCCATGGGGTGGGTTTTTACGAAGGACCTATGGATTGAATTCGAGAGGTTCCAATAGGCATCTGAGGGGGCCACTTTGGCTCGAGGAGAATTTTAGAATGATCCTATGTGGATCACAGCCCGAGGGTTAGGGGTCTGCATCAGTTGTGGAAAGAGACAAGGGGGATTTAGACACATGTCTAAGGAGTCGGGTCTGGGTTATATGACTTTTTTATGATGCAAGAGCATCGTAGAAAGAAAAGCATGCGTCTAGTGAAAGGAACAACTAAATGCACGGATGCAAAAAGGGCACGTTTTTATGAAAATGTTTTGAATTTTTGAAAACCAAAGCATTCATGTAATAGCTAGGAGAAGCGTACTTACATTTATGTCTTGGAGATATGAACAGATCTAGATAAATTATTCTCATCTGCCGGATGTAATAGGCATTTAAGTCTGTTAATGTAAAGTAGGTAGATATGAATGTTAGATTAGACAGATTAGAAGCGTAGGAGGGAAAACGAATATAGACACCCTCACCCTTGTATCATAGTAGAGAAGTAACATTATCATCATTGAGAGTTGTAGAGAAGAACCCATGTACATGAGCACTTGAGTTAATATATGAAGCTTTGACTCAACTTTCATGTTGTTATGATACTTACTGTTTACATTTGTTGAATGGTATGTTTACAGTTGATTTGTTTCTCTGTTATGCATTTATTTCAATGTTATGTTGTGTGTATGATTTCATGTTGAATGTATGAAGTCTGAGAGAGAAGAAGAATGAGTTTCAATTGTTTCTCTTCCTGAGAATTTCTACAAGGAGTACAGTGAACATCTGCAAGGTGTGCGTTGACGAAGGTCTGAGTTTTATCTGAGAAAGATTAGGAGAGATATTGTTGTTCTCATATCCGCAGAAGTGCAGGTGAAGCACAGAACCGTGCAAGGTGTGCGCAGGCTAGTTGAGACTTTAGGATTTATCAACCAAGGGGAAAGTTGAAAGACTACTGTTGCAAAGATTGCACAGGGTCGAAGACTCAAATAACCAAAGGTTATTTGAAAGTTTTCCGCAAGGAGCGCGAGCAGGAACCCTTTTGGAAGGCTTGAATTTGCAAGTGAAAGCTCAGGAGAGGTAATGGCTTTGAAGTGTTCAAAGGGAGATGGAGATTGAGACCATCGCATAGAAGTTAAGTTCAGGAGGGAGAACACTTAGTCGTTGGGCAGAAGTTATTGAGTAGTGAATCGGGTGGTTATAATTCTTCGTGGAGAGCTCGCGAAGTCGTGAGGACCATAGGATCCAGTGGAGCTGTAAGGTGATTAGGAGTGGATGAACTCACCACCCTAATATCAAGAATCAAGGTGAATCATTGATCATGGTCAATAAGAGTTTTTGATCTCATTTCAACCCACATCGTTGGATCATTTCGTGAATTCGGGGTTTGTGAGTTTGGAGGACAGACCAAATTCTTGGTTTCATCTCGAGTTGCAAGGAACAGGGAAGGAGATCCAGACCGTTATATCCAAGCCATGGGAGGATCGTTGGATAAGAACCTTCGAGGGGTATCATGTATCGGAGGTTCGGGAGTTGAAAGAACTTATTTTTGACTACAGAAGTCATGAAGTGTCGAGCGCCGAGGGCTCGTATGAATACGTAGCACACCCGATAGGTGGGGCCACGTAGTTAACAGGTGGCGTAGCAACCAGTGCCAAGAGAAAGGTGGAATCGAGTGACAAGTGGTGGACACATGTTGCCTGGGAAAGGAGTCAACCCATTTTTGACTTATCGTGTCTCGGGGACTCGTAAAGGAGGAGCACGAGGGCTCAACACTCCAACTCGCGAAGTTGCGAGTTGCAAGAGGTGCTAGAGTTAGACCTAGCCAGTGGTCACTTGTAGAGGCACTAGCGAGGATGGAGCCATATACGTATCGCATCTCGGGTATCGGAGGATTGGAGTCGAGGGTCTTTGACTCACTAAATCACGAGACTGCAAGTTACAAAAAGCGCTTGCGCTAAGGCTGGTTGTGGTCACATGGAGGCATAAAGCTCGCGCCTGGTGTTAAGTTGTGTGGGGCGGGTTTTTATGAAGGACCTGTGGATCGAATTCGAGAGGTTCCAATAGGGATCCGAGGGAGCCGCTTCATCTCAAGGAGAATTTTAGAATTATCCTATGCATATCATAGCCTGAGGGTCGAGGGTCTGCATCAGATTGTGAGATTTGATACCAAATGTTATGATCCAATGCCTTAAAAATGATAAAAAGTTCAACGAACATAGTCCACTTTGAGTGGGAAACATCGTTTTACAATATATCTAATTCATAAGACAATATGAGATGAGATTAGATGATCCTAAGACTAGGTCTCCTTGGTATATATATAGGAGACAAAGGGTACAATTGATAATAATAATAATAATAATAATGATGATGATGATAATGTTCTGAGGCTTTTGCGACCATTGTTTTGATCAATGAATTGTTTCCCACTTTAAATGATGTTGTTCTTGCATCTTACTCTATAAATTTATGAATATTAATAGGTGATGGTCTCTTTGCCCAAAATGTAGTGGCACCACTATTTTAGTTTCTGCATGAATCTATATAATTCCTTATCATATGTGTTATAGTTTATTTTGGATTTTACAAGGATCTCTGAGTGATACTCTACCAGATGACCTCCCTATTTAAGTACAACCCCAATGGAGAATTGAAAGGTATATGTTTAAATATCAAAGGGTTGATTCATGTTTGAAAACCATAGAATAGGGGATGAGCATAATGTTGTATTCAATCTCATAAAAGGGCGCTCAACCTCTATAGTTCAAACAAATTTGGCTTGATGTGACAGCTGGTGTAGAGGGTGAGCCAACTGTGAGAAGCGAGAGACACATTTCTTGTAGAACTTAATGCCTCCTATGAAAATTTTGAGGTCATGCACATTTGATGGCATTGTAAATTTTTCCAAATCCCTCACCCAAGAGGGGTTATGGCACACACCTTGTGTATCCAATATGAGGTCCATGTAGTGGAAAAAAGTCTGTCCAAAGAAGGATTTATTTTCCTTCACCTGCAACTTATTTTCCCGCAACAACTCAAGAAATATGTGTTCCTGCTACATATGCTCTTTTCAATATTTACTGAATATCAAAATATCATCCAAATAAATGATGAAAAACTTCCTCAAGTGCGGTCTAAAGATGTCATTAATTATCCACATGAATGTGGTTGATGCATTCATTAGCCTGAATGGAATTACCATCCACTAAAAAATATCAAACTGTGTCTTAAATGTTGTCTTCCAAGTGTATGTTTCCTACATGCGAACTTGATGATACCATGTTGTCAAGTCCATATTGGTGAAGAAGAAAGCCCGTTGTAAGTCGTCCAACAAATCCTCAATCCAAGGTAGGGGATAACAATTTTTAACAGTGGATTTATTGAGGGCACAATACTTAGTCACAAGGCACCACTCATAATTTTATTTCTTGGGAATAATAAAGGTAGGGGATGCACAATGTGACGATGAAGGTTTGATGTGGTCAGATTCCATAAGTTGGTCAATTTAGCATTCAATTTAAGAGGCTTCTCGAGGAGTGATTTAGTAGAAAGGGGCATTAGGAAAGGAGGAACATAGTATGAGGTCAATGGAATGAAAAATAGAGTGATATAGGGGCAATCTCGTGGGCTGTGTGAATACATCGACACATTCTTGGAAAAAGGGGACCATTTTGGGAGGTGTAGGATTGGTCAAATTATCGAGCTTAATAGGGTGAACTAGGAACAAGGATACACATTTATTGATACTGATTTTCTTAACAACTATGTTTTCAGTGAGTGGTGGAGTGGGTTTAGGAGCAGAGGATGTGATCACATAGGTTCACACTTCAAGTTGCAGGTGGTATTGGTGAGTTTTGGCATGATACACAACATGTCAGGCCTGTTGGTAGGGAAGTCCAAGTAACAAGTCAACACAATCCAAAGGGGATACATTACATGTAACTATATCAAGAAATGGGCCAATGGAGAAGGTTATCGCACAACACTGAGAAACTATGAGAAAAGAGCCTCCTTTTTGTACCCAACTAGGCTTGTATGGAGTTGGATGCAGAGTAGTGGGGAGTTGGGGGCATTGTACTAGGTCTCGTGAGATGAGTTTTTTCTAGCTATCATTTTCCATAATGAGGGTGGCCAATTCATGTTTAATTTTGAAATTATGGGTGAATAGAGGAATAGTATATGTTCCTGGTTCATTAGCAGTCATCAAGATGAGGGATGGGTCAACTTCAGTAGGATTATCGAGGGAGACAACTTCACGAGGGTATGGGGATTTAAGTAGAGCGATCTCTACAAACAAAGTTTTGTTGGGGCAAATATTCTTAGGTGTGTGACAATCTGTAGAAGAATGTGAATTGGTTTTGTGAAAATAACATGAGGGTGCACTATAGGGTGAGGTGAGTGAGGTCGATGGAATATAGGATGGGATAGTAGGAGATTTATTAGTAGTAAAGGGTCTGGATCGAGATTGGGGAGAATGGATTTGAGGTTCAAACTTATGTTCCACGACCAAGGCTTGGATAAAATCCTTGTCCAAGGAAGCATTGTTCAACAAACCTACTTCAAGATGAATACTTAGCAATAAAGTATAATTAAAATTGATAATTAATACCTGTTTTGGACTTGTGATGTGTAGTTGGATTCACAGTTTACAAAAGATATTGATGTAGCCTTGGACATACATATTGGTGAGTTTCTAGAGCTACAACCATCTGAGAAGGAGTTTCTTATGATAACCCAAGGGATAGAAGAACTAACTAAGAGCCTGGAAAAATCCATCCCACATCGTGATGTTTATTAGCAGTGGATTGATCAGTTCACCTATATCGATGAACGAGGAATAGTTCTCCAATTGAGTGTCCCACCAAGTATGTGCAATCCCCTCTATTTTTAGACTAACAATCTAAAGTTCCATGTCATTGGTCATCTCGGGACATGTCCATAAGTATGTGGAAAGATTGAGAAGCCAAGATTTGACAATATCACCATTCATTTGTCATGAAAAACATAAGAAATTGGAAGCACCTATCGATTTGCATGTGTGTTGGATCTCGACACTGCTATAAATGGAGTAACTCATTTAGAGCCATTGCTAAATTTTGAATGGGAGATATGACATTGGATGAGGAATCCTCTATGGATGGGTCCCTTGATGAAATCATAATTTTCATTCACCATGAATTTCGGTAAGGGACTGGGTGTTGTGATAATAATTATTGGGATCTTGGGTGCACTCAGAAGTCACTGGACACCCTGAAGAGGGCATGTAGAGTATGCTAGAAGAGGAGTGTGTTGGAAGATATTGGTAAAGGACACACTAGAGTCCTTGAGGACAACACACTAGAATCCCTGAAAAGGGTGCATTAAAATTTCTGAGAAGGATGTCAAATTATGAGAATTTGTTTTTGGTGTTGTTGGTCCTAAAGTTTTCACCCAAATGTTAAAGGGAAGACCTAGGCCACCTCAAGTTTAGAATGGTTGTTTTATTTATTTTTTTGGTCAGTTAGAGGGTTGGTTTTATCAAGACAAGAACATGGTTGGGTTGGAAAAATGATGTAGACGAGGGTTCCCCTTGGCTAGTGGCACAAAAATGACAAACAAGTGAAGTAATAGAGGTAAAAATAAAAGGAAACAACAAACCACTCAATGAATAATCTGTTGCAAGAAGTTTAATGCTTAAAATATCATTTCAAGACATTAAACATGTATCAAAAACACAATTACTCCCATGGGTTGAAATAAAAACAAATCTCCACCACATCATTTGTTGTTTCATAGGTTGCATATTAGTGAAGCCAAGTTATGCAATGCCTGAAGGAAATGAAATGTACTTCACACAAATAAAAAAATGCATTCAAGATAAGATAAAAACACATGTAGATTTGGATAAAAACATTGTCATCAAAAGTATATTCACCAGGTAGAGAGATTTAGTCCATGCATAGAAAAGGTTCAACCAACTGATGTATTGATCTTCTTTTCCCAAAAACCAAACCCTCAAAACATACAAAAACTACATATTTATCAGAGTTGTAGAGGCTCTCGTCCATTGTGGAACTGAGGCTTAGCTCTACAACATCAGTTGTAAAACAACTTATTAACTTAACTAGACACTACTTTAGTATATTAAAATATAATTTGAGCTTGAGTTAATAAAAAATGAGTGGTTCTTATCACACATAAAATACCACTTATTATGCATGAATCTAAAAGAGTGTTGTGATTGAACAACTAAAAACTGCTACTAGCAATGAAACTAGACTGATGCTCATGCTGGAGTTAACTGAGATTTGACAGAAAATGATTAGCAGTGACAAAACCGATTTTTGTATTGAGCATTGTCATGCATGCACATTTTTGGAGGCCACTGAGAGATAACTGGATATTTTGGCAATAATTTCTCTTCAACTTATCTCCTGGGGGAAAGAAGAAAGTCATTTAGCGTTTTTATAGAGTCTCTAATATTCCATCTATAGTTCGAATTATAGCTTCTTGAGTTCCTGGTTGTGGTGTTGTAAGGTCCTGATTTTGAATATTTTGTTCTATACTTGTTGGCTATCACTGAGCTACTGTCGGAAAAGCCATATGATGGATTTAAATGGATCAGAATTCCTTGGTTTAGCATCGTTTTCAACCTCAAAATATACAATTAACAAAGATAAGTCACTTCAAAAAATCGACGTTCGAGAGCTTTGGGGTGCAGAGTATTCATATCTCCCAGAGGCCTAGACTCATGGAATCATTAACCAACACCATTTCTAATTAACCTGGGATTAATTTATCCTTAAACACTTCAAGACTTTGAGACTCTGGCTCTTTGTGGTTTGGGAGCTCCTAAATGTAGAGTTTGAGAATATCCCAGAGTGACAATGTTGTGGAGTGACATGGCAGTTCAGGGCTTTGTCACTTTGGGGCTCAACACTTCAGTGGTTTGTGCTTTGCTTTCTCTGAATTGAAAACCCTCAGAGTGGTGATATCCTGGATCTGATGTGGCCACATGATGTCATAATAATTGACATTTCCATTGAAAAAGAGTGACATGTGTCACCAAAAAATGAGAAGATGATGTGCCCAAGGGACCTAAAATGAGTGCCACGTGTTGGTGACATATGAATGCCACACATCTCCATAGATGAATTCCATGCATCTTCTTCTCTTCAACGTTCAGAGCTTTGGAGAACTGTGTTTTCTTTGGATGAAAATCTCTCGTAGTGATAATCTTTTGAATTCATTAACCATGCTTATCTTAAGATAATTAACTTGATATTAATATATTTTTAATATTAAATATTTTGGGAGTTTGGGACTCCGACGCTTCAGTGGTTCAAGATTTTTTGAATGCAAAGTCTGGATACCTCACGGAGGCCCAGACTCATGGAGTGATGTGTTACTTCAGGGTTTGGGTGATATGCACTTGTTCTAAACTAAAACCTCTCAGATGACGATCTCCCAGATTTGCTGTGGCAGTTCGGGGATCTCGTGCTTTAGGGCTCCGACATTTCAGGGTTTTATGGTACTTAAACAAAGATGATCTCGGACACCCAAATGTCAAAGTCAAAGAGTGAAACTTTGTATTACTCTGTGGTTAAACCTCGCACGATTCTAGAACTCTGAATGCATGAGAGTCACTAATTTGATTTTACTATTGGATCTCCACCGTTGAAAATTTAACCTGTTTGTTCTCACAATATGAACCCGAAATGGATTTATGCGTCTTTATTTTTGGATGTTTCCTGCACATACAAAGGACTTGGTCGAACTGCTACATGCTCAATTAGTGATAAACATGATGATAAGTATTTTCAAACTCAAACCAAAACATGTAATCACATTTCAAGAAAGAAAAAGATGGTTTAAAATAAGTAAAGATGAGTAGGGGCCATTGAAGTTGAGTGATTAAATCATGGAGAATAATATTATCAAATACAAAAAAAAAATCAGACTTGATGTATGTTTAAAGTAAAGGAGGGAAAGGGCAAGGTGCATACCTAGGTTACAGTATTGGCTCCAAACAGGGATAACACTTCCATGTGCCTTACCTATAAAACCCTAGCTCCCACTTGTTGTAACTTACCTCTGCTTCTGACTATCAGCCATGTATATCTACTTCTACTGACCTGTGAATTATCTTGATCCTCTAATTCATTTTTGTCTAAATTGATAACCAAATACTTTAAAACAAGGTTTAACCTTATCTTCACATTTGAACTCAACTTATTAATGAGTTTGGTACAAGGATATCTCGTTATGGCTTGTACAACATGTTTTTCTCCGTCCTTCTTTGATGCATTTTCCGTATTCTTCAAGCCTCTTGGTTTTTTGGAACCAACCGAGTCTTTCATTAGTGCAAGCATGGTCCTCATGACTTTCTCTTTGATGATTTGGATTGATGTCAAGTTTTGTTGTCACATGCAGCTCTCAGATTGGACCCTTGATGTGATATTAGAACGTGGTTGCAGAGGTTGTCGAGGGTGGTTTCTATCCACACCACTTTGACTTCCACAATAAACCACCAATTACCACGTACTTCACAAGCAATACCATGGTTTCAATTACAGAACCTCTCTAAGAGATTAATGTTTGGATGATTTTTCTTTCCGAAATGAGGTGTGAGTAGTCGATCGGTTTTGCAATCTGTGATCTACGTGACCCTACTACTTTAGCACCCCTGCTAAAGTTTTATCCGTATGTCGATTAAAATTCTTCTAACCATATTTAGAGATGGCCCCAATTTTCCTGTCCTCGAAAAGAAGATCAAACTAGAAACACTAACACACCCTAGTGCCTTTGTTGGGATATGGAGTCTTTATTCACAGAAAAACTAACTAATCAAATGCAAACTAAAAAGGAAATAAACTATGGTACAAGAGGGACCTTCCCTCGGTCTTTTAAGAAAAATAGTGTTTCAGGAAGTGCCCATTTATTGGGCCTCCAAAAATCTCAGTATCATCTAGATTGTGTAAAACAAATGTATTATTTTCTAGAACATAAACCACCTTAAAAGGAACAAACCATAGGTTATCGAACTTACCATGCTTAGACTTTTCTTCCCTTCCGGCATCCCACCTCAAGACCAGGTCACCTTCTTGAAATATCTCCTTCTTGGTTTTCTTGTCAAAAGCTCACTTGATTTTTCTCTTGTATGCCTCAGTTATCTGATTCAATGCTTCTCTCATTTTTTGAACCTCTATAATATGAAAGATTCTCCTCTGGATGTCATTTGGCTCCTCCATTTCTTCCTATAGGAATTTTAGAAATGGTAGACTGAGTTGAGTAGGGAAGACAACATATATCCCATAGAATAGATGAAATGGCGAGGTTCCTAGGGATCTCTTGGTGCTTATCCTATCATCCCACAAGGAAAACTTAAGTTTAGAGTCCCATGATTTTTTGTTTCCAATCAACAACTTCTTGATGAACCTGATGAGAGTCTTTTTTTATGGCTTGACCATACCATTCCCTAAGGATAATAGGGTGTGTAATGTGTCAAGGAAATGTTATGTCTTCCACAGAAGTAGATCATGGATTTGGAATTGAATGCCAGGGAATTGTCTGTTATATGCTTTCTAGGGCATCCGAACCTGGAAAAGATATTGGTTTCCAAAACTTTCATAATCACCTTGCCAGTAGCATTCCTAGTGGGAAAAACCTCGATCCATTTGGTAAAGTAGTGAGTGGCAGTGAGGATCTAGTTGTGCTTCCCACTGGAGGGTGGATTTATCTCACCTATGAAATCTAATCCCCATTGTTGAAAGGGGCCACTAGTAGTGATATGTTTTAGGGGAAGTGAGAGTAACTTTTGTTTGCCTGCAAAATTTTGACATTCATTGCATGCCATTACTTTAGTGAATACATCAAAGAAAAGGGTGGGTCAGTAGTTTCATTCCCTTAGGATCTTGAGAGTTTTAGCTTTCAAATGTTGGCGTCCACCACAAACTCCCCTGTGCATATATTTTTTGACTTTTTTAGCTTCATTTTCATCAAGACACTTTAATAGGATGCCAGGAGGATCCCTCCAATACAAGTTCTAATTTAAAATGCATAATTTTATAGATTTTAATTTGAAAGACTTGGCCCTCATCTTCTTCAAATATGGTAGAAATTCTAGGTACTGCAGAAAGTAAATAGCATCTATGTACCAAGGTGAATAAGACTAGTTTTCAAATACCTGCATGTTGTCTTGTCTAGACTGTGTCATGGGCGCATCAAATTGGGTGAAGGTCTGATGCAATTATAGTAAATTATAGTTTGATTTTGATAATAACTTGGCAAATCCCTACCCCTTAATGAACTTTGTGGGATTTATGTCATACTCCAACAATTTGACAATCCATTTCCCTATTTTCCCTTCATTCTTTGGCTAGACTAAAATATCTTTGACACTGCTACTAGGAACATAGGTGGTTATGCTATATTGTAACACATACACCCTGAATTCTTTAAATTCTTTCACCAATGCATAGGCCTGCTTTTCTAAAATTCCATACTTCAACTCAACATCTTGGAGGGATTTGCAGAAAAAGGCTATGGATTTTTCATGCCCTTCTTCATTCTTTTGCAGTAGCACAACAACGATGGTTTCCTCGGAGGTGAAAGAAAAGATAAAGAACTTTTTGGCATAGTCAGGGATGACTAATATAGGGGCTTCGGCCAAATCTTGGTTGATCCTTTGGAATGTTGACTTTTCCTCCTATAACCACTTGATAACAACATCTTTCTTCAACATGTTGGTGATAGGTTGTATGATTTCAACAAAGTTTGGCACAAAGTGCCTTAAAGATTTTATTATTCCTATAAAAGACTGAATAGAATTCTTGTTTCTAGGGATTGCAATTTCCTGAATGGACTCCACTCTATCAGGGTCTATTTTTATTCCTCCTACTGATATTATGTGGACTAGGAGCTTACCCTTTGGCATATAAAAGTGGGACTTCCTGGGATTCAAAGAAAACCCATACCTTCTACATTTTCTTAAGATCTTCTCAATGTGTTGTAAATGTTCATCATCTAATTTGGAGAAAATGGTGATGGCATCCAAGTATATAACCATATTCTTTTCTTTCTCCCTCGCGAATCCTACATCCATAGCGCTCTGAAATGTGACCCCTGCGTTCATCAACCCAAATGGATTTTTTTCATACATAAATGTCCCCCATGGTGCATTCAATGTCTTTTTTATTTGTCTTCTTTACATACTATTATCTAGTTATAACCAAAGTATCCATCCAAAAAAGAAATTATGTGGGAACCTACCACTCTTTGCAAAATATGGTCCATCTTGGATTGGGGGTAGTCGTCTTTTAGGGAACATTTGTTGATATTTTGAAAATCCACACACAAGCATATTTCACCACTCTTTTTCTCACAGGTACCAAAATGGCCACCCAATCTGAGTACCTCAAAGGAACAATAATTATGGCATCAAGCATTATTTTCATATTTTTTCAAATATGTCCATCAACATGGGATAAAATTTCCTGATCTTCTACCTGAATGGCTTAGAACCATCCTTCAGAGGGATCTTTTGCTGGATGATGTTAGTATCAAATGTCTTCAAATCCTCATATGACCATGCAAAAATATCAATAAAAATTTTCATGCGGCTGGAATACCTATCATTTTGTTCTGGAGGTAGTTCCTTGGACAGTTTGACTATTTTGGGGTTTTTAGCAGTCCCAATGTTGCAGTCCATCACCTATTCTCTTTTATTTTTATGGAAGCTCCTCTGGAGACATCATGAATGTAAAATAACCTTTCTAGTGGCACTAGACCCCCAGGGATGTGGTTTTTTTTAAGTTCCAAAATGTTTTGGACAAGCACTTTGTTTAGTAGATGAGATGTTTGATGATAAGATGATTCATCATCTTCATCCTCTTGATCTATTGAGTTACTAGAGAATTCTTTAATGGTTTGTAGAAATATTTGTAGCTCTAGGTCATGACTAAAGACCTACCAATGCTTTATGTTTTCTGGCATGGATTTCCTATGTATGAATTCCACCTAATATTTGATATTTGGGTCAATGGGAGGTCTGAAGGTGCTGGAAACGAATGCCAAATAATCCACCTTCTGATTTGCCTCTCTAGCAATGAAGGAGATGTTAAAATCCAGAAAGAAGATGTCAACCAATTTCCACACCTCGTTCTTGTATTGTTTGAGCTTCTGTTTCTTAGATTGATAGATTTTTTTGACTTGATTGATGATTAACTCAAAATCACCAAAGACTGCCAAAATTTCAAAGACCATGTCTTTAACAACCCTCAATCCAAGCACTAGAGCTTCATACTTAGCTATATTGTTAGTAGTCTCGAATTCCATCTTATATGAGAGCGTTATAACCTTCTGCACAAGGGAAATGAGGACTATACCAGCCCTGGAACCTTATTTTGATGAAGAAACTTCGAAACAATATCCCACACTTTATTCTATTGATCTATCAAAGACTGATTTTTGCATTTGTTGACTGTAATTTCTGGTTCATCACCATTTAGATGAAAAACATATGAGCCGATCTCATCCTCAACAATGTAAATTGGGTGATTTATTGGATTTTGATGGTCGTTGAAGATATAGGCCAATATGACCTCTCTGTATAGCCTCCTGTTTTTTTCCTTGAAAATAGGGATGGTGACATATATGAGGTCCATTTGTAATGATCCTCCAACCTTCTTGGCCCATCTTCTAGAAAAAAACATACCAAACATGGGGGGAATGTCAACCACAACGATTTCCATCACTACACTCTTCATGGGTAACTTTTCCAAAGAAACTACCAGATATTTTATTAATCCCAAACATTTGACTTTTTTGGAGTCGAAGGAGTAAAGGTCTTGGTAGGGCTTGGTGATCTCTAGACCTAGTTCCTCCATTACAACCTTAGGAATGACATTGTGTGAGGCACCTGAGTCCATGAGACAGTTATGTAGGATCTTTTCATGGACATTTAAAAATATGTAGAATGGTGGAGAGGCATCATATCCATCCTCGATATGTGGGCTGATAGTAATGTTTGGGTTCTCATCCTGCAAACTAATTACATCAGAAGTTACAACAGAAGTAGGTGGCTGCAGAACCTTCATAATGGATTGTTTGAAAGGCTCATTTTTCAACAATTCTAACATAGGTACATGGATCTTGATATTTCTCAACTCATGCTATAGGCTAAAATATGCGTGTTTCCTATCAAGTTCCTTTACTTCAGGGACAACAGGTTTAAATGGAGGAGGCTGGTGAGATTTATCCAATGCACCCTTGCTTGGATTTGGCTTGGGAGGAACTTCTGTTTTTCTGTTCTGATCAAAGGTGATGGATTTGGTAGTGCCTGTTCTAGGAATCAAGTCATATTTCTTTTAGGGCTAGCGTTGAATATCTCCTGCTTCCCCTATCTCAATATCAAACTGATATGACAGTTGTGCTACCTCATAATCTTGTTCCATTAAGTGAGTGGTGTAAAAATTTGTTTCATTGAAAAGTACAAAAACATCATCCACACCATCACTATATGCATCCATCTCCTCAATCTGATTGTTTTGGAAAGGAGGTACTACTCTTTGGTCATCAACATTCCTCCTCTCTCTCTACATTATCTAAGGGGAATCATTCGGGCTTCTAAACTAGTTTGGATTTATGTTCTCAACCCCTTAAAAATATTTGTTTGGTTATTTAGATTCCCATATTAGCTTAGCTATTTCAGATGTCAGATCCTTCAAATTTTTGGTCATTTCATTAATTTTAGGATCAAATGTTGTTGGGTTAGAGGAGGCAGGGGAATCCTCTCTCTGTTTCTTCTTTTCCTTTTTAGATCTATTCTTTAACCTGTCTAATGCTAAGATATTGGATTCAAACTCAATGGTTGCTTCTTGCATTGACAACAAGGTGGTGGATCTTGTCTCCCTCAACATAAGAGAGAATTCTACATCGAATTCATTGGCATAAGTGATCTTGGCAGAGGCTTCAGTTGGTTTGATATCATATAGGATCCTACCATACATATTATTGAATATCTTGGTGAAGTCTGAAATAGACTCACATTCTTTCTCTTAAGGGCCCCAAGCTCAATTACGTAATACAAATAATCCATTCTATATCCCCATTTCTTTATGAAATCTTAATCTAATGCATCAATATCTGCAATAGAGGCTAGAGGGAGGCCCCAAAACCATTTTCTTACCTCACCATCAAGTCTTTGTACAAACAACCTCATCCACACATCTACATAGTCAATGTTAAAGTTTTCTGCAAAGATGTGGAAGGATAACAGATTTTACTCAACTGTCACATCCGCTTCCCCATTATATCTTGGTAAATATTCATGTAATCTATGTCCTGGAGTTCATGTAATCCTACAGGAAAAACTAGGGGTGCATATCTGGCTGCAATTATGGAATCCATCTTATTAACAACCATTGTTTGGGCAATAGGAATATGAATATATATTTGAGCTACAAGGGTGGATGATGGACTGGATGTTGAAGTAGAGGGAAGAGTTGAAGGTTTCTATGTTTCCTTGGAATTGTGATTCCCGGGGCTAGTAAATTCAAGCTACTTGTGATAATGAAGAAAAGTGGACTCTTTGGGTGCAACTTTACCCTTGAGGGGTGAGGTATATATCTGAGATAAGGTGGATTTTATTATTTTACTTTCTAGCTCAGAGACTATTGTGTCCTTCTCAAGGTTGGGATGAGCCTTAGTGGCTTTAATGTGCTCAGATTTGGATCTCTTGAATCCTTTTCTGGGATCCAATATTTCTATAGTGAAGTTTACTCAATGGAGTCGCTAGGTGAAAGATGGAAGTATGAATGTATCTGATCTTTGTTCACCATCATAGGTCATATCAGATCATTGTTATTCTCCTAGGGAAAGATATTTCGTTACTCTATTCCCTAGCAATGACGCCATAAGATGTTGGTCGTAAATTCTGCACCTGACTGTTGAAGGGAAGATCTAGGCCACCTCAAGTTTAGAATGGTTGGTTTTTTGTATTTTCTTGGTCGGTTAGAGGGTTATTTTTATCAATACAAGACCATGGTTGGGTTGGAAAAATGATATAGATGAGCATTCTCCTTGGTTGGTGGCACACAAATGACAAACAAGTGAAATAATAGAGGTAAAAACAAAGGGAAACTACAAACCACTCAATGAATAATCTTCTACAAGAAGTTTAATACTTAAAATATCATTTCAAGACATTAAACATGTAGCAAAAACACAATTACTCCCACATGTTGCAATAAAAAAAAATATTGACCACAACATTTGTTGTTTCACAGGTTTCATATTAGTGAAGACAAGTTATACAATAGTTGAAGGAAATGAAATGTACTTTGCATGAATCAGAAACTGCATTCAGGATAAGATAAAAAAACATTTAGATTTGGACAAAAACATTGTCATGAAAAGTATATTCACCAGGTATAGAGATTTACTCCATGCATAGAACATGTTCAACGAGCTAATGTATTGATCTTACTTTCCAAAAAAACATACAAAAACTGCATATTTATCAAAGTTACAGAGGCTCTCGTCCAGTGTGGAACTAGGGCTTAGCTCTACAACATGATCTGTAAAAAAACTTATTAACCTAACTAAAAATTGTTGGATTATATTAACGTATACTTCCATCTTGAATTAATAAAAAAGGAGTGGTTCTTATCGCACATAAATACCACTTATTATGCCTGAATCTAAAAGCGTTTTTCAATTGAACAACTAAAAATTGCTACTAGCAATGAAACTAGACTGATGCTCATGTTGGATTTAACCAATATTTGAAAAACAATGACTAAGAGTGACAGAATCGAGTTATGTATTGAGAACTAGCATGCATGCACACTGTTGGAGGCCACTAAGATAACTGGATGTGTTGGTAGCATTATTTCTTCAACTTATCTCCTGGGGAAAATAAGCAAGTCATCTAGTGTTTTTATAGAGACTCTGATATTCCATTTTCAGTCCAGATTATAGCTTCTCGAGTTCCTGGTTGTGTATTTGCAGGGTCTAGATTCTGAAGCTTCTATTATGTACCTGTTGGCTATCACATAGTTGTTTTTGGATGATCCATATGATTCCTTTGGCTCGCTTGACATTGCCTGATTTGGCGTCATTTTCAGCCTCAAAATATGAAATTAATGAAGAAAATTAACTTCAAAAATTTGACGTTTGGGAGATTTGGGGTGCAGAGTATGCATATCTAATGGAGGTCTAGACCCATGGATTCATTAACAAACACCTTTTCTAATTAACCGTGGATTAATTTATCCTTAAAAATTTCAAGACTTCGAGACTCGAGCTCTTTGGATTTCGGAAGCTCCTGAATGCAAAGTTTGAGAATCTCTCGGAGTGACAATGTTGTGGAGTGACGTGGAAGTTCATGGCTTTAACCCTTTGGGGCTCCAACACTTTGACAGTTTGCGCTTTATTTTATTTGTATTGAAAACCCCTAGAGTGGAGATCTCCCGCATCTGACGTGGCCACTTGATGTCACAATCGTTGGCGTGTCCACTTGAAAGAGAGTGACATGTTTCACTTGAAAATGAGCAGATGATGTACCCAAAGGGCCTAAAATGAGTGCCATGTGTCAGTGACAAATGAATGCAACACGTCTCCACAAATGAATTCCACGCATCTTCTTCTCTTCAACACTCAAATCTTCGAAGAAATGTGTTTTCTTTAAATGAAAATATCTTGGAGTGATAATATTTTGAAGTCATTAACCACGCTTATCTTAAGCTAATTAACCCAAGATTAAGATATTTTTACCATTAAATATTTAGGGAGTTTGGGACTCTGGCTCTTCGGCATTTTGGAAGTTTCAGAATGCAAAGTCTAGATACCTCCCAGAGGCTCGGACTCACAAAGTGATGTGGTACTTCGGGGTTCAAGTGATCTACACATGTTCTCTTGAATCTGATATGTCATTTCGGTGCTCTGGTTCTTCGAGGCTCTGACATTTTGGGCTTTTGAGAGACTTAAACAAATATGATCTCAGATGCTCGAATGTTGAAGTCATAGAGTGAAACTTCATATTACTCTATGGTTATTCCTCACATGATTCTAGAACTCCTAATGCATGAGAGCCACTAATTTGATTTAACTGTTGGATCTCCACCGTTGAAAATTTAACTTGTCTAATCTCACAATTTGAACCTGAAATGGATTGTTGCATCTTTATTTTTGGATGTTTCCTGTGTTGGATCATGTTGTCATTGATGCTAATGGTTTGATTATTTGGGATATTGTTGAATCATATGTCATTGATGAAAATGGTTTGGTTTGATTAATGTCATTGATTGAGGTCAAGTAATTGATTGATTGATGATTGATGAACAATGAATATGCATTGATGAGAATGATAGATGTCCAAGTGGAAACCAATTGATAAAGATGGATCATTTATATGATGCCCTTGATGAGAATGATAGATGTCCAAGTGGAAACCAATTGATAAAGATGGATCATTGATATAATGCCCTTGATGAGAATGATAGATGTCCAAGTGGAAACCAATTGATAAAGATGGATAATTGATAGGATGCATTGATGAAGATGGATCAATGAGCTGTCATTGATACATGATGCATAGTTGATATATATGATGCAGTGGTGAACTGATGCAAAGATGAAACATTACTGTCTTATCAAGGTTGATAAGGTGTACAAATGGATGAACTCCAAAGTGGTCCCCTCATGGTGAAATCGCACATGGGAAGACACTTTATGGATTGAGTTATCCTAGAAGAATGGTTGGAGGACCCATGATTTCATGTGGATTAATGAGATGAAGATCAATGAAGTTGTTGGTGAAACTATCCTATATGGATAGTTCTTGACATGCCATTTCCGGTGGTATGTGGAATGTCACATAACGCCTCACGGTTTGAGAGTTATGGCTCTACGAAGTTGATGGACCCCCATATGATGGCTTGAAGCCCCAATAGGTCAAAGAAGTCAAAGTGATTGAAAAGAATAAATCATTATTTAAATGATAAAGTAAAGTGACAAAATCAAGAAGGATTATTTAAATGATAAAATGAAGTGACAAAATCAAGAAGGAATATTTAAATGATAAAGTATTGCAGAAATTTGTATTCATGGAAAGTGGTTAACCCTAAAATAAGGAAAATAGGTTAAGTGACCTAGAAATGGGTTAAGTAACCTAAAAATGGGTTAAGTGACCTAGAAGATGAAAGTATAAATAAGAAGCTAGGATCTCTTGTGATAAGTACATTCGGTGAGAATATTTTTTGTGGATCAATGGAGAGATTCTTGTGAATATATTTTGGAGTATTGATGGAGAGCTTCTTGTGAGAGAATGTTATTGGTGTGGATCTATTGAGAATGATTGAATATCTATTCTGAGGAAGAAAGCGAGAGGAAGATCTCATGGATGCATCAAAGTTTCGGTGATGTAGAAGATCTTGATGGAAAAATTCTCAGATTCATAGAAAACCCTATTTTTTGATGCCCGCGTGGGTTGTCTATGTATAGGGTGCATGTACACGTGGGATGGTTGTGTATAGGCTGAGTGTACATGCGGGTTGACTGTGTACAGGGAGCGTGGAGTGGATAAAATCATGGAGATTTGTGTTTGAGCTGGTGCCAAGCTCTTGGATGATGAGGCATGTTCTTGATCTGCATTCTATGGCCTTAGATCTATCACTGAGACACTGGTATGATTACATTATTGTCTTGATGGATACTATTGTTTGATGTGTTGTGAATTCTTAGGGAATTCTTGGTATGGCTTCTATGATGTGGTTTAGTTTGGTTGATTTGGTTGATGGAGTGAGCAACACTCTTGTGATTCAGTAGTGACATGATTTCTATGGTATAATAGTTTTTTATAAATGATTGAGATAACATTCATATTGATTTCTTGTGGAGCATGAGCAAGCTACTAGAGATCTTAGATGTGTTGTGACTGGTCGTGGTTCAATTTGGACAGTGGAAGATAGAAGAGAAAGTGATTGAAGGTTGCAGAGGATCTGAGCATGTGAAGAAACGAAAAACCCTAGTCGCTCAGAAGCATATGCTTGTTGCATTATACACTAGCCGCATGCACACACAGGCTATAGTGAGCTAGGGCACGTGCACACCTGGGATGCACTACTGACAGGTCGCGTACCTGTTGACAGATTAATATATGTTGAGGATTGTTTCCTCATATCAGTTGGTGCTGAGGTTGTAAGCTGAGTCTTGCATTATAGAGCAGGTGCTCTTATAGAGTTGTACTCTATTCAGTTTTTGTTGATAAACCTCAAGGACTATAGTCCGTAATAAAAAGAAAATTGTACATACATCTTGTGTTCTTTGTGTTCATTGTGGTGATGAATTTTTGATGATATATTTCTAATATATGTTGATGATATGTGCTCACATATAACTGGATATAAATGACAACAATGGGTAATGAATAAATGTTGAATGCTAATTGATGAGTTTTTGTGCAAGAGGGAAGTTTTGGGAAAAACAGTCGCAGACTCATTCACCCCCCCCCCCTCTAAGTGTGGTAGGTGTGTCCAACATCGTGCTCATACAAAGAACTTGGTCTAATTGTTGCATGCTCAATTAGTGATAAACATGATGACAAGTATTTTCAAACTGAAACGAGAACATGTAATCACCTTTTAAGAAAGAAAAGATGGTGCAAAATAAGTAAATATGGGTAGGGGACATTGAAGTTGAGTGATTAAATCATGGAGAATAATCTTACCAAACAAAAAAACAAAAAACATACTTGATGGATGTATAGGGTAAAAGAGGGAAAGGGAAGGGGTGCATACCTAGGTTACAACAGATGGATGGTCTCTCTTATGAATCCCTTGATTGAGAAAAAGTTGGTTGGGATCCAGGTTCTGATACCAATTGATCTGAAATTCAACCGGTAAACTAAAAATGAAACAACATAATAGAATAGAGAATATAAGAAATAAAGTGTTTCATATTAAATGGATGTAGAGAGAAAGAAAGAAGAAACTAGAGTAACCGAAAATGACCATCCAATTCTATTAAGAAAAAGAGGTTGCATTTTTTTAGGTTGGACGACTTTTCCTCAACGAAAAACAAGGAAATTGCTTCTTAATTTATGGAGTGATATACACAATGAGATTGATGATATTTGGTTAGATTTTGACTCACTGACATAAAATGACATTCTAATATAAATTATGGAGCTCTCTGCTCAACTAGAATGACACATGATATTTATTAAATAACTAACTGATGCAATTGACATGATAATTATTTATTAAGAAGTACCCTGCTCAAAAAATGCTAGTGAGGGAAGTTTACAACAAAAATTACTCATGATCAGCTACATGATCTCATGTTGATTGATTAAGGAAGGTGGGTGCCCTTCCTGGTGGCCCATAATCCCACTTGGGTGCAATGAAGGGTTCTATCCTACATACAAATATAACACTAGATTTGTAATAATTTAATATATAGGGCTTAATAAGGGGTTTTATACATAACACTGGTATTTTTCTAAGGATTAACACTAATCCCCCTCGAGATTCATATTTATCCTCATCTCAAGTGGGCATCAGTACCTCTTATTGATAACTAATTCCATCCACATGTACATGGACCTACTTATAGTATATCCTCTTGTGGTGGGGCCACTATAAATCCATATTATCTTTTCCCTATCCCTCAACTACTTTTTACAATTCCTTTAGTTGCAGTACCCCAAACCCTTGTTGGTCATCCTACACCCCCTCCACAATGACAAGTGTATGCACAAACAAATACACTCAACTCCCCTAATTAGAATAAAAATAAGAAAACAAGGAAGGGAAAGAAAAATATCCAAAACCAAGTGAACCAGGGGACTCCAAACCAATAACCTAATGAAAATGATGGGGGAAACCAAATTTCCATAACCCAAGGCCAAGGTAATAATCCCCAACATAAACATGGGATGAATCCAAACTTTCACACTAACAAACCTAGTGCTCATTATGGTGTCTATGGAAATTATACCCATGAGTGTATATTTCTACATGAGATATGTCGTGCATGGGAAGTCTCTAAGGATAATAAATGGGCTAATAGTCAACCCATGCAACCATCCTAGTCACAATCGACCATGTCTAGAAACCCTTTTACAACACAAGGGATTATTTCCACCACTGAGGCCACTCCTCTAGGACCACCTCCCACTTCCAAACCTCTTGGGAATGGAAATGATCAAATCCTTTATTTGGATTCTATGGATGTTAACCTGATCACCTAGTCCTATTAGTATGGTATGCATATTGATGTTAACCTATTGGATTCTATGGATGTTAACATGACCACCCAATCATGTTAGTATGGTATGAACCATCTACTAACTCTTATGATCCTTCGTTGTCTACAAATGGACCTTTGAAAATTCCTCGACCCAAAATTGATCTAACCCCTAAGGTGTTTAAGGTTTCATTATGACGTAATTCCCCCCAAATCTCATGCATGGGAAGCCCATAACCACAACATAGTAGATGACATAGCTCACTCCCTTGCTGCAATGTCATCCCTAGAAGTTATCCAAATGTGTCCTTCACAACATGAGACATTACTATTTACTTTGGTTATTTTTTATCCTTTGAATGGTTGGTTAATTTTTTTTTACATCGATAAAGGTGATCCCTTTCACTTAACCCCTTCAATGGACTTTCAAGTTCTAATTTCCATTGGGAATTTCATTATTCGTTGATGTGTCACTGATGAAGGCACATATACATGCATTATGTCTACCCAATTATGGAACAAGTTAGGTTCATTGGATCACATCCCATCTACCATTTCCCTTTGTGTGTATGATGGTCAACCCTCTCTTCCAGAAGGGTTATTTCAAAATTATCACATTCAATTGGAAAGACTGAAAGTTATTATAGAATTTGAGGTTATATATGCCCCTTTGGACTATACCATCCTATGGGGTTGTAGTTTCATGTATGGAATGAAGGTGGTTTTCTCATTGATCTTTCTCACATTGAGTTTCCCCCATAAAGGGAAAATTGTTACCATAGACCAACTTACCTATTATGATCCTAAGACTAATCTCAATCCAAACAATGGTGTACTTTGTTGGGAATAAATAATATAATTTTCATATTTATCCCCATGTGTGATGTGTATGTGGTGGGCATAATGAGGGGTGGAGCCCCCGCAAAAAAACAATTGGGTGGTTTTTTGGTCTGTTTTGGGTGGTTTTGGCACACAGTTTTCTAGACCATGTTTTTCTAATTCTAGTTAAGGAATTAAGGTTGTAATATAATCCAAGTCAATGGATTAAGATCTTGTATTGCATGGAATCATATATATTGTATTTGTAAATGAAGTTAATACAATGAGTGTTAGAGGTGTGACTCTAAACATTTGTTGGTTTTCCTTCTTAAGGGTTTCTAGGGTAAATTTTGGAGTACTATGTATGAATTCTATTGTTTTATTTCTATTTTATAAACAATATTTGTGTCCATTCCTATATTTTATAAGATTTAAACTTTAGATTGGTATGATAGAAATTATTGTCTAGGGTATATAATAAACCTAGTTGTAGTGGGATCTCTGCAGTGGTGATTGTTGTGGTGAAAGAGAATGGTGAGAAGTTCTAAAATCAATATCAATAAATTTAATGGGAAAATATTTGAGCTTTGGAAGCTGAAGATGAAGGTTCTTTTGGTAGACAAAGAACAACGAGTCATTGTGGATCCTGGTATTGCACTTATCGCTATGTTTATGGAAGACTAGATGAAGTTGTATAGGTAGGAAAAGAAAATAATCAAGTTGTGTCTTTCATATTT
Organism: Picea engelmannii; assembly: GCA_009831015.1. Lineage (NCBI taxonomy): Eukaryota > Viridiplantae > Streptophyta > Pinopsida > Pinales > Pinaceae > Picea > Picea engelmannii. The sequence goes on along the minus strand of ML783902.1, from coordinate 544,815 downwards.
AGTGTTACTAAATGTATTGGGAGAGTCTACAACCAAGGAATTATGGGATAAGTTAGGGGCTTTGTATCAGTCTAAGTCCTTGGTAAATAAACTTTTCCTTCATAAAAAATTGTAACTCTTAAGGATGAATGATGGGGACTTATTTACAGAGCATCTAAACGACCTAAATACTATGGTAAGTCAGTTGTTGTACGTCGACATTAAAATTTATAATGAAAATAAGTGCATAAATTTACCATGGCTTTTTCCAAATTCATGGGATAGTATGGTTTTAGCTAGTGGGAGTAATGAAACCGCATTAAATTTTGATGATGTAGTGATATAGATGGATGTTAGTGGCCTCCCACCTATTTCAATTGGCTCATTTTGGCATTTTTCCATTTTGGTATTTTTTTTCTAGTTTTCGGGTCCCTAACTTCTGGGGCCATTTTGAGGCCCTAAACAACGATTTTAGGGCTCGCCATAGTCAAACTATATACAAGGTCAAAGTATTATGGAAACATATGTAGTCCTCGGATAGACCTTTCCAACAGGCTATCATGCACCTAAAACATATATCGTATGAAAAAGTTAAAACCCCGGGAAGTTGATGTACTAGCTTACCCCAACAGGGCCCACATGAATTTTGGTGCTTCATCTCCTAGGGTTAGGTTTTTGGATGTCTAGGGTTTTGAAATCCTGTTTATTGTAATAAGTCTAGGAGAGCATCGTTGTAACCATATTCTTGCAAATGAGCACAACCATCACATCTCTTCTCAGAGATAATCCACCACCATTCTAGCAAGCTTGTTTTCCACTGCTTTTTACAGTTTCAACACATTTTCTTATTGAATATAAACCAATTTTAATGTATCTTTGTTATTGTATGTCTACTATTCTTGTGTGTCTATGTTAATAATAATAATAATCTGTATTCATTTTTGTTATGCTCAGAAAATTCGGATCAGTGGTATCGAAGCGATCTACTCCTTGTCATTCTTAATGCATGTCCCTGATGAGGTTAGGGTACAAAGAATTGGGTATTGATATTGTTTGTCTTGTGGAAAAAATCTCTTGCATGCCCAAGTGACCTCTCATGGAGGGAGAAAATAAAGACGATGGGATGGGACATCCTTTCAAAAATTTTCTCGAGGATTCCCTCACTCAACAAAAGAAAGAAATGATGGATAGCTTTGTGCAAATCCTTTGGCAACTACCAAAAAGAGACACATCTTCCTCGAATGAAGGAACTTCCCCCTTCAAGGTAAAAATCAAATTTGATATTCCTGTATTTGAAGGTCATATAGACATAGATGATGTAGACAAATGGTTAAATATGCTAGAAGGGTATTTTTCTATCCATAACTTTTCAAACAGAGAAAAGATTACATTTGCGCTCCTCAAAGTCGTTCCCCATGTCAAATATTGCTGGGAGAATTTTTATGAGAAAAAGGAAATAGAGGAACCCTCATTATTTACAATCACAGTCACCTGGGAGTCCTTCAAGGATTCTATCAAGGAAAAATACTACCCTATCAAAAATTATGATGACCTGTATACAAAGTGCACCACACTGCGGTATGAAAGAGACCAAGTGGTTCCAAAGTTCAAAAATATCTTCCATACCTTGCGCACCAAGATGGGTATCAAATATTCTGAGTGAAATATGGTGCTCAAGTATCACAATGGTCTACATAGATACATCCAGGATGAAATGAAGTTTTTGGACATCTCATCCTTGGGCATGACCTATCAATATGTAGTCAAAATCAAGTAAACGATTAAACAAAAGACATGAAAATTTGGGCCTGGGAACCCCTCACATTAGAGGAAAGTAAAGGGAATCCCCAACCCACAGAAAAAATAAAAGAGAAAAAACGAACAACCTCAGGACAACCAGTCTAGGTCGCAAGTAAAGAAGGACACTGAAAATACAAATAAAGATACTGGGACATGGTGCAACTTCCATAAGAACCCCTCAATAACATTGTTGATTGTCACTCCAAGAAATCATTGGTGGTTGAGGTAAAATCCTCTGAATCAGATGTGGGTTCTGACTCTAATTCAGAGCCAAAAAGGGGGAGATGGATCATGGACGCAAAATGTAGTGCCACTATTTATACCACCAAGGTCTAACCTCATGAACCAGATGAGCCAAAAGAAGGTGAGAACCTATTTCATTCATAGATGTGGGTAAAAGGCACCTTGATGCACTTTATTATTGATAACGGTAGCCAAAAGAACTACATCTCAGAATATTTCATCTAGCGGCTAGCCCTGCTGACAACAATGCACTTGGAGCCCTACACCATTGCATGGCCCACCAAAGAAGTGATCTCTGTGTCAGCCAATAGTGTTTTCTGTCATACGACATCAAGCCCTTCAAAGATGATTTATTGTGTGATGTTTCTCCTCTCGATGTTTGTAATGTTCTTTTGGGCCAACCTTATTTATGGAAACATCATGTTATATATGAATCTAGGCCTCACAATGTTATTATTAATTTAAACCAGAAATTATACAAGATACCCGAGGCAGTTCCACCTAATTCTATTTCCTTTATCTCTGTCAAGAAATGTAGGAAGGTCATCTCTCAGACTGGAAAGTTTGTCTTCTTCATGATTCACTCTAAATGTGAGTGAAAAATTGCAACCACATATAGGGCCTTCGTGACCAACCTATCCACATAGCAGAAGAAAGTGGACAAGGTCGTGTAAAAATACAAAGATATATTCTCCTCACCTACCAAGGTACCTATGCACTGTCAAGTCAAGCATCCCATTGATTTGACCCCTAACGCACCATTGACCAATGGGCTAGTTACCGATGCTCTATGTTAGAGGATAAGGAGATCAATTGATAGATCCAAGAACTTCTCCACAAGGGGAACATCCATCCCACCTCATCGCCCTGTGGGAGCCCAATCATCCTAGCGGAGATTAAAGATGAGACCCAACAACTCTACATTGATTACTAGGCCATAAATAAAATCAGAGTCATAAACTGGTACCCGATTCCCAGAATCAACAATCTCCTTCATCAACTCAAGGGGGAAAAATACTTCAATAATATTGATATGAAGTTTGGCTACCACCAATTTCCCATAGAACATACAAATGTATGGAAGACCACCTTCAAGTCAAAACAAGGTTTTTTGAATGGTTCGTCATGCCTTTTGGTTTTACATATGCTCCAACAACTTTCATGAGGATGATGGATGATATCTTATGACCTTTAACCAATACTTTTATAGTGGTGTATCTGGATGACATCCTCATCTACATCAAGACTTGGGAGGAACACGTGCAACATATTCAATAAGTTCTACACACCCTTGAGTAGCATAAGCTATATTCCAACTTGGAAAATTTATCCTTTGACATGGACAGGGTCCAGTACCTAGGATGCATCATGGATAAACATGGTGTGCATGTATATCCAGCCAAGATCCAGGTCATCCATGACTGGTCAACCCCAACCACACTCACTGAGCTTCGAAGCTTCTTAGGCCTTGCCAATTTCTATCCCAGGTTCATGTTGGGATTGTCCCATATTGCATGGGCCCTCATCCAACGAGGGGTGGTGGTAAGGAAAAATTTGTGTCAGGCCTATCGCAACAACAAGTGCTCGATGATTTAAAGAAACATTTGTGCTCAACCCTAGTACTTTCATTACTATACCTATAACATCCCTTTGATATCGAGACAAATGCTCTGGATTATGTTGTGGGTGCAGTTCTCACTCAGCATGACCAACTTGTGGCCTATCATAGTGATACAATATCATATTTTGTTTGTAATTACCCTACTTACGACAAAGAAATGTACTCCATTGTGAAATCCTGCCATCAATGGAGAGATTAAATTATCGGGAAGGACACAACCATCCAAATGGATCATAATCCACTATGGTTCATGCAGACATAAGGAAAATTGCAGAATGACTCCCATCAGAAGTGAACAACATACTTGCAGCAATTCCACCTCAACATCAAGACTAAAACTGGCAGTAGCAACCGAGTTGTTGATTGCCTTAGCTAACCTCCAGTCACGACACTCACCAAAGTGATAGACTATTGTAGCCATGAGACCTCCAGATGGGCCAATCTCTATGACACAGACCTTGACTTCACCAACACATGGCAAATGTTGGGCGCAAACTCAGTTGTCGCTAATTTCCATATTAAGGATGGGCTATTGTGTGGACTGGGCCATCTCTACATTCCATCAAGTGAGAGAGCAAAGATGATTTGGGAATCCCTCTACAGTCTGGTGGTAGGACACTTCAGTGTCTAAAAGAAAATGGCAATGTTGTAGAAAAATTTATACTGGCCAAAACTTCTACATGATGTCAACAAGTATATTAGGTCCTGCACTTCCTGCATTACTTCCAAACTGACCACTAAGAAAAAGGGCCTGTACACCCCTCTTCCTACTCCTGATAGGCCATGGGAATCCATCTCAATGGACTATATGTCGATCCTTCCATCCACCAAGAGGTGAAATGACTGTGTCTTTGTGGTTGTTGATCGCTTTTCCAAGATGGAAATCCTGGCCTCCTATAAGAAGAACATCATAGAAGAGACCACTTCCAAGCTCTTATTTGAATGAGTCTAGGTACATTTTGGAATCCCAAAAATCATTGTATAATATTGGAATAGTTGGTTCCTCAACACATTATGGTTAAGCATCTGTTCATTGTTGGACACCAAGCTGACCAAATCCACTTCCTTCCACCCCCAGACAGATGGACAAACTGAGATCGTCAATCGGATGATCATTCAGATCCTTCTCATGTACAATTACAAGTAGCACCACACATGGGATGATATTCTTCCCTATTTTCAACATAGCTACAAAATATACCTACATAGATCAACCAACCACAACCCTTTTCAGGCCAAGTTGGGATTCCAACCATTGGGTTCCATGGATTTTTCACTACCTCTTACGGCCACCCTGATCGATTCATCACCTGCTCCAACTGAAGCTGAAAAATACTCCCAGTTCATTGAGAAGATCCAACACATCCTCCAATAGTTTCATGATATTTTACATAAGTCTAATGCCAAGTACAAGCAGTGCCATGATCAACACCGGGTGCCACATAAGTTCCAGGTGGGAGACAAAGTGTGGTTACACTTGCAGAAAAAATGCCTTACGGGGCCCCATCAGAATCTTCGCTTACTCCATTACATCCCTTACACCATCACCAAGGAAATGGGTGATAATAATTTTGAGTTGAACATTACCTCTTTCCTTGGCCTGCACCTAGTGTTCAACATCGATCTCCTTCATCCGTACTTCCCACCATTATTGGACACCTCAGAGATAGCAGAAAAAATGACACCAATAGAGCTCAACCTTGAGTGCATGCAACATCAATCCAATGATCATATTGTGTACACACATTTCAAGGTCACTCATAAGCAAAGGATCCAGCTTTATAAAGTTGTCAAAGTAGGGAATCTCCTGCACCAAGGAAAGTGCCTCACCTAGGGCCAAATTCAACAGAAATTTCCTCATCTGATGGGGGCACTCAATGAAATGGAGAACATTGATTCCTAAGGGGGAAGGATTGATCCATATGGATTTTTGTGGCCTCCCCCCTATTCCAATTGGCTCATTTTGGTATTTTTCTAGTTTGGCAGTTTTTTTCTAGTTTTCGGGTCCCTAACTTCAGGGGTCGTTTTGAGGCCCTAAACAACATTTTTAAGGATATCGATAGTCAATATTCTTCTGAAGTCAAATTCTGACAGCAACAAGTGTAGTCCTTGGATATACCTTTCCAATGGGCTATCATACAACTAAAATGGAGATCGTATGAAAAATTTACGACCCCAAAAGTTGATGTACTAGCTTATCCCAACAGGGCCCACATGACTTTTGGCACTTCATCTGCTAGGGTTAGGTTTTTTTATGTATACTAGGGTTTTCTGCATTCTTGTTTATTTTAAAAATTCTTGGAGAGCCTCATTTTAACCATGTTCTTGTGAATGAGCACAACCATCACATCTCTTCTCAGAGATAAACTGCCACCATTCCAACAAGCTTGTTTTCTGCTGCATTTTAGAGTTTCAACACATTTTCTTATTAAATAGAAACCAATTTTACTATATCTCTTCTATTCTTGTGTTTCTATGTTAAGAATAATAATAATTTGCATTCATTTTTTGTTTTTCTCATAAAATACAGATCAATGGTATGAGATCAGTCTTCTCCTTGTCGTTCTTAATGCATGTCCCCAACGAGGTCCGGGTACAAAGAATTGGGTCTTGAACTTATTTATATTTAGGAAACAATATCTCACATGCCCAAACAATCTATCATGGAGGGAGAAAATAAATATGGTGGGACAAGAGATCCTTTCAAAATGTTTCTCGAGGAAGCCCTCATGCAACAAAGGAACGAAATGATGGATAATTTTGTGTAAATCCTTCAGAGACTACCAAAAGGTGATGCATCTTCCTTTAACGGAGGCACCGACCCCTTCAAGGTACAAATCAAATTTGGTATTCCCATATTTGAAGGTCAAATAGACACAGATGATGTAGAAAAATGGTTGAATATGCTAGAAGGGTATTTTTCTATTCATAACTTTTTGAACAAAGAAAATATTACATTTTCTCTCCTCGAAGTCGTTCCCCATTTCAAAGATTGGTGGGAAATTTTTTGTGAGAAAAAGGAAATAGAGGAAACATCATTATTTATAGTCATGTTCACCTGGAAGTCCTTCAGGGATTCTATCATGGAACAATACTACCCCGTCAGAAGTTATGACGACTTGTATAAAAAGTGGACCAAACTGCAGAAGGAAAGAGACCAAGCGGTGCCCGAGTTAAAAAATATCTTCCATACCTAGCGCACCAAGCTAGGTATCAAATAATCTGAGTGACATATGGTGCTCAAGTATCGTGATTTTATGCATAGATACATCTAGGATGAAATGCATTTTTTGGACATCTCATCCTTGGGCACGACCTATCGATATGTCATCAAAATGAAGCAAAATATTAAACAAAAGTTGCGACAAATTGGGCCTGGAAACCCATCATATTAGAAGTAAAGGGAAGCCCCAACCCACAGAAAAAAGGATAGAGAAAAGACAGACAAGCTTGGGACAACCAGTCTAGGCTGCAAGAAAAGAAGGACACCGTAAATACAAAGAAATATACCAGGGAGTGGTGCAACTTTCATAAGATCCCCTGGAATACAACTGTTAATTATTGCTCCAAGAAATTGTTGGTGGCTGAGGTGAAAGCCTCTAAATTAGATGTGGGTTCTGACTCTGAGTCAGAACCAGAAAAGGGGAGACTCATCATGGACGTGAAACCTAGTGCCATCATTGCAACCAACAAGGTGTAGCCTAGTGAACTAGATGAACTAGAAGAAGGTGCGCTCCTTTTTCATTCACAAATGTGGGTAAAAGGCACCCCGACACACTTTATTGTTGATATAGGTATAAAAACAAACCTCATATCAGAATAGGTTGTCAATAAGATATCCCTGTCAACAAAACCACACCCAGAGCCCTACAACATTGGATGGCTTTGTCAAGGAAATGATCTCCGCGTCAGCCAATAGTGTCTCATGTCGTATGACATTAAGCCCTTCAAATATGTGGTATTGTGTGATGTTGCTCCTCTTGAATTTTGTAATGTTCTTTTAGTCCAACCTTATTTATGGAAACATCATTATGTATATGAATCTAGGCCTCACAGTGTTATTATTACTTTTAACATGAAATTATACAGGATACCCGAGGCAGTCCCACCTAGTGTTATATCCTTGATCTCTGCCAAAGCAACGCAGGAAGGTCATCTCCCAGACCGGGAAGTTTGTCTTCTTCATGATTCTCTCTCACAGTGATAGAAATATTGCAACCACATCTATGGCCTCCGCGACCAACCTCTCCACACAATAGAAGCAAGTGGACAAGGTCATGGAAGAATATAAATATATCTTCTACTCACCTACCCAAGTACGTATGCACTGTCAGGTCAAGCATCCCATCGATCTGACCCCTGACGTAGCACTGCCCAATGGGCCATTCCACCATTGCTCTCTTTTATAGAATGAGGATATCAAACGATAAATACAATAATTTATCCACAAGGGGAACATCCATGCCAACTCATCACCCCATGGGAGCCCAATCATGTTGGTGCAGAAGAAAGATGGTACCTAGAAACTCTACATTGATTACTAGGCCCTAAATAAAATCACAGTCAGAAACTCGTACTTAATTCCTAGAATCGATGATCTCCTTTATCAACTCAAGGGGTCGAAATACTTCAGTAATATTGATCTGAAGTCTGGCTACCACCAGGTTCCCATAAAACAACCATATGTATGGAAGACCGCCCTCAATTCAAAAGAAGGTCTTTTCGAATGGCTAGTCATGCCTTTTGGTTTGAAAAATTTTCTAGCAACTTTCATGATGATGATGGAAGATATCCTGCAACATTTCACCAATAATTTTGTATTGGTGTATCTAAATGGCATCCTCATCTACAACAATACTTGGGAGTAACACTTGCAGCATATTCAATAGGTTATTCACACCCTGCAACAACATAAGCTATATGACAACTTGGAAAAATGCTCCTTCGACATGGACATGGTACAATACCTAGGTTGAATAATGGATCAACATGGTGTGAATGTGGATCCAGCCAAGATCCATGTCATCTGTGACTAGCCAGCCCCAACCACACTCACTAAGCTTTGAAGCTTCTCAGGCCTTGCCAATTTCTATCGCAGTTTCGTGTTGGGATTCTCCCATATTACATGGGACCTAAATCAAGTAACCAAGGGTGGTGGTAAGGAAATATTTATGTGGGGCATGTCCCAAAAACAAGCATTCGATTATTTAAATAAGCGCTTGTGCTCATCTGCAATACTTTCATTACCATACCTACAACAACCCCTTGAGATCGAGAAATATGCTTCAGACTATGTTGGGGAACAATTCTCACTCAACACGACCACCATGTGGCCTATCATAGTGATACACTATCAAATGTTTTCGATAAGTACCATACTTATGACAAATAAATGCACTCCATTGTTCAAGCCTGCCTCTAGTGGAGATATTACTGTTGGAAGATTGGTTGTTGTCATTGATGTCAACCCTAGTCATGGGTTTTGGACCACAAGATTGATGAAGTTATTTGGACATGAAGGAAAATGAACATGCAGATACAACACCCATGGATGGATAGTATACATCATGTTTTTTCCGTTGGTATGTGGCACGTCACGTGGATCCTCATGGTTGAGGAGAAATGAATTTTTGAAGATGACAAAGTGAATTGTACATGTAGGCCCTGAAGATAATTAAAGAAAATAATTACAAAATAAGAAAGTGTCAGGTCGGCCCTAATGTTAAAATGAAGTGACATAAATGGTATAAATAAATATCATTATACATTCATTTGATACAATTCGAATTTCAGAGAGAAGAAGAAGAAAAAGAAGGCCGGATTTCAAGGGAGGATGAAGTCTTTTGGTGATGTGTTCTAAGGTATGTTATTTTCAGGTCATCTTACCATTTTTGCTATAACTTGTTTTATAGAACGATTCAGATGGTGAAATCGCTATGGTATTGAGAAGACATATCAAGGTACCTCTGGTAAAAATTTCAGCTCTTGATTCGCTATAATTATGGAGATACACTCTGTGGAATATAGGGTTTGTGACCAATCCTGAAACTAG
>ML783902.1:513524-532767 GCA_009831015.1 Picea engelmannii | reverse complement strand
TGCAGATACAACACCCATGGATGGATAGTATACATCATGTTGTTTCCGGTGGTATGCGGCACGTCACGTGGATCCTCATGGTTGAGGAGAAATGAATTTTTGAAGATGACAAAGTGAATTGTACATGTAGGCCCTGAAGATAAGAAAATAATTACAAAATAAGAAAGTGTCTGGTCGGCCCTAATGTTAAAAGGAAGTGACATAAATGGTATAAATAAATATCATTATACATTCATTTGATACAAGTCGAATTTCATAGAGAAGAAGAAGAAAAAGAAGGCCGAATTTCAAGGGAGGATGAAGTCTTTTGGTGATGTGTTCTAAGGTATGTTATTTTCAGGTCATCTTACCATTTTTTCTATAACTTTTTTTCTAGAACGATTCAGATGGTGAAATCTCTATGGTATTGAGACGACATATCAAGGTACCTCTGGTAAAAATTTCAGCTCTTGATGCGCTATAATTATGGAGATACACTCTGTGGAATATAGGGTTTGTGACCAGTCCTGAAACTAGTCAAAAAACAGGTGTTCTGGGTAAAACAGTCATAACTCTTTCATATAGACTCCAAATTCAGTGGGACCACTTCCATTGGAAATAGTACGGACTTTTGTTTCTTATGTGAGAGTCTCAGAATCAGATGTTAAATATTGAGCGCGGGGCATGCTGTACAAGTTGGGTCTTCTGAACAGACCAGAATTGAATAAAGTTTTATTATCTCTCATATATTCTTGGGTGGAAGGAAGGGGAAAGGATAGAGAGTTCAAATCTCTCTTAATATTGGAGGATTGTATATTCCTCTTGGAGGTTTATCCCTCCCTTTACATTTGGAAGCCGTAGCTACCTTTGGAAGTCATTACTTCCCTTGAACAAAAACTATTGATTATTTCTCATATATTGTGCATGGTGTATAGTGGTGTATTGGTGTAACTCTTATACTATTGTTCATTTCTCATTGGATATAATTGAATGGTTTAAGTATAAGTTGAAAAAGGTTTTTAAATTGTACTGGATACTGATTCACCCCCCCTCTCAGTATCAACAATTACATTCTTGGGAAGGAGACAATAATCAACACGGATCATAAGCTAGTACAGTTCATGCAGACACAAGGAAAATTGCAGAATAACCACCATTAGAAGTGGTCGACATACTTGCAGTGGTTCCACCTCAACATCAAGTATAAAAATGGTAGTATCAACTGATTCATTGATTTCCTGAGCTGACCTCCAGTCACGACACTCACCACGGTGCTAGACTCTTGTGACCATGAGACCTCTGAATGGGCCATCCTCTATGAGACAGACCTTGAATTCTCCACCACATACCAACTGTTGGGTGAAAACTCAATTGTCACTAATTTCCATCTTCAGGATGGGATATTCTGCTGACTGGTCCGTCTCCACATTCCATCAAGAGAATCTGATTTGGGAAATTGAATAGAGTTGGGTGGAAGGAAATTTTGACGTCGAAAAGAAAATGGAAGTGCTACATAAACATTTCTACTCACTGAAACTTTGACTTGATGTCAGCAAATATATCAGGTCCTGCACTGCTTACACTATTTCCAAATCGACCACTAAGAAATAGGGCTTGTACACCCTTCTTCTACTCCTAATAGGCCATGGGAATACATGTTGGGGCTTCCATCCACCAAGAGGGGAAATGACTATGTCTTTATGGTTGTTGATCTCTTTTCAAAGATGGCGATCCTGACCACCTGGAAGAAGAGAATCACCACAGATGTCGCTGCCAATTTATTCTTTGAACGAGTCTGGGTACATTTTGGAATCCCACAAATCATTTTATTAGATCATAATAGTCAGTTTCTCAACACATTCTAGTCGAGCCTCTGGACATTGTTGGACACCAAGCTCACCAAATCCACAACCTTCCACCCCTAGATAGATGGCCAAACAGAGGTCGTCAATCAGATGATTGTGCTTATCCTTCACATGTGAAATTACAAGAACCCTTGCACACAGAATGAGAGTATTCCCTATGTTAATCATATCTACAACAGATCCCTACATATCTCAATTGGCCGCATCCCTTTTTAGGTCGTGTTGGGATTCCAATCATTGGGTCCCATGGATGTTGCACTACCTATTGCAGCCACCCCGACCAATTCATCACCTAATCCAACTGAAGATGAAAAATCATCTCATTTAATTGAGTGGATCCATCACATCCTCCAATAGGTTAAATATATTTTACAGAAGTCCAATTCCAAGTACAAGCAACACCATGATCAACACTGGGTGCCACATAAGTTTCAGGTGGGAGAAAAAGTGTGGCTACAATTGCAGAAGGAATGTCTTAAAGGGCCCCATAGGAAGCTTCAACCACTCCATTATGCACCTTACACCATCACCAAGGTTGTGGGTGACAATGCTTTTGAGCTCAACATTCCCCTTTTCCTTGGCCTACACCCAATGTTCAATGTGAATCTCCTTCGGCCATACTTCCCACCATTATTAGACACCTCAAAGATAGAAGAAAAGTTGAAACCAACATATCTCAACCATGACTACATGCAAAAAGAATCCAGTGATCATATTGTGTACACACAGGTCAATGGAACTCATCAACAAAGGGTTTAGCTTTATCGAGTTGTCAAAGTAATGCACCTCCTACAACAAGGCAAGTGGCTCATGCAGGGCCAAATTCAATAGAAATTTCCTCATTTGATGGGGGCACTCGGCACAATGGAGACCATTGCCTCCTAAGGAGGGAGGATTGATCCATATGTATTTCAGTGGCCTCCCACCTATTCTAACTGGCTCATCTTGGCAACTTTCCATTTTGGAAGTTTTTTTCTAGTTTTCGGGTCCCTAACTTTCGGGGTTGTTTTAAGGCCATAAATAACATTTTTAGGGCTCACCACAATCAATATGTAGTCAAAGTAAAAGTTTGACACCAACATGTGTATTCTTGGGATAGACCTTTCCAATGGGATATCATGCGTTTAAGACGAATATCATATGAAAAAGTTACGACCCCGATAAGTTGATGTACTAGCTTACCCCAATGGGGCCCACATGACTTTTGGTGCTTCATCTCCTAGGTTTTTGGATGTCTATGGTTTTGGAATTCATGTTTATTGTAAAAATTCTTGGAGAGCCTGATTTTAACAATATTCTTGTGAATGAGAGAAACCTTCACATCTCTTCTCAGAGATAAGCCGCCACCATTCTAGAAATCTTGTTTTCCATTGCATTTTATAGTTTCATCAAATTTTCTTATTGAATAGAAACCAGTTTTAATGTATATTTGTTATTGTATCTCTTCTATTCGTGTGTCTCTATGTTAAGAATAATAATAATATGTATTCATTTTGATTGTGCTCATAAAATATGGATCGGTGGTATCAGAGTGGTCTGCTCGTTGTCGTTCGTAATGCATGTCCCCGACGAGGTCAGGGTACAAAGAATTGGGTGTGGAGCCTGTTTCTCTTGAGAAAAAAATATCTCTCACGTCCAAGAGACCTCTCATGGCTAGACAAGATATCCTTTCAAAATGTAGTTTGAGGAATCCCTCACACAGCAGAGGAACGAAATGATGGATAGTTTTGTGAAAATCCTTTGGTGGCTACCAACAGGCAACGCATCTTCCTCCAATGGAGGTGTGTCTCCCTTCAAGGTAAAAACCAACTTTGATATTCCCATATTTGAAAAATATATATACATATATGATGTAGACAAATGGTTGAATCTGCTAGAAGGGTATTTTTCTATCCATAACTTTTCGAACAGAGAAAAGATTACATTTACGCTCCTGAAAGTCGTTCCCCATGTAAAGGATTGGGGGGATGCCTTCTATGAGAAAAAGGAAATAGAGGAAGCCTCATTATTTACAGTCGCGGTCACCTGGGAGTCCTTCAGGGATGCTATCAAGGAACAATACTACCATGTCGGAAGTTATGATGACCTATATACAAAGTGGACCACATAGCGATAGGAAAGAGACCAAGCGGTGACTGAGTTCACAAATATATTCCATACCTTATGCACCCAGATGGGTATCAAATATTCTAAGAGACATGTAGTTCTCAAGTATTTTGGTGTTCTGCATAGATACATCATGGCCTAAATGGATTTTTTGGACAACCTTTCCTTCGGCATGGCCTATCGATATGTCGTCAAAATCGAGCAAAATCTTAAACAAAAGACACAACAATTTGGGTCTGGGAACCCCTCACATCAGAAGAAATTAAAGGGAAGCCCCAACCTATAGAATAAATATAGAGAAAGTACTGACAACCTCAGGACAACCGTTCTAGGCTACAAGCAAAGAAGGATGCTGGAAAGACAAAGAAAGATACTGGGAAGTGGTGTGAATTCCATAAGAGCCCCTAGAATAACACTATTGATTTCCACCCCAAGAAATCGCTGAAAGCTAAGGTGAAATCCTATGAATCAGATGCGGGTTTAGACTCTAAGTTAGAACCATAAAGAGGGAGATAGATCATGGACATTGAACCCAGTGCCACCAAGGTCTAACCCAGTGAACCATATGATCCAAAAGAAGGAGAGCCCCTCTTTCATTCATAGATGTGGGTAAAAGGAACCCCACTGTAGTTTATCGTTGATATTTGTAGCCAAAACAATATCATCTCAGAAGAGGTCATCAAGTGTCTAGCCCTGACGACAACGCCACACCCACAACCCTACAATATTGGATGTCTCTTCCAAGGAAGCGATCTTCAAGTCAGCCAATAGTGCCTCCTATCGTATAGCATCAAACCCTTCAAAGACGAGGTATTGTGTGATGTTTCTCCTCTCAAAGTTTGTAATGTTATTTTGGGCCAACCTTATTTATGGAAACGTCATGTTGTATATGACTATAGGCCTCGTAGTTTTATTATTACTTTGAACAATAAATTATATAGGATACATGAGGCAGTCCCACCTAGTGCTATTTCCTTGATCTCTTCCAAGCAATGAAGGAAGGTAATATCTCAGACCTAAAAGTTTTCCTTCTTCGTGATTCACTCTCAGAGTGAGATAAATATTGTAGCCACATCTAGGGCCTCTGCGACTGACCTCTTCACACAGCAGAAGAAAATGGACAAGGTCATGGTATAATACAAAGGTATCTTCTCCTCACCTACTAGGGTACCTTTACATTGTTAGGTCAAGAATCCCATCGATCTGAACCTCGACACACCATTTCCCAATGGGTCAATCTACCACCACTCTTTGTTAGAAAATGAGGAGATCGAGCAACACATCCAAGAAATTATCCACAAGGGGCACATTTGTCCCTGCTCATCACCCCGTGGGAGACCAATCATGTTGGTACAGAAGAAAGACAGGACCTAGAAAATTTTAATTGATTATCAGACCCTAAATAAAATTATAGTAAAAAACCAGTACCTAATTCCCAGAATTGATGATCTCCTTGATCAAATCAAGGGGGAAAAACACTTCAGTAAGGCTGATTTGAAGTCTAGCTACCACCAGGTTCCCATAGAACAAACAAATGTATGGAAGACTATCTTCAATTCAAAAGAAGGTCTTTTTGAATCGTTGGTCATGCCTTTGAGTTTGACAAATGCTCCAGAAAATTTCATGAGGATGATGGAAGATATCCTCCGACCTTTGACCAATAAATTTGTAGTGGTGTATCTAGATGACATCCTCATCTACAACAAGACTTGGGTGGAACACTTGGAACATATTCAACAACTTCTTCACACCCTATGACAACATAAGCTATATTCCAACTTGGAAAATTATCGTTCGGCATGGACAAGGTCTAGTACCTAGGCTACATCGTGGATCAAAATGGTGTGCATGTGGATCTAGCCTAGATCTAGGTCATCCATGACTGGCCAGGCCCAACCACACTCATTGAGCTTCAAATATTCTTAGGCCTTGCCAATTTCTACTGCACGTTCATGTTGGGATTCTCCCATATTGCATGGGCCCTCAGCCAAGTAACTAGGGGTGGTGATAAGGAAAACTTTGTGTGGGGATTGTCCCAACAAAAATAATTCGATGATTTAAAGAAATGTTTTTTCTCAGCCCCAATACTTTCATTAATAGACCTGCAACATCCCTTTGAGATCACGACACATGCTTCGGATTATGCTGTGGGAGCAATTCTCACTCAGCACGACCACCTTGTGGCCTATCATAGTGAGACACTATCAGATGTTGTTCGTAAGTAACCTACTTACGAAAAAGAAATGTAATCCATTTTGCAAGCCTTCCACCAGTGGAGACATTACATTCTCACGAAGGAGACAATCATCCACATGGATCATAAGCCACTACAGTTCACGCATACACAAGTTAAATTGCAGAATGACCTCCATTAGAAGTGGTCGACATAATTGTAGTAGTTCCACCTCAAAATCAAGTATAAAACCAAAAGTGGCAATTGAGTCATTGATTTCCTTAGCCAACCTCCAGCCACGACACTCACCATGGTTCTAGACTCTTGCAACCACAAGACCTCAGGATGGGCGAACCTCTATGAGATAGATCCTGACTTCGCCACCACATACCAAAGTTTGGGCACAAACTTAGTTTTCGTTAATTTCCATCTTCATGAAGAGATATTGTGTCGAATGGTCCATATCTGCATTCCATAAAGAGAGAGAGTGAATATGATTTTGGAAGCCCACTACAATGAGGTGGCAGGACACTTCAACATTGAATTTACATTGGTAGTGCCACAGAAACATTTCTACTGGCCGAAACTTCTATAGGATGTCAACAAGTATATCAGGTCCTGCATTGCCTGTGCTATTTCCAAACTAACCACTAAGAAACAGGGTCTATACACCCCCTACCTAATCCTAACAGGCCATGGAAATCCATCTCAATGGACTAAATGTCGATCCTTCCTTCCACCAATAGAGGAAATGACCGTGTCTTTTTGATTGTTTATCAATTTTCCAAGATGGAGATCCTGACCACCTGCAAAAAGAGCATCAAAGTAGAGGCCACTGCCAAGATATTGCTTGAACCAGTCCGGGTACATTTTGGAATCCCACAAACCATTGTCTCATCTCAGGATAGTTGGTTTCTCAACACACTTGGGTTGAGACTCAGGTCACTGCTAGACACCAAGCTCACCAAATCCACTGCCTTCCACCCTAAAATAGATGGCCAAATTAGGGTTGCTAATCAGATGATCGTGTATATAATTCACATGTACAATTCAAAGAACTCTCGCACATGGGATGACATTCTTCCCTATGTTCATCATAGCTACAACAAATGCCTACAGAGATCAACTGGCCACAACCCTTTTCATATCAGGTTGGGATTCGAACCATTGGGTCCCATGGATGTTGCACTACCTCTTGCAGCCACCCTGAGCAATTCATAACCTGCTCCAACTGAATATGTGTTATAACCCTAAATTGCACCACACATGCTTACCTGGCATCAGGCCAACTCATATCCTTTCTTTTCCAAAAACATTATTGAACAACTCTTTGAAAATCCTCTTGTATAAAGGCCCACATGCCCTAATACATTACTACATGCGTGTACATGCTGGCTAACCCAAAACAGCCCGCGTGGACCGACAAAACCATGAAAAAAGGAAAGTTGCCAACGGAAAAAAAATCTATGGGTGAGTTAACTGAAACTCCCATCCATGCATGGCCTAGGGTTCATCCAAATACCTAGCTCCTTTTAGCCTATAAAAGAAGGGGTAGGATTCCCATTTGGAAGAGGAAAAATATAGCAAAGAAACTCTACCCATTTACATATTCCTATTGTCCCAACCCTTTAGCCTTTCCTTATGCCAAAGGAGATTCAAAGAAAAGCAGTTGAAGGATAGAAGAAGAGGATCCTAGGATCAGGTTCGAGTAGTGGTGGCCGGTCTCATCTTTTGTAAGTTGACTCATTTTAAGTAATAAAGAGAATGCTTTTCCCATCCCAATTCATGAACTGTTTATAGTTTGATCAGTATATGTTTTCATTTCTAACCCATTAGTATATAAGTAGTATGCATGCATAGTTTTTTCTTGTCTTGAATGCAGGTCATCTTTGGAAGGAGTATTGCGAACAAGTAATCAAGCTCAACGGAGGATTGACATCAAACGTCGGGAATGAGGTAGGTTGATCTTTCCATGGATTTACTAAGAAAAGAGGATTTAAATCTAGGGATGAAGGTAGAAAGTAATTTCTATTCGGTCATATCTGCATGCAAAGTTTGAATTCTATTTGCTAGTCCATAGGGTGATTTTCCCCAACAACAAAATTGGCAACCGTATTGGGGAAACTCTCTAGGGTTCCTGGAATTTTATTTAGTTTTTGGGTAGTTTTACAGACTAGTTTTTCTTGCCTGTTTTTTTCTTTTAGTTTTTGTAAGGTCTGAGCTAGCAGGGAATCTGGTTTTCCATACCATCCTTCCCTGTCATTTGCTTGACTGTGTTTCTCGGGACCCACAGAGGTACATGCGGCCTGTACAAGGTCTGCATGCATGTACCCGTGCCCTACCCTCTTAAACCCTGCATGTGAATGCTAGTTGTAGAAGTAGCAGTAGCGTGTAGAGTTCAGAGAACTTCAGAGGCAGTCATCCTCTTCCCTGTCAGAATCACACATTCTCAGGGGGTTTTCTATAATTTTGTCTGATTCTTGTTTGCTAGCAGTCCTATCTCATATTTTTTTTTCCTTATCATTTTTTTTCCTTGCGTTATTTGTTTTTCTGTTAGAAAGAGTGTCCAAGCCTTCAAGGGATCCTGGTTATCAATATCAATGGTCTCTTCCTGGTTTGGTTTGTCTCTTTTCATTTTTTCTCAAAGTTGAGATATACACATAGCCTGTATAAGGTCAGACCATGTGTACACGCCCTCTGTCTCTATCCAGCGCGCGTTCACACGTGTGCTGTAAAAGTTAAAGTCGCGTGTTTGTACAGGATACTTGTTGTTGAGGCTAAGGCATCCATCCTTTCCCTTGATAAGAATTATTCCTATCATGTGTTTGAATCTCTGTCTAAGTAGTCAGTAGCTAAAGACTAATCTTACCCTTAGCTTTCTTTTTCTCATTTAAAAAGTTGTCTGAAAAATAAAAGAATTTTCACGGTTTTTAGACAAGTGTGAGAGTCATTTTCTTTTAAAATTGCTAGTGTGTGATTTTTCTTTAATTTGATTCTTTGTGATCTGCGATTAGGCCATAATTGTTTTTCTTGGTTTTTGCTTGTCGGTATTTTTCCTTTCATTCTTTACTAGCATTTAAAATAAAAATAAAAAATCTCTTTTCATTTTCTTGTTTGGTTGAAGAGTGTGTTTCTGCATCATTAGCCAGGGAAAATTCTTTTATTTCATAAGTTTTTGAAGTTCACTTAGATCATAAGTAGCTCGTAGTCGAGTGAAAATCCTTTGAGTTTGCTGTCCAAAATCTTAGAAAAAAAAAATATTTCTTTTGAAAAGTTGTTGAAATTTTGCATTCAATAAAAGTTTTGTTTCCATCTTTTTCATTCATTTTTTTCTTTCGTCTTTTACACATCATCAGTTTCACCCTCATACCCTTTGACGTAAGACAAATCCATAAAAGTAACGTTAAGTTTAAAATCTACTAGACCTTTATGTTTGTAGGGTTCACTGACTAGTTCAGGACTAGGGCCTTGGATTATGTTGGAGAGGAAACTCTTCAAGGCCATTTAAAATCAAACATTGGAGTATGAGATAGGGAGTGTCTAAGTCCAATGTCATGAAATTTATCTAGGACCCCCCTCTAACATAGGGGATAAACACGAGGTCACGTGTGGAAAGGTAGTGGAGATAACCCCTCCAAAGCTAGACCAATCGTAGTGGAGAACACATATAGAGGGTTTGTTTTGGGATTCCATCGTTTGCATTTGCCACGGGGCTTCGTGGGTCTCAAATCTATTCGAGGTCCTCAGTTGTCTTTCGATACCCTTGATAGGTTTTGGGCTCAATACCCTTCTCATTGTGGTCTACCCGACTTTCAACTGTACCCGCCTGGTGTTTGTTCGCGCTGGCAACCTAGTTGCCAATCGTTTTAGGGACATACACAGGTGACTGTGGGGGTATACCGCGGTACCTAGGATAGAAATCGGGAGACGCTTTGCAGAGTATACCCAGAGGGTGCTTCCATGTTCGAGTTGCACTTGCACTGGTAAGTTTCTCTAGTTTTAGTTGTTGTAACTGTTCTTCAAATTAATTTAGTGTTTGCTTGTCTTATCTTCTAGGGCCTTTTTTAGTGTGTGTTACTTTTGAACGTTTAGACTACTTTTAGAGTGTCTTGGATCTTCTCACATAGTGGAGGATCTTGAGCTCTGCCAGTCACAAAGGCTTCTTGGCCTACCACCGGTTACACTGGAGCCACCGCCGCAACCATTAAGGCGAAAGCTAGACCAACAAGGGTCTTTTGAAGCGACCAGGTTACAAACCCTTGTGCCCGAACAAATCTCGGAGGAATCGACCATTTTGGACCTCGAAGCAACAACTCTTGGCCTAGTTGAAACCCCAACCACTGATTTCTTGGCACCTTTTATTGTACCAATTCAATTTCACGAGTGCCAGACAGTGTTGCACACAACAATGGAAACAAATGTTGTTACTCCTTCTGGGAATTCTTCAATTCCCACCACGGTTGTCACCACAGGAGAACTTTCATCTCCTCACCCACTGTCGTCGGTCTGAGCCACCATGGTCTTGACCAAAAATACTTCGCACAGTGGTCCGATCTCATCTTTGGTGGCGGCCACAACCCCTTTCACACCAAGTGCGACGGGCCCTCCATTCTCATACAGGATGCCTAGTTCATGTACAAGTCCTGTACTTTCCTACTCCACTTTACAGACTTTGGGTTTGGGGGCAGGGACCTCTAGTGCTCCTCTGCAAGGTCACATGGGGGGCACTCTTGTCCCTTTTAACGCTTTTTCTTACGGAGGAGGTCATATCCCTCATTCGTCCCCTTCACTCGGCGGCTCGCATCAGCAATTCGTTGGGCAACCTACACACAATAGTTTATTTGGAGCGGGGAGTCAAGGACCACCTTCGCATAGTATGTCGGTAGGTTCGACACCATTTTCTTGGAAAATAATGTTTGGTAACAACACCTTCTCGTCAACCACTTTCTCGACTGGGGGCAACCCCATTTTTAGACAATCTACTCCTATGCAGGGTACTATTCCTGCACAGGGGGCAAACTTAGCAGGACCTTGGAATTCAGGGCAGGGATCCGTTCCCTCATCTAGAATGTCAATCTGGGGTAATTCTTTCCACAATCAATGGAGCCCTGGACAAACTACTATGCCTATCCTCACGGGACCGGCATGGGGTAATCCTTCCCAAAGTCCTTTGAATACAATGCATGCCCAACAATCTATGTCCTATTTGGGAAATTAGCCGATGATGTCTCCACATATGAAAAATCTGTACGCTGGCCAGAGAAATGGTTTCTATGAGAATCCGGGCCAACAATCAAACTTTTCCTGGCAGCCTGATGCCAGTCAAACTCCAAGTCCCTTTTTCCTGGGTTATCAGCAACAACCCAAACTACCATTCCTGGTGACTTTACACTTGCCAGATTTCACAAGGTTGTTGAACAACCCTATTTGTCATGATCCGCATTGGCATCCTATGCCGACGAAGTTTCCTTCGAACATTCCAAAGTTTGAAGCCAAGCCTAATGAAGATCCAGGAGATCATGTGACTACCTTCCATCTTTGGTGTTCCTCTAACTCATTGAAAGATGACGTTGTACAGTTGCGTTTGTTTCAACGTACTCTCATTGGGAGTGCCGCGAAATGGTACATTGAGCTCGATCGCTCAAGATACTCTTCTTTTGGCGAACTAGTGATGGATTTCCTGAACCATTTCCAGTTACCTGTGAGATACGATGATGGCACAACGTTGTTCACCAATTTCGAATAGAAAATAGCGAACCATATCTCTGATCACATCCAAGAATGGAGACGCCAGAAGTGTTTAATCAAAGTACCAATCCCACTAGCATTCCTGCTTGAGTGGTTCCTTAAGTCTTTGGTCCCGCAGTTATCCAAAGACATCGCAACATCTAAAGTTTTCTCCAAAGAAGATGCCATCATGAGGGCTCAACAGTTTGAGTTCATCTATTCTCAGTCCGGTTTATTATACAACATCTTTCCAGATGCGCCACATTCAATACTGGATAAAACTAGACAGAGAGTTGGACCACATGCCGATGGTATTGATGGTTTAGCACAAACAAATCCCATTGATCAACTGATGCAGCAATTGCAACAGTTGTTGATACAACACACAACAACTAGCCAAACTACTACTTTGGCTGCTCCTCCTACCAAAACGTCGGATGTACACACAGTGCAATCAACTAATCCAAAGGCCACCCAGCAGCCTGAAGGAAAGAGAAAACAATGAAATAAGGGTAAGGGGGACAAAAAACCCAATGATAATGTTGGCGGGGAAAACACTAAAAAACAGAAGGCGAGGTATCCATGCAAATTGTGCGCAGAATACCACCCGACCCATCTATGTCCTCGACTTGCAGAGGCCCAAAAGTTTGTCTCACAACAACAACAGGTAGTGTTGACTAATCCATTTCAACATGGGTAAAATCTAACTCAAGCCTCTGCAAGCACGGAAGGGGGCATCCAAGAAACCTGCTCACCTTTGAACAACCCCGCATCCACAAACGTATATATGGTAAAGGGTGATGTTTTTATATCGACTAGAGTGCATGACTATATTAAATCAAGCACTTCTGAGAAGGGTAAAGAATATGAACTCCCATCTCTTCCTCTACAGATTGAGAAGACGTTGGGCGAAACAATGACACATGTTCCCAAAGGCGCATTCAAAAAATCTTCTCATAACCCAAATGCAAGGGCCGCCTAGAACTACTCTGTGGTGGAAGATTTATCACAAACCCCTTGTGCAATGTCCGCTTTGGAGGTCCTCCAAAGCTACCCTTCTTAGAGGAAAGCCTTGTTAACTGCTTTAGGATATACCGAGACTTGTAATCTGGGTACAATCATGTTGGATACAACCGACTTAAAACCTCGTCTTCCTTACCACGTAGCATTTTAGATAGTAATGGCTTATCCCACTAAAACTTTTACTTGGAATATTTTCTGCACGGTGGTTGATGAGGGCACCTCGACATGCATTATGCCGTTGGCATGTTGGAAGGCCATTGGCCAACCCATTTTGTCTCTGTCACCTACTCTCCTCAGTGCTTTCGATGGTCGTTCGTTCCGACCACATGGTATCATTCCTTCTTTCCCCATGTAGTTAGGATGGAAGACCATGTGTGTCGAAGTATAGGTAGTCGATTCTCCCCTCGACTATAACCTCTTGTTAGGATGGAGTTGGACTTATCCCATGCAAGCTATGGTTGCTACAGTTTTCCGGGTCTTGTTGTTTCCACATGAGGGCTGGATAGTGACGATCTATCAATTGTCTTTCTCCAGACCTGACCCTGCATTTGGGGCATCCACGGTCCCGATGATTGATAATCCTCAACTAAGTGTCATCAACGTAGGGGTTGGTTTGTGCCCATCTCTGATGGGGACCTTCGATTACCCGCCCCCTCAAGGCGATATCAAGTTTATATCCAATCACCATAAGGTTGAGATTTTTCAAGTTTCTTCATTCCGCACAACTTACTTCGATGATCCGTGGATACTTCCTTCCCCATCAACCACAATGGATGAGACAGGGCACCCAAGTATGTCCATTCCCTTGTCCACCACTGAAGTAGCGTACTCTTTAGTCCAACAAGCTTCATCTAACACTGATCCAACTCCTACACAAGAGTTAGATCCACTTCTAGAGCCTATTTGGGCTCATGGTTCTCTTGCTAACACCGATTCCTTAGACTTAGTCTTTCCCTCTGACGAAGCAGTAATCGAAGAAATGACTAGTCTAGACAAACCTTGGGACGATCTTCATCATAGATCATATTTCCTCCCAGAGTTAAGCCAAATCAAAACAGGAGAATTCACTGTGACTATGACTGGAGATAGGTTTTTTCATACTAATCCCTTAGCTACACACAAGATCTATGCTGAGGGTAATATGGAAACCATTGATGAAATGACACCTATCAATATCTCCAGAACCCCTGGCGTCATAGACAATGTTTTCATCGGAGCATACAGCTCCCCCGAGGAGATGCCAGGCATTGACCCACAAAGAGTCTATCATGAGCTAACTTTGTTGTTTTTCACGGTCACTTTGAGATCTGAAAGAAACATCCGATGAGACTGCATTTATGCTTTTTGATCTCGTCCAGATTAACTGAGAAAAGTAACCATTATGGAGTCTTCTTTAAGCCCTTTTCAGACTCCTTAAAGATGAAAAGATTGTTGAGTGACCTTGTTTATTCACACTCGTTCAATTGGTCCAGAAGAATGTTCCTCAAGAGGGTCTTCTTCTAAGCCCTTTTCAAACCCTATAAACATGAAAATATTGTCGAGCGATCTTGTGGCCTTTCACGCTTGTTAAACTGAAATTTGAAGTCACGTCTGTCCGGTGGTAGTTTACCCCTTTTTCGGTCTAGACGGTCAATTGTATGACCAAAGGTATACTCTATGGAACTTCCATTCTTTAGAAGACTACTCTCGGGTATAATTTTATCCCTTTTTTGGGCCTGGGGGACTAAACTTATGAAAAAGAAACCCCCACGGAGTCCATGGTTAAGCTCTTTTCAGACTCCCTAAAATTGAAAAGATCGTCGAGTGACCTTATTCTTTCACACTCGTTAAATTGGTCCAGATGAATATTCCTGACGGAGTCCATTGTTAAGATTTTTTTAGACACCTTAAAAATGAAAAAATGGCCGAGTGGCCTTGTCTTTATCACACTCGTTAAAATGGTTTTGAATAGACATCTAATCGGTGTTAGTTTACCCTTTTTCAAACAGACTAGACTATCTTCAAAAAAGGTACCCCAATGGAGTCTCCTTTTATGTTTTTTCAAACTCTCTAAATATGAAAAACCACCGAGCTTACCTTCTCTGGGCTCGTTAAACTTACATCGAAGGACATTACCATTGTGTGTTTTATCAACCACATTTGCATACCTTATATGCCAGCCTTGTAATAGTTTGCTTCTGCGTCTTAACACCTTTGGCCTTTGGAGGATTTTTCCCGAGTGTTATTCTACTAGAACATTAGTCTCGTCCTTGTGCCTCGAGCTTGTATGTTTGCAACACTTGTTCCTCCTTTGTAACGTAATATTCCTTTATTCTTTTTCCACAATTATTGAAAAGAACAAAAAAAAATCAAATATACCCCAAAAAGAGGAAGGGAAAAGTATTTTCTTTCTTGGCAGCATAATGAGTCGCCCTTGGATAAAGCACATCTATTCGTTTGTTCATCAGACTATGGGATGTAGTACAACCTTAGGAAGATTATCTCTCTATATAGAGTTGTGTCCTCCACCGTTTAGTTATCCTTCCAAAGATATGGAGAGTTTGCGTTGTCTCCTTCTTTGTAGACTTATGATTAACATACATGCTGCCTGAGTCTCATCATTTTTCATGCTATTGTCCAAGGGAGGTTTTTCACTAAGCCTGATTCGGCCCCTCTGCAATATGTCTCTTGTCCGCATACCTATCCATCCTGAACATACAATCAAGTCCTTGTTCGAAATCACTGAAGTCTTCATTCCGATCATCAATATTATCAAGTCCATCACCAACGAGCCATCAAAGACCTCTGGGTAGTGCATTCATACACTCATATTACACTCCTACCCGAGTTTTGAAGATTTTGAAGTTGTTGCTCAAGCTCTAAAGATCTCATATACAACCATCAGGCCGAATCATCTTCTCGAAGATGGATACTCTATATGTATATCTTTCTGATTTCGAGATGTAGCTCCACTGTGCATTGTTCGTGGCTACTCTTTATAGTTATTTGACATGGATATACAATGTATTTGATTGGAAGCCATGGTTCTATTTTATCCCGAGCATGGGTATGCTCACCTTGGTGAGACATTTTTTATTTTGCAGACGACACCTCCTAGTTCCTGATCCTTGGGCTCAATTGTTCGGCACATCAGTAAAGATTGATAATGTATTTCGTCCGTCAGATGCTCTTCTGACCTCACACATTAGGGGGCATCTGTTATAACCCTAAATTGCACCACACATGCTTACCTAGCATTAGTCCAACTCATATCCTTTCTTTTCCAAAAACACTGCTGAACAACTCTTTGAAAATCCTCTTGTATAAAGGCCCATGTGCCCTAATACATTACTACATGCGTGTACACGCTGGCTGACCCAAAACAACCCACGTGGACTGACAAAAGCATGAAAAAAGGAAATTTTCCAATGGAACAAAAAGCTATGGGTGAGTTAATTGAAACTCCTGGCCATGCATGGCCGAGGGTTCATCCAAAAACCTAGCTCCTTCTAGCCTATAGAAGAATGGGTAGGAGTCCCATTTGGAAGAGGAAAAATATAGCAAAGAAACTCTACCCATTTACGTGTTCCCATTGTCCCAACCCTTTAGCCTTTCCTTATGCCAAAGGAGATTCAAAGCAAAGCAGTTGAAGGACAGAAGAAGAGGAGCCCAGGATCAGGTTTGAGGAGTGGTGGACAGTCTCAGCTTTTGTAAGTTGACTCATTTTAAGTAATAAAGAGAATGATTTTCCTGTCCCAATTCATGAGCTGTTTATAGTTTGATCAATATATGTTTTGATTTCTAACCCGTTAGTATATAAGTAGTATGCATGCATAGTTGTTGCTTGTCTTGAATGCAGGTCATCTCTGGAAGGAGTATTGCGAACAAGTAATCAAGCTCAACGAAGGATCAACATCAAACGCTGGGAACGAGGTAGGTTGATCTTTCCATGCATTTACTAAGAAAAGGGGATTTAAATCTAGGGATGAAGGTAGAAAGTAATTTCTATTCGGTCATATCTGCATGCAAAGTCTGAACTCTATTTGCTAGTCCGTAGGGTGATTTTCCCCAACAACAATATGAAAAAACTTCTATATTCATTAATCAGATCTAACACATTCGCCAACATGTTCAGGATATTTTAAAAAAGTCCAATCCCAAGTACAAGCAACACCATGATCAACACTGGGTGCCACATAAGTTTCAGGAGGGAGACAAAGTGTGGTTACACTTGCAGAAAGAACTCCTTACAAGGCCCCATAGGAAGATTCTCCCACTCCATTACGATCCTTACACCATCACCAAGGTTGTGAGTGACAATTATTTTGAGCTCAACATTCCCACTTCCCTTGGCCTACACCCAATGTTCAACGTGGATCTCCTTTGGCCATAATTCCCACCATTATTGGACACCTCATAGATAGGAAAAAAATTGAAACCAACAAAGCTCAACCCTGACTGCATCCAACAAACATCCAATGATCATATTGTGGACACACAGTTCAAGGTAACTCAGCATAAATTGATATATCTTTATCGAGTTTTCAAAGAAGGGCATCTCTTGTACCAAGGAGAGTGGTTCACCCTGGGCAAAATTCAATAGAAATTTCTTCATCTGATGGGGTCACTCAATGCAATGGAGACCATTTCTTCCTAAGGGGGGAGGATTGATCCATATGAATTTTGGTGACCTCCCACCTATTCCAGCTGGCTCATTTTGGCAATTTGTTTTTCTAGTTTTCAGGTCCCTAACTTCTGGGGTCCTTTTGAGGCCCTAAACAACATTTTTAGGGATCACCACAACTAGAATAGAAATTATGTCAGATTCAGATGGAAACATGTGTAGTTCTCGGATATCCCTTTCCAACAGGATATTATGCACCCAAAACAGAGATCGTATGAAAAAGTTACGACCCTAGTACATTGATGTACTAGCGTACCCCAATGGGGCCCACATGACTTTTGACGCTTCATCTCCTAGGGTTAGGTTTTTGGATGTCTAGGGTTTTGGAATTCATGTTTATTGTAAAAATTCTTGTAGAGAATCATTGTAACCATCTTGTTGCGAATGAGCACAGTCGTCACATCTCTTCTCAGAGATAAGCTGCCACCATTCTAGCAAGCTTGTTTTTCATTGCATTTTATAGTTTCAAGATATTTTATTATTGAATAGAAACCAGTTTTACTGTATCTCTATTATTCTTGTGTCTCTTTGTTAAGAATAATAATAATAATCTGTATTCATTTTCATTCTTCTCATAAAATACAAATCATTTGGTTTCATCCTTGTTATCAGAGGAAATGAGGATGAAAACCATGGATAGTCAAAGCATGGATTCCTTATTTGTAAGAGGACAATCTCTTAATATAAATAAAAATAGATCTCTTCGTGGGAGATCTAAATCTCTAGGAAAATTATTAAGGAAATGCTAGAAATGTGGTAAAACTGGGAATTACAAGAAGGATTGTATATCTAAAAGTATTGAGAGAGTGAATGGATATGATGATGTTCCTTCCATAGAAAAGAATACCTCCCTAGAGGAAGGAGGGGATTTGTACTTGGATTCTTAAAGAACACATGCAAATCGTGATATATGGTTCATCAATTGAGTTTCTTATTTTCATATGGCTCCCCATAAGGAGTGGTTTTTTGAATATGAAAATTATAATGGAGGTGAAGTTTTCCTAGGGGATAAATTGACAACCAAAATCATAAGACGTGGAAAATTGAAGTTGCTACTAAAGGATGGAAGGATCAAACACTACCTAGGGTTTTGGACATTCTAATGTTGGCTATAAACTTGATATATGTAAGTAAAATTAGTGATGCAATTGTACATACAATGTTTCAAAAGGAAAACTACAAAATGTTTTTAGGAGAAATGGTGTTTATGAGGGGAGTTCATAATGGAAATGTTTATAATCTATTGGGAAGAACTATTAGTAATGGGTGTAATAGTTTTGTTGTTCTTATCGGTGGAAATGAAGAATATAGAACCCCTACGATCTCTGGATAAAATACAATGTTGTGGCATCAAAGACTAGGGAATATTAGAGATAAGGGCCTTTGAGAACTACACGGTAAAGGTATGGTTGAAGGTATCTTTGAATACACACTATATTTTTATTTCTATGAACATTGCATATATGGTAAATATAATGGAATAAGTTTCTCATCTAGTGCTACCAGAGCAAAGGGAATCGTAGAGTTGGTACATAGTGATGTGTTTAGACATATTCCTATTCCATCACTGTTAAGAACCAAACATCAATATAGCATAGAAAAACCTCAAGAAAAGTACTCAACGCCTTGAAAAAGAGATAATATCAGATAATAAGCCTCTTCGAGGGGGCAACCTCCTTTTACCCCACTTAAATGTTCAAGTACAAG
>ML783902.1:472074-492013 GCA_009831015.1 Picea engelmannii | reverse complement strand
CATGGATGAAGAATTGGATCAAATAGAGAAAAATGACACTTGGGAATTGGTTCCAAGACCAAAGAATAAGAATGTGATCGACACAAAATGGGTTTTCAGGAATAAGTTGAATGAAGATGGACAGGTTACAAGGAACAAAGCTAAATTGGTATGTAAAGGATATGCACAGATTGAAGGAATCGACTTTGAAGAGACATTTGCCCCAGTTGCTAGAATGGAAGAAATCCATTTTCTTTTATCTTATGCATGCTCCAAAAATGTTAAAGTATATCAGATGGATTTAAAATCATCTTTTCTGAATGGGGAACTTGAAGAAGAAGTCTACATTGAACAACCAGAAGGATTTTAGTTGTCAGAGAACACAGACTATGTGTGTAAATTAAAGAAGGCCTTATATGGTCTAAAACAGGCGCTCCTAGAGCATGGTACTCTAGACTGGATAAGTATCTGCAACAAACAGGGTTTAGAAAAGGAAGTACATACAACAACCTCTACATCAAGGTAAGTCAAGGTAATATTTTATTAATTGAAGTTTATGTTGATGATATTATTTTTGGTAGTGATGATGACAGGTTAAGCCAGGAATTTGAAAAAGACATGCAGAATGTGTTTGAAATGTCATTACTTGGAGAACTATCCTTCTTTGTGGGACTTTAGATACGTCAAAGCAACCAAGGAATTTTTATTTCTCAAACCAAGTATATAAGAGAAATGCTAAAGAGGTTCGGAATGGAATATTGCAAACTAGTTATCACTCCCATGAAAACCAGTTGTAAGTTGAGTGAAGATGATGATTCAAGTCTACAAATCAAAGGCAATATAGGTCAATGATTGGCAACCTACTATATGTGACAACATCCAGACAAGATGTAATGCAGGCAGTTGGACAGGTGGCATGATTTCAAGCAGCACCAAAGGAATCAAATGTATTGGCAGTAAAGAGGATCTTCAGATATCTCAAAGGAACAAAAGAGTTTGGATTATGGTATCCAAAAGGAAAAGATATATCACTTATTTCTTACACAGATGCAGATTGGTCAGGTTGTATTGATGACCGACGAAGCACCAGTGGAGCAGCGTTCTACTTAGGTGAGTGTTTGGTATCATGGCTAAGCAAGAAATAATCATCGGTATCTCTATCTACAGTTGAGGCAGAGTATATTGCAACAACAACATGTTGTACATAGGTTCTTTGGATGAAACAAACTTTGACAGATATACAGGTTGAGTATGATGAGCCCATTCCAATATATTGTGATAATACAAGTGCCATCAATATCTTAAAAAACCCGATGATGCACTCCAAGACGAAGCACATTCCAATCAAATATCACTTTCTACGGGAACAGGTTGCAGAAAATAACATCAAAGTTGAGTATGTGGGGAAAAAAGAACAAGTGACAGACATCTTTACAAAACCACTTCCATGGGAAGCCTTTGAATATCTTCGCCAAAGACTTGGAGTTCTTTCTACTCCAAAAATGAATGATTTTTGAATGCTTATCTTATATGTCTTAGATGTACACGAGGAAGCACCATACGAGGATAGTCTGTCAGGGGGAGTAGCCCCGGATGGAAAGATACCTTTGCCATTGATGACAAAGGGGGAGAGATTTATCAGATGCAGAGGACAGAGGCATGGTTCCAAGGGGACAATATTTATCAGATGCAGAGGATAGAGGCATGGTTCCAGGGGGAGAAGATTTATCAGATGCAGAGGACAAAGGCATGGTTCCAGGGGGAGCATGAGTGATATGATTTCAGTATTGCATCAGATTGTTTCCATCAATGCCAAAGGGGGAGATTATTGATTAAGGTTGGTTTTCATTGATGTCAACCCTTGAAGAATGCCTCATAGCACAAAGGTTTGGGTAATGGAACCAATATTGTTTGATGTAAATGTGACTCATTATTATTATTTCATGGTTGATAAGAAGTAAATATGGATGAACTCCAAAGTGGTCCCCTTATGATGAAATCCCTCATGGGAAGACACTTTCTAGAGTAAGAGAACCCATGCTTAATTGTGGAATAATGAGATGAAGGAAAGTGAATATTTTAGGGGAAAATCCTATATGGATAGTGCTTGTCATGTCATTTTGGGTGTTATGTGAAACGTCACATAATTCCTCACGGTTAGAGAGTTATGGCCATGAGAAGTTGGATACCCCAGGGTTGGGTAATGGACCCAAGTTTGTTTGATGGGTAATGGTATGATTTATGATATATTTTTAGATAATACTATTCTATATGGATAATACATGTCATGCCATTTCTGGTGGTATGTAGAATGTCACATAACTCCTCACGGTTTGAGAGTTATGGCCTTACGAAGTTGGAGGACCCTCATATGTCATCTAGAAGCCCCAAAAGGTCAAAGTAATCAAAGTGGTTTAAGAGATTTTAAAAGGTAAATAATAAAGTGAAGTGATCTGTGTATTATAATTCAAAGTGAATACAAAATAAATTATTTCAATAATAAATTTAATGGAGAAATTAGAAGTGGACCCAACCCTAAAATAAGGAAAGTGGGCCAAGTGACTTAGAAGATGTTTTTAAGGAAGATACTTGGAGAGTATAAATAAGAGGAAAGGCTCTCTCATTTGAATCAAACTTGAGAATATTGAATATATATATGTTTCTGAGGTAACCAAAGATATCTAAACCGAAATTCTGAGTGAAGGTGAAGAAAAGAAGGCCGAAATGGAAGGAAGGATAAATTCTTTTGATGGTGCTTTCTAAGGTATGTTATTTACAGGTCATCTCACCATTTTCTCTATAATTTTTTTTCTATAATGAGTCAGACCGTAAAATTTCTAAGAAAGTCCAAAAACATATCCAAGTATCTTTGGTAAAAAATTCAGCTTATGGGTCGTTGTATTTTGGGAGTTACACTCCGTGGAAAATAGGGTTTGTGGTCAATCCTGAAACTAGTCAAAATCAGGTGTTTCGGGTAAAAATGTCATAAATTCTTCATAAAAGATCAAAATTCAGTGAGACTAAATGTTTTAGTTAGGAGACAGTCCTTAGTATGTTGTGTAATAGGTTTATATCAATTCATCGAACATTTTGTGTGGGGCACGCTCTACAAGGTCGTTCTCTAGAATAAGCCAGAATTCAACAAGGTATGCCATTTTTGCTATAACTCATTTTTTGAGAGGTTCCAAGTAGTGAAACTTGGAGGAATTGCATAAAACACACTGAAGAAAATTTTGTATCATTTTTAGATATTTATACATTACAGGTTCAAAGTTATGATTACCTCAATTTAGGGTTGTTGACTAATCCAAAACTAGGCATGTGAGACTAAAGAAAAGTTTGATGAAAATATTAGGCTCTTGTTTTTAAAGTTAAAGAAGGTTTGCAAGAATGTGATCATTTACACTAGGTCTATTATAGAGCTACAAATCAGATTTAGATGATGAAATTGATGAGGGCTTTTGGTTGTGGTACATGTTGAGTACATGGTGGAGACAAGTAGTTGATGAGTTGACACACATACATGAGGTGTATCGTTGATGATGTTGGTACATATTGATGAGTAGTTGACACATGATTGGTACATACTTGGTACATGTTTGGATGCACTTGTTTATGGTAAAGGTTGATTACAGTTTGAGGTACAGGTTGATGCATGGTTCAGATTTATTGGTACAGGTTTACAACGATATATCTTGCAGTGATAGTGTGACAGTGGTTTCATCCTTCTACTTCTACTTCAATATGGCAGGACGGGTCAAGGACATGAGGTTGTAGCTGGAGAGCATTGGGGGTTGTAGCCTCCTTCTGGTTGTAGACAGAGAATTGGGGAGTTGTAGCTTCCCTTAGGTTGTAGCCTGAGAGACTAGGGGGTTGGAGCCTCCTTCCAATTGCAGCTGGAAAACAAAGGAAGTTGGTGCTTCCAATGAATGTAACTCTTCAAGACATATAAGAAAAATAATTCCATGGTTTTATCCCGATTTGGGTTTCCACGTAAAACACGGGTGTACTGTGTATGCGTGTGATATTTTATTTCTTACTGCTAATTATTGGATAATAATTCTACATTGATATAACATTTGAAGAAAAAGGATTATAATTACGCTATTACTGATTCACCCCCCCTCTCATTAATCCAACACCTTGACTAAGTGAGTAAAGTGTCTTTATTAAAGAGTAACAAGGATATCTGATTAGTGGTTAGCCAAGGAAACATCAAAATGACTTAAAAAAGAAGAAATTGAGTTGAGCCTAAATATACCTTTCTATTCTATCCCAATGGTACCATCCAATACACACTAAAAATGATTGATTATACCATATATTTAGATAGGACACATCTTCTTAAGTACCCCTTACATCAAGACAATCTCTAAGGAATACATAAAGGAGAGTCATCCTCTAACATAAATACCATCCCAATTGAAAAAAGAGAAAAAAGTTTTTTTTAGAGCTGCCCCCCCGTCTTCTTGCACAAAACAATCTTATATTAAAATATTAAAATATGGAGGGTCGGTCTATGAGGGTGTAAGAGGATAACCCATCGGGATACTGAATAGGTTTGTTATAAGTGGGTACCGGCCTGTGGTATGACTAGGTAAACTCGTCAGAGTACTGGACAGGATTGCTGGCAACGGGGCATTCTACCTAGCGAGGATGATAATCTGACAAAAAATAAGAAATTTCTAAATATTAAGCTTTTCCTGACGCACAACATTATTTTTAGACAAAGATGACATGAAGTATGTATGGTTAAGCTAAGGTTAATGAACTCCATACATTTTCCATTGGGAACTAACTTTGAGACTATCTTGAAACTCTCTCGCCTACCTCATCTTATCTATATGTAGGATATTTTAACCTATAGGTGGGGCCATATTCTAACCGTCTCATCAGATCAATATGTGAAATTTATCTCTACACTTAACAAGTTGTAAATCTTCGGCTATTGGGAGAATTCACTGGTTTCCTATATTTTTTATTGTGAGGTGTCACAATACTTAGGAGTGGGGGAGAGTTTCACAAGATGACAAATGATAAATATTACCTATCTATAATCCATGGGAAGAAGAAGTAGAATCTTTGTAAAATTGATGTATATTACTTTCATGATATGGGCTATTATATTAGTAGTTATTTTTTTATTGAAATGATAAATTAGATACCACTGACATCTCTATGTGTTATAATCCTGTTGTGCATTTTATTTATTTATTTCTATGTTTATATAATGGAAGACTTCTTAATTGGTTCTTTGTGACAATTACAGATCAATGAAACTTTGTTAAACTCAATACAGATCTTTGTTATACACCTATGAACAGAGGAACATGTTTAAGTGGATTTGTATTAGGCTAGGTATTTATCTCAGTGTGCCTTTGATTTGGAGTTTTTTGGATGAGAGTCTAGGTCCAGGGAGCTAGGCCAGGGTTTCCAAAAGATGAGTTGCAAAGATAGAATGGGGCAAGGTAGGTATACTCAGTAGCATTTATGATTTTTCATTGTGTATAGGGTAGATGCGGTGAGTTTCAACATGGGAATGAGATCATGAATCCATTCATCAAAATAAGGTGTAACATAACATGACATTTTCATCCAAAACAAAGAAAATAACTTTGAATTATTCTTGTAATCTTATGAAAGCATGGAAGTGGCAACAAATTGTAGTAGAAGAGCAACAAGTTTGGAGGCCTTCCTCAATGAGTTTTTTAATGAAAAAGTTCTGAATTAAAATATTATTATTTACTATACACCTTGGAGTCACTAATCCAAGAAAAAAACTACATCTAACCCCTTCAAAATTGTTTTGAAAACAAACTATCCAAAAATGCAGTGACTATGACAAAAGTGCAGCCAAACTATAGGGTCAAATATGGAGTGATAGCTATTTAAAAGAAACCCATTTTACAAAAATGGGAGAGGTTTTTGTATATAAGGTTGTTTTCAATACAAACCTCTCTCCTATTTTTGAAATTCATTGCCATATTCTTGGAATATGTTCCACAAAAGAATGACTAAAACATACAATTAAATTGGTGAATTTAATTTTCTGAAATAGGCCTCCAAGAAATTTGAATATCTCCCACTATATGATACATGTGTAAATAATGGAGGATTTTATTATTATTTTGTATGTCCTTAGAAAAAACCTCCTTTGGTTTTCCAAAAGTCATCATTATTTGGTCAAAAACCTCTTTTTAAAATGATGACCAAAAACATGCAATTAAATTGGAGAATTTGATTTTCTGAAATAGGCCTCCAAGAAAGTTTAATATCTCCCACTATATGATACCTATGTAAACAATGAAGGAGTTTATTATTATTTGGTATTTCCTTAGAAAAAACCTCCTTTGTTCTTCAAAACTTCATCTTTATTTGGTCAAAAACTGCTTTTGAAAATTATGACCAAAAGCATAGTCAAAAGCACAGCGTGGTCTTGTAGAACACTTTTGAGTGACTTTTCCTGATCCATTTTATGATGTAGTAATGCCTGACCATGTGTCCCTAAATCTTGATTTCCATGTTGTCCTTTTTCAGGAGCATCTCCAGGTATTCATTGACTCTGCCAAGACAATACTCTCTGTCCTTTTCAAATTCTGTTGCAATGGTGCCTTCAATATCTTATTGACATAGTGAAGGTAGATACTATCTTTTCAAAGATTGTCATTTTTGTCTATTAACTCATTTTCAATTTAATAATACCCTGAATTTTCCTTTCTACTTCTTGAAAATTTCTGAGAAAATGTCTTCCCAAGTACAAAAGAATGTGGCCAATCCTCATAATATTCTATTCCACCACGACCTCATCAAATTTCTTGTCATAACTGAGTTGACAAAATAGGGGAAGACATGGGATGAATTCCTCTATCAATTATCAAACCCCCATCTCAAAGTCAAGACCAACAAGAATTCATGAGATTTAAGGACTATTACTCCATCTAAACCTCATTCTCGAAAGACTCCAAACCCTCTGACTCAAACTATCTCTCCGTCTGAACAAAAGACCAAGAAACTTGTTGATTCCCCTGCAACCTCATCGGGAAAGAAAACTAAAACTCCTATTGATAATTCTCCAATGGCCTCAACACCTATTGATCCTCAATCCAAGAAGTTACAAGAGGCAATTCAACAATATTTCCCTTTATTCCCTACGAACATAAGAGTTGGATCCTAATCGAGAAGTAAAATACAAACCCATTCCCTCTCATAAACCCTCTGCTACCTCACAAATGCCTACACTAGATCCCAAAGCTGATAGACTCTCTACATCCATCAAGGGATCCAAGCCATCTTATGCGAAATCTGATCATACTCACTTCATTAAGAAATTACAACAAGAAAAGGATGATTTGTTGCAACAATTGGAAGATCGAAAGACTATGGATAGGCATCTCCACCACGACAATGCAGTCTTACAAGCAAAAGTGAATTCCCTCCAATGATTGGTTGATCAAATGACCAATGACAATAATATCCTACATGCACAATTGGAACATCTCAAGAGGGCCAAGACAAAGTCTTCAGGGAAAGAATCTTCTAAAGCTAATCTATCCCCTCCTCAACAAATCTAGTCATATTGGGAAATTCATTTTTCTTTGCAGTGGGACCTGCAAATCCTTAGGCATGGGGGTAATGTTGGGCTCATGATTTGGTTGTTTCTTTATTATGATTGAATCCTTTTTGTAATAGTATTATAAATGTTATTAACCATTTTGAGGAAGTTTTCAAAGGATTTTGTATCAAAACATCATGGATTTATAACAAGTATGCGTAATTGATGTTTTGCAATGATTTTGAGTTAGATTAAGTTCGATTTGATGATTATAAGGATCTAATGCGTGATCTGTTTGTCACAGGGAGAATTCACAATGTAATTTTGCATCCATTACTCCATCCATCACTCCATCAAACACTCCATCAGGCACTCCATCCGATACATGATCTGGCACTCCATCCAACACGCGATTCAACACTCAAAGTGTAGAGGAGTTGGAAGTTGTTTCATTGGTGGCCTGTGATGGGTGAATCGGTGACCTAGTTTTTGTGCCCTCTAGTGGCCTCCAACTACTAAGCTCTTGACATATCAAATTAGTCATTTATGTTAATCATTGAGTTTCTCATTCAATTTCTAGAAGCCAAAGTTGTTAGCAACTCATTTAATGAATTTGCTATTTTTAGAGGAGGTCAACCCTTCCAATGGTCAACCTCTCGAGTTGTAATTTTCCTATAAATACCACCAATAGTGGAAAGACCAAAAACAAGAATGTTAACAAGACATTTCATTATGTAATTGAGACATTCTTTGCAACTTTTGTTCCAGATTTTATTTTTTCTCATCAATGACAGAATTGCATTGAGTTAAGACTGTGTTTTTCTATTGGAGAGTAGCCACAACCTGTTGGGGATCCCAACAATGGTCTGGGTGACTGTACATCAGTAGATATCATGCGTTTATCTTATTATTAGTTAGAATGTATACGTT
This sequence comes from Picea engelmannii, assembly GCA_009831015.1. Classification (NCBI taxonomy): domain Eukaryota; kingdom Viridiplantae; phylum Streptophyta; class Pinopsida; order Pinales; family Pinaceae; genus Picea; species Picea engelmannii. The sequence goes on along the minus strand of ML783902.1, from coordinate 483,552 downwards.
TTTATGTGTTGTATGTATTTTTCAGTTTCGATTACTGTATATGTCAATTATAATTTGATTATCTAATTTGTCTTTCTTTAATTGCAGATTGCTTGTAGGAGTTGGTTAATTATCATGTTGTGTCTATTCTTTCTTAGCTATGAATCATCCTTTAGGATACTAATTTAGATAGTGTATCGAAGTCTTAATTAGTTACTCTCGTTTTGGCAACTAAAACAGAGCATTAACTTAGACAGGGTATTAGTGTAAACATATTTTTAATTTAAGGTTGTTTGCAAGCCATGATAGATTAATTGTTTCATGTTTTGATAGCTGTAATCAAGATAAATTCATAGATCTATTTTGTTTATTAACTTTTCTTTAGTATGATAGGATAGAAGTAGATTTGAGATTATGATTTTTAAAATCATTTTAGTTAATTTTGAAATATGATTCTTAATGATAGATTAGTTCATTTTTATGAAATCTCAATTATGGATTTGAGTTGTAATTTCTAATTAGAATTAGTCAAGAGTTATAGATTTGCACATAGTGTTTTTATTGTCATTCTAAATATGAATTTGAATTAAGATTTTTAATTAAGAATTAAATTATGAGTTTATGATTTTATAGATTCGCTTAAATTAGTGATTTTAATAGGCTACTTTCTGGCAATTATGTGATAGAGTGAATGATTGATGTTTACTTGAATTGTCATTAGTAGTTAGATACCATTGGGATGTGAGTTCTTTGTTTTATTTTTTTTAGTTAGGTAGATGAGTGTTCATTCTTGCGAGATAGAAATAGTTGTCAGTTCTTCTTAAGAATAGAGTTTTGAATATGATTTTTTATTATAGGACTAGTTCAGTTTAGATCATAAAATCTCACTTAAATAGATATCTTACTTGTTGTTGCTTACTTAAAAATTGAATAGATTAACTAGCTTTAAAATAGATTGTTATTTGCTTATTTAGAAATAGTCCATCAATTCCTTGTTTGAAGTTGCTTAGGGTAAATAGTTCATAATTCTAGAATTTCTTAAAGCTCTTCATTATTTGAGTTTATTCGATTAGATTAGGCAAGGCTAGGCTAGATTAGAACTCTATCCCTCCATATACAGTGTTGGCACCTCAAATATTACGAGCCACGAGTTGACAATTTAATGTCGAAATAGATAGCATATATTTTACTCAACAACGACAGTTCTCACTTGGATTCTTGGAAACACCAAGGAAAATTCGTTCGGACTACACGTCTTCACCTAGAGCATACCCATACTCCATTCTAGGCTACGGGTGAGTCACACTCCTACTCTAAGGAAACTCACTTATATACTTAGATGGTTTATTAACAACTTAACACTTAATCATTTAAGCATACATCAATGAACATGAAAAACCAAGAGAACACTTGCGAAACAAAAAGGATATAGTGTGGGTAACACAAGACGTGCCTAACACCCAACTAAGTCTTCTTACTGCAAAATAATTACAATATGAGAAAAATCGGCTTGGTTTACAACTTGGGTGTTGATTTTTGTATCTTCGGGAAGGTATTCTGACATACCCTAGGTGTTGGGAATGTGGGAATCATCATGGGCACCACATTACACTCTTAATTTGAAGAAAACCTCCATTGGAATGAATCTGAGGCTTCATGGGTTTGGTGGTGGGATTTGTGGGTTTGTGTTGGGGATTCACACCCATAATAAAGTCTAATTTGATGTTGAATTGTGGAGGGGATTCTATGTTTACCCTGAGGAATTGCATATAAAGGATAGAGGTCATTCTAACATGTCATATTTTGCAGTGTGTGGAGACATGATGGAGTTGGCATAAGTGAGTTTTCACTTGTGCCAAGGATCTTGGTGATATCATCAAAGGAATGTCTGAAACTCCGACAAATCTGGCCTAGGAAGGAAAAAACTGAGTGAATAGTATGGAAGTGTCCATACAGGTTTTCATACATGTATGTGGGTTGCAGTGGGCACAATCACATATATACGTGGGTTGGAGGAAGGTGAATCACGTATGCACATGGGTTGCAGGAAGGCAAATTGCATATGTATGTGAGTTGTAGGAAGGTTAATTGTGTATTTACAGAGGTTGTAGTGGGAACACCATCATATGTACATGGTTGCAGAAGGGATAGTGGTGTACATCCATATAGGGTTTCTGGGAAGGAGAAGGTCCATACAAGACGACATTAGAAGTAGTATAGGTGAACTCAGTAGGTTGTACAAATGGTCTTCAATAGATTTTTGGGAAGAGGAAATTTCTAGAGATTTGTTGAGGTTTGGTTTTTTTATTTTTCTGGTTATTGGAGGACAAGGTTGTTCTCGTATTTTGGTGAAATTATATTAGTTGGGAGGGATGGTTTTTCCCTCATAATTTATGAAATTAACAAGGTTACAGAAACAATATTTGTGTCTCATATATGTGTTGATGATTAATCTATTATCTTGTTGTTTTTGTTGCATATATTCTTAGTCAATAATTTTTAGTGTAAAATTGTTTAGTAGGAACAACTACAGTTTATTGTTAGTTCACTAGGAAGCAATTTTTAGATCTGAATATTAGTCACATAGAGTTGCATGTGAAAATTGAAGAGAAGGGGATCATCCTTGAGACACATAGATGCTACAAGTGGTTGTATATTTTTCTTATGTTGAAACAGGTCATAGGTGACAACTCTGACAGGGAGTTGTAGAAGTGTTGAGGAGTTATCTCTAGTAGGGAGATACAGTGACAGTTGTAGGTTATATGGTCTCTGGTTTGAGACATGGATCAGACCATCCAGACGATGAGTTTTGGACTATTTCAACTCTATGGTGTGGCAGGTTGCGAGTTTTGGTGGATTGGAAGAGAGACCAGATCACAACAATATGTTATGTGGCAGATTGTCAACCTCGTGGATGGACTTCTGGTGACTTGTCATGGTGATTTGTGATGGGTGAAACTCAGGTGCTTTGGCATGGATGAGATATCTTCACATGTTTGTTAGGTTGATGATATATAGTCTTCATTGGGTTAGAGAGTTGCAAATTGTTGAGGTACAACAATGTATGAAGTATTTAATCTAGGAGGATGAGGATAGTTGTAGAGATGAGTTATAGTGGTCTAAAGTGGACTAGACTAAGTTTCCATTTGAAACTCGAGATTGTTTAGATAAAGGACATAAGATCATTTGTAGCATGTGCATAAACACTGAGAGGTATTTCCGTGTCTTGAGAACCATTTGTGTAGGGGATCTATGCACAAGAGATGTTGTCAGAGTTTAAAAAACTATGGACTAATTGTATCTAGGAGGAGACTCGGTAAGAGTTCAGAGATGGCTTGGATGATGGAATTGGGTAGAATTGCATTAAATGGTCATGAATTTGGTAAGAGTGATGTTTTCCTTATAGGATTTCATGGATTTATATAATGGGAACCAATGACACATGATAGGGCCACATGATTTTTTCATGATATTCATAGTATCTAACTCATGTATGTACGAGGATCTTGGTATGAAGACCAATCATGTAGTACATGGATCTGGATCAATGGTAATCTGGATGGAGTTAGGCAATGTGTTGCAAGTGGAAAATGTGTTATGGGTGCCAGGAGTGTGTTCTCAACCTAAATGATTAAGGATTAGGGCTATGCAATATTGTTCCAGGATGGATAGGTGTTATTGGATGCCTAGAGGATATATCCTAGGAACAATAGTGGTCCTCAAGTTACAGAGGACAAAGTATATAGGCTAAGAGACCAACCTATGCATGTTGTGGAGTATAGGAGAAGAGAGACATATGAGGAGGATGAGGTATCTCCTCCGCTGGTGAGGTAGGTAGCTCCACCAGTGGTGAGGCAGGTGGCCCCACTAGTAGTATAGGTTCAAAGGGAGAAGGTAGCTCCACCAGTGATGAGGCAAGTATCCCCACTAGTAGTTCTAACTCAGAGGGAGCCAAAGTTCAGAGGGATTCAACCCTTAGGTTCCAATTGGGAGGAGAAACCTCCCATGACTGTGTAGAGGATAATGGACATGGATTAGGTAGCTCTAGAGGTTGTGTAGACTCAGATGGAGTCCAAATTGATAAGGATTCAATGGATTCAGAGGGATTCCAACTTTAGAGGGAGAAAGAAGACTCAGAGGGAGTCCGACTTTAGAGGGAGTCGAGAGCCTCAAAGGGAGTCAAGAGGCTCAAAGGTAGAGTTAGTCGCTCTGTGTGAGCCAACCTTTAGGTACAGATGGAATAGAGGCATATCCCAAGTATGTCAGGAGGATGTCATGGGTTCATATGAATAGACAAGAGGCTCAGGAGTGGGAGGCTTCTAGGATTAGGGTGTCTTCCTGGAGGGGATCATGTCAAACAACAAGATTGGATTCAGTGATCGAGGGTGAAACCAATCAAGAATATTGGAGAGTGGGAGTTTCTTCAGTGACAAAGGGGGAAACCAATAAAGTGGATTGGAGATTTGTTGTGGTAGAAAACCTAGTGTGGGAAACAAAGCTATTTCTAGGTGAGTGTGGAGTGTGGTGAAAACAACTCCCTTGCTAAGAGGGAGTGTTGCATTTTGTATATTTTGGAAAGTATTCTCATGTGCCCTAGGTGTTGGTCATGTGGGAATCATATTTGAAACTAAATTACACTCTTCATTTAGATAAAACTGCCATTGGAATGAAGCTGGGGCTTCATGGGTTTGGTGGTGGTATTTGTGGGTTTGTGTTGGGGCTTTAGATCCACAAGAAATTCTAATTTGATGTTGACTTATGGAGGTGCTTCTATGTTGACCCATAATACTTTTATATAAAAGAAAGAGGTCATTGTGACATTTCATATTGTGTAGTGTGTGCGTGGAGACATGATGGAGTTGGCATAAGTGATTCTGTACTTGTGTCAAGGAGCTTGGTGATCTTAACAAAGGAATGTTTGTAACTATGGAAAATTTGTCTTAGGAAGGAACAAACCGAGCAAATTTTAAGGAAGTGTCTGTAAAGGCTTTCGTATATGTCGGAGGGTTGTAGTGAGCATAGTCACATATGTAGATGGGTTGTAGAAAGGTGAATCATGTATGTATGTAGGTTGTAGGAAGTTGAATCACATATTTATGCAGGTTGTAGTGGGAAAACTTGTGTATGTACATGGTTTGCAGAAGGGATATTCATGTACATTCATATAGAATTTTTGGGAAGGAGAAGGTATGTATAAGATGAAGTCAGCAATAGCAAAGGTGTCGTCAGTAGGGCATACAGGTGGTCTGCAACATATTTGTGGGAAAATGAAATTACCTAGTAATAGATCATCCTCATCAGTGTTGGTGAACATAACTTCACATGAAGCATGGAATAGTAAGAAACCCTCTCTTGAACATAGATTTTTTGATTGTGATGCTTATGCACATTTTCTAAAGGAAAATATGAGTAAGTTGGATAATAAATATGAAAAGAGTATCTTTATTGGTTTAAAGATGGTATGAAAGGATATAAACTTTATAACCTAGTGTTAAGCCCTAGAAAAATCCCCAAGTTATGTATAAAACCCCTTATTAATCCCTAGATATTGAATTATTACATTTCTAGTGTTATATTTGTATGTCAGCTAAAACCCTTCATTGCACCCTTTCTTTATAATTGTATCATTTGTCTCCTATATATATATGCCAAGGAGACTTAGTATTAGGATGAGATTATCTCATATAATATTGTATTCTGAATTGGATATATTGCAAAATGAGGTTTGTACCTCAAAGTGGACTATCTTCATTGACATTTTATCATTTTTAAGGTGTCAGATCATAACATTTGGCATCAAAGCATCAATCTTAGGGTTTTTCCTCTTCAATAAAGGAATCTTTGAATTTTTTCTATAACATTTTTTCTAGGCCGCTTTAGATAGAAAAATTTGAAGGTTACTTAGAAGACATATGAAGGTACCTGTCATGTCCCCATAAGATACCTTCCCGGATATTGTGATCATACACCTATTGAGAGCATGTCGCATTTCGATGGTTCTAAATTGGATTCTTGGAAACACCAAGGATAATTTGTCCGGACTACACCTCTTAACCTAGAGCATACCAATGCTTCATTCTAAGCTACGGGCGAGTCACACTCCTACTTTAGTGCAACTCATTTCTATACTTAGAAAATTTATTAACAACTTGGCACTTAGTCATTTAAGCATACATCCATGAAAATGAAAAACAAAGAGAACACTTGCAGAATAAACATGATATAGTGTGGGTATCACAAGACGTTCCTACCACCCAACTAAGTCTTATTATTGAAATATAGTTACAATATGAGCACTATCGACTTGGTTTACAACTCGGGTTTTGATTTTTGTAGATTTGGGATGGTATTCTCACATGCCCTAGGTGTTTGGCATGTGGGAATCGTCATGGGAACCACACTACACTCTTCGTTTGAAGAAAACCACCATCAGAATGAATTCAAGGCTTCATGGGTTTGGTGTAGGGCTTTATGGGTTTATGTTAGGCCTTCAAACCCACAAGAAAGTCTAATTTGATGTTAAATTATGGAGGGGATTCTATGTTGACCCCTACCATTTGTATATAAAGGAGAGAGGTCATTGTGACATTTCATATTGTGTAGTGGGTGTGGAGACATGATGGAGTTGGCATAAGTGAGTCTACACTTCTGCGAAGGAGCTTGGTGATCTCATCAAAGGAATGCATGTAACTCTAGAAAACATGTCCTAGGAAAGAAGAAACCGAGCGAATCATATGGAAGTGTCAAAAAAGGTTTTCGTACATGTACACAGGTTGTAGTGGGAACAATCATGTATGTACATGCGTTGGAGGAAGGTGAATCAAGTATGTATACAGGTTGTAGGAAGGTGAATTATGTATGTACGTAGGTTGTAGGAAGGTGAACCATGTATGTACGTGGATTACAGTGGGAAAAATCATATATGTACACGCCTTGTAGAAGGAACAATAGGGTACATCTACATAGGGTTTCTAGGAAGGAGCAGGTCTGTACATGTTGATGTTAGAAATAGTGCAGGTGAAGTCAACAGGTTGTATACTTGGTCTACAACTTCTTTGTGGGTAGAGGAAATTTGGGATTTGCTGAGGTTTGGTTTTCTAATTTTTTTGGTTATTGGAGGACAAGGTTGTCCTCATATTTTGGTGAAATTAAATTGGCTGGGAGGGCTAGTCTTGCCCTCAAAATTTATGAAATTAACAAGGTTATAGAATCAAAATTTATGTCTCATATACATGTTGATGATTCATCTATGATTTGGTTGTTTCCACTGCATATATTCTCAGTCAACAATTTTTAGTGTAAAATTGTTCAGTGATAATAGTTAGGGTTTATTGTTAGCTCACTAGGAAGCAATTTTCAGATCTTAAAATTCGTCACATAGAGTTGCATGTTAAAATTGACATGGTATCAAAGATTGGGATTTGAAAAGAAGAGGATCATCCTTGAGACACATAACTTCTACAAGTGGTTTCATATTTTGTTTATGTTTGGATGGGTCATAGGTGACAACTCTAGCAAGGAGGTATAGCAGTGTTGAGGAGTTATCTCTAAGAGGGAGTTAAAATAATGGTTGTAGGTTAGATGGTCTATGGTTTGAGATATGGATCAGACCATCAAGACAAAGAGTTGTGGACTATTGCAACTCGGTGGTGTGACAAGTCGGGAGTTCTAGTGGATTGGTAGAGAGACTGGATCAAAATTGTAATACCATAGGTCGATCCCCAATTGTAATGTACATATAGGCTGGTGAGCCAGGACACTTTGGGCCAGAGTTCCTTTGTAAATAAGTTTATAGGCCAGAGTGCGTATGTCATTATTATGTTGGAGATCCTAGATTTTTAAAAGGCCAACATGATTATTATTGTCATATGTAAATACTCATACTATTAATAAAATACATCACTATTGCAGACTGAACTAATAAGAGAGATGGGGGGATAAACTCCATTAGAAAGGGAAAGGGCGGATAAGAGTATAGGAAAGGACTAAGATAATGGGGATTAAGCCTAATCGAATATTATATTAATATTCCTTAAGGATAAAGTTATGGATATGAATATGTCCTAACTTTCTAAAGTGGGGACAAGGGGGTTCCTTGATTTCCATGTGTAATAAAAGACACATGCATATATAAGAGGGAGTTTTAGTGTATTCATGATCATTATTTCAGGATTCTTCCATCATTTCCATTCTCCGTACCTGAGGGTCATATGGTGTAGTTGTACTTGTGTTGGGAAATAATTGGAGAGTTTTCTGGGTAGAAATGGACTGAAGAAGTGGGTTGTCAGGCCCATGTTCGAAGAGGCCGGTTGTCAGGCCCGTTGTAAAAGAAGTGGGAATTAATTACCAAGGTGTCAAGATGTAGCTATAGGTCTCTGAGACTCCCTATCTGGCATGTTTCTGAAGCTCCGGAAGGGAAGTGGGGCAGTTGAGGGACTGTTGAGAAGAGAAGTGGCATACTTCCTAGGGTGGGACAAGCATGTGGGGGATGAGGGACTCTAGGATGGTTCCTAGAGTTGGAACCTAAATATAGGAATTGTTGTTGAGTGATAGACCTTAAACTAGCTTAAGAATACCTTTTTATGGGTAGATGTTAACCTAAACTTGGGGGTGACCCACTTCTAATATTATGAGCAGTGTGGTCTATGACTGAGAGAAACATTGAAGGTATGCATACATTTGGTGCTAATTTCATGAGATAATTGTCTATCATGTTCTCATTTCAATTATTGCATGTGTAATTATGATTTTGTGTTATGGAATCTTTGTTATTGATTCTATGTATGAATTGTGGTTGTTGTGTGTTGTTTTTATTCCACATAACTATTTTCATATGTAGAGAATCTATTTAATTAATTGGTATCAGAGGATATTTCTTGAGTTTCTAGTAATGGGGATATTACAGAGCATCTATGTAAATTGAATTGGTATCATAATTCATAATTTAGATGTGGCATTTCCCAGCTGGAGGCTAGGGATGTTACAAAGTCATATCAAAGCCCAGTTTTCAACACTGATCCCAGATGAGTCGAGTTAGTAGAATGATGAAGTAGAAATTCATAGAGAATTGATTTCTGGAAGCACCATAGTGAAATTGAGAGAAAATTGGGAAACATTCCCAATTTTTGTAGTGGAATTCATGAGAAATTTGACATGCAAAGAGTATAATACCAGTGCTAGAGTCGAATTTATAATTGTCCATACCAAGTTTAATTACAACATTTCAATGGTGGCCATGGGAAGAATTTCTAAATTTGGGCATTTTTGGAAATTTTTGAAAATGGGAAAAATGGGAAAAATTGGGAATTTTTTGTACGATGATGACAAGATGATGTGGAAGCCACGTATTAGTTGAGGTGGCAGAGGGGTGACGTGTATTTCCATAGTGGAAAATACACAATTACATATTTTCATAGGTGGCAGATAAACTAGTGCCATGGTGGTGGGCATCCTCCTACCTGCAGAATACCACTTCTGTACAACAGTAATGTTCTTAAGTTACGTAGATGATGTCTAGTAGTTTTAGAAACCACCAAGTGGGGGAGCCACCATTGCTTTTATCCACGCCACCCTCCTCTTCCGTTAACGATTGGGTAAGTTGGGGATCCACATTGAGTGTGGGCCTTCGATCATTAATCATGCCCCAAATAACCATTGTTTGATTCCACCAACATGCAGATTCTCATGTCGAGGTGTACGAGTGCGGGATGCGGTCCACCCATCCCTGCGACCTAATAAGAATATACCACATATGTGAGAAGATGATATCCAATTGTCCGATCAATGGTAAAATCAAGGGTTATTATTCAATTGTGAGGCCCTAACTAGCAAATATTTTATTTTGGAGACATCCCCCCTGCACAATTTGGACATGTGCTCAAAAAGGAAATCCACGTGTCGACATATTATGGATTGTAGGACCCCCCACCTCAATATCTAAGACAAGGAAATAATCCCCACAATAAATCACTCATGGGTATAGGTTCTATGGAGCTTGAATTCCAAAGGTGAGTGCCAAGGCTCGAGTTCTCAAGTGTTAACATTAGTCATGTGAAAGGAAAGGGGCTTAACACTCATAACAAAGGAAAGAGGAGGTAAGAAGTTGATAGTACAGGGCCAAAGTGGCTAGGACTTGACATATAATCCTTATAGAGCTACCAACTAGACTTTGGCGCCATGTCAACATTCCAGTTAGCATATGGAAGATAAATTTATCAGAAATTAATGAAAATTACCGAAATTTTTTTGGTATTTTCCAGGTGTTAAACATGCAGTCCATTTTCGGAGGCCTTAACGACATTTTTGAGAAGTCAAATTCGAAACTATATGTCCTTGCACAACACATTTTCTACATCTCAAATATTATAGCTTAGAGAGAGATTTCTAATGTGTAAACTATTCGTCAAACGAGGTTACTATGATGGAGTTACAGGTCAAACAATGGAGGGTAAATTTTAAGACCAAGTTAACTTCTGAGGGCCATAAATTTCTACTCCAGAATCGGATTGGGGCACATGATTAGACTATGGAAATATATTAAGCCATTGAAGAAAAAAAAAGAGTCAAAATGTTAAGGTCCTAACCCGCACATAGGTAGATTAGTGTATTCGGATGTAATAAAGGTCAATATTAATGAGACCTTTCAATAAAATAGAATAAGGCAGATGTAAGAAGACCTAATAGAAGCTTTCGCTTCTAGAAGGATCTTCCTCTAGATGCTTCTCTTAATAGAAATATTTAGTATAAATAAGGGTCGAGGGTATGAAAACCCTAGCTGGGAGATTATTGTAACAGAGCGTTGCTCGATTGGAGGTTTCCCCCTCGAAGAGGCCTGTGAACATTGCTTTCTGAATCAAAGTGCTTTTCTGTTGCTATTTCGTATATCATTTGTGTGTATTGTGAAGATTATGCTGGATATTTTACTGTTATTCTACCATTTCTAGCATTTTATTTATGTTCTTCATATTTTATATATCTGGTATCTTGCAAGTGGTATCAGAGCACTTTCCTTGGCATAAATTGTGGGTAATTTTTTTTTCAGGGTAGAGACGTATTCCGACGTCTTTAAGCCACATAGATCTGTTGTTACACGCATAAACCCGCGGTTGAGGGATTCATACAGGTAGGAAATACAAGTCTTTCTTAAGCGCACGTCTGTTGGCCACCCTTGTAACCCCTGTTGGTACCCCTTCAAGTGGTAGCGCATCAGACAACATCTGTGTACGGATCGACCTAGATTTCCTGAAGCCCTCTTTAGATAAACCTATCGGCCACCGGACTTCTATAGTGTCACCGAGAACAACACTCAGGAAGATACTCTCTAGTACCTGGGTAGTCGAGTAGTACAGCTAAGGGTACGGTCTATCCTCCTTAGTTAGTGCCCTGAGATATTGGGCCAAGTACTACTATTGGACCCCGCATGTATATCAGAGAGCTATAGCACAGGGAAAACCCTTGTCTGTAGAACCCTTGAATACCTAACCCTTGGGGAACATAAAC